>JAOVYV010000053.1:15145555-15166111 GCA_025674545.1 Hassar affinis
ACCCCTGTATATTCTGCTTTTTTGCAGTATTTTTTAAAAGATATTTTTAAAGATATGTTACTTTTCTGAGTGTGTAATTGTACTCAAACCCACTATGACCACTCATATCATCGATGTACTTACTGATAATTGAGTGACTGCAGGATTTCGTCAGGATTTAATAACTCCACATGATGCAATGTGTTGGAAACTGTTACTGAACTGAAGAAAAATGGGGAACAATTACTCACTGTTAATGTGCAGTGAGAAGTGTCAGGCCACGGCGTTTTTACTCTAATAATCCCCTCCGTTTGAACGAATGACTGCGGATAGGGTATTTTATGTCCGCAAAGGCAATTCTAACATTTTATATGGTGTTATAGTTTTTTGATGAATGAAGGTTTTGTGTGTGTGCACCCAGAATTTTTTATGTCCTTCTCTTAAACCAGCGTGATGTCAGAAACCTGAAGCAATGAAACACTGACTGGCTCATTTCATTTTCTGAGGCTTGTTCTCCAGTAGAAATGAGAGTGTGGTTCACTTTTGATGGTCATGACTCAATGTTTATGGTGGTTCTGTACGAAGTGATATCACAGACTTTACCGCATCCTTTTCATTGGCAAGGCGAATGCAGGAATGAAGGAAACACCAAACCCTCACTCTCCTTCTGCTGTGTTTTAGAAAATGGTCTCTATATAATGGCATGTTGTATTACTGGTACTGTTTAGGTTAGGGTTATGATCTCAGAACTTGCAGTATTGTATGATCCATGAATCCAGTCCAAGGGTGGAGAAATCGGTCGCCTGGGACGAGCAGATTATGTGTCGGGGCTCTTGGTGTTTTATAATTGGTTGCCTGGTGGAAAGTGGGTTGAACAACCATTTAAAAAAACTATTCCTCCATCCAAGATCTTGCTTTGTTGTTGAGTGTGCAAAAAAATGAATGAACATATAGTCATATAGTCTGTATTAGTCTAACTTGTCATAGCTACCACTTTTTAGCTTTGTCAGTTAGGTTTCTAGGCATCCCAAACCTGGGACTCGTAGCACACTTAGCATTTGATTTGTTTAGCGCTGCGATCTGATATTGACTTCAACACAGAAGGAAACAGACTCTAAATGCTTAGTTATGCAAAACATCACAGCTGTATTTAGTGACATGCTTTAAATACTAGTGTTCATTATCAGATCCATATGCTCTTATTAATATCAGGTTCTTACAATAATATTTGATGCAAGACCATTTTCAACAATTTCAGCTGTCCTTTCTTTTTGTTGTCCACACCTGCAGAAATCCCAGGGTTCTCTGTGTTTACCAGAGACAGCAGAGGTTGGCTGTCAGCTTGCTGTTTTGTGCGGATCTCCAGGGAGTCCCTCGACTCCTCCCGGAGGAGACATGAACGCCCAGGGAGAAGCTGGCGCAGGGGGGCTGTTGGCACCCAGCCCTCAGAGCGAGGCGGTGACCCACGAGATGGAGGAACTGTCCCTGCAGCCCAGCCAGAACCTACCACCTCTTAACGAGCGCAAAAACGGTGAGTCCACTGTGCACACGTGCAGCTGAGCAACAAACACGGACACACACGTTCCTGCGGATCCTTAAAAAGTCATAAAAAATCGTACATTTGATTTGCTTGATTTAAGTTCTTAAGAAGTATTATTTTTACTGGCATGTAGTCTTAACTTCAGTCTCATCACGTGTTCCAGTATTCAATATAATAATAGCATGTGCATGCATGCCTTATCATTGTGATGACAATCACACAAGCTCTGGCTTATCTAGCATGGTATAACCAGAGGCATTGTAGTTCCAGGAAGTGCTTGTATATATATGATGTATACATGTGATACATTCACATTTAATGACGATTGGAAAGAAGAGGAGAAACAGAAATAGCCCTCACATACACCCACACTTGACTGACCCACACAATTTCAAAGGCATTGTGCAAGAAGACCTCTGAGTTAGGCATTATGGGGATTACAGCAGTAGAGCTACGTTTTGAAATATTTTTTGTGTGGGCAGCCGTGGGCTTGTGGAAGGTCACCGGGTCAATCCCCACAACCGACAAGACACGGCTGAAGTTGAGCAAGCCACTTTGCCCCCAACTGCTCCCTGGGCACCGTGGACGAGGCTGCCCACCACCCCGGGCTAGTGTGTGTGATGTTTAAATGTGGAGGACGAATTCCTCTGTGTACAACACAGTAGGCCAATACTTCACTTTCACTTTAAAACGGGGTTAGAATTTGATTGATATTGATAATCTGGAGTTAATTCAGGAGGTTTTGGACTGATACTGTTGGCTGTGAGTAACAATAATGGGAAGTGTGTTGACAGGAAGTTCAGTCTAGATAATGCTAGACTGCAAGGCTACCTGCTAAAAACTTGTTTCAGCTGTGAAACTGAGAAATAAAAAATGTACATAGTTTATGAGATATTATTTGCCATGCAGGTGGACTAAGGCACATTACAGAACACTTATTAATCTTTGATGCCTTTGGGTATTTGCTGTCAGTACGGTGTGTATTTATTTATTGGATAGTTATGCATCCGAAGTATGATAAATATGGATGAATGTGTCATCAACCAGGAGCATATTTAAACTTTCCTGACAACTATTTGCCCTGTAATCCACGCTGTATCTATTGGCAGTCAGACAGGAATGCCTCACCATCCCCAGTACAGGAGTGACAGAGTAGCCAGGCCTAGCATTACATTAGTGCCTCATTTGAGTTCGCTCTTTTGATTGACATGTGAAAACTTACAGCACTGTTCCATTCACACAGAGAAGTTCACAGCTCTGTGCGGATGGCTGTTTGCACGTCAGCATCAGATTGACTCTGTTGGCCATTTGCTCTGCTGAGGTCACCGTGTCGTATAGAGGAAGAGCACACGTTTCTCCCAAGGCACTGCTTATGTCAATCATTAAGCCAGTACGCTCAGTGCCCTGCTTCTTTCTTTAGTGTCTTACGGCTTGAGGTAGGTATGCTGTATGCATCGGAAATGGAATACAGGCTGTTCAGACAGAGAGTTCTCCAGATGTTTTTTATTGGCAGACTGAACCTGGGTTTGAACAAATAACAAATGCCAACGCCAGGAAAATGCGTTCTTTCGCCTGTAAATCTCCCAAATACAAAGAGAAGGTCAGCTCCTCAGAAGGGCATGCAGTCATGGGAGAGATTGATAGAGAGCTGATGATGCAGCGGGTGGGAGTGTTCAAGGTGCAGCTCCCGCCTCTCTCACTCTCATAACGGCACGCAGGAACAATCAGTCAGCGTGCTCTGCTGTGAAGCGAAGACGCAAGCAATGGCTTTGGAAAGACTATTTGGAATGTAAAGCTCTGAGGTTCTTCACTAAGCCTCAGCGCTCAGGAGTGCTCGCCTGAGGAATCATGGCCTGTCTGGGAGTTGAGCACCATGCCCTCTGCGGCAACTCCTTCAGCTCAGGTGCTGCCCTTTCCTCTGCCTCATTACCAGATGGATATAAACAAGTCAATTTCATTTTTTTTTTGTTTCATGTTTTTTGGTTTCTTCTCAGCTACCTTTCTGGTTTGTTTATATTTCACTATCCAGCTGAGCTGAGCTCACAGTACAGGAACTGGCTCCAGATGCTATTTGGAATCTACAATATTAGAAGGAAATACCTGTACAGTGGTTATTTTTTAACACAGATTATTGTGATTATGGATATTAACCCCCAGCAGAGAACCAGAGTCAGCTGCTTAAGTCCAGACATCTGAGTCACTGGGTCAGCCATGCGTGAGAGCATAGCATCACTCAGCCCTTGTTTACTAAGGAGCAGGGCTCTAGTATTGTTTTGAGGGCTTAGCCTCACCAAGATGCAACAGTAACTTTAGCTGCTGTGCTCTGTTAGATAAACGCCTCTTTTGCAATTATTTTGCCAAAGCAATTGTGAAACAAGGAGAAAAACGCATGTGTAGTACCTTTTCCAGCATACCACAGATAATCTTCAAGATAGCCAGTGCCTTGGTTTTAGCTCATGATCAAGTCATGGTCTAGAAGTATTTTCAACTCCTCTTAACAGGTCAGCAGTGTGGGGTATTTCTTACTTGAGAATGCAGCATGATCAATATTTTGTGGCATTTCAAAACATTATATTTTGTGTCTCGTTAATATGCGTATATGTTGTTTAATCTTATATATGTGCCGTATGTATAGTGTATTTAATAAGTGTGTTTTATATAATGCCTTAAATAATTGCCAAATGGTTTGGTCATTTTGGTTTGTTTCCAGTATACGCTGTAGATTGTACTTTTTATTTTTTATTAACAGTTGACCCTGTTTATGCTGGCTAAGGAATGTGGCTACAGGAAGCATTCTCAGCTTTGTAAATGGTGCACAGTACAGTGTTTGTAAAAAGGAGGTGTGTGTGTGTGTGTGTGTGTGTGTGTGTGTGCACGCCTGCTTGTGAAAAAGAGAGTGTCCAGATTGAATCTTTTGATAACTTGTCCTATCCGGTGTGTGTAGTGTTATGTAGTCACATGATGAGAGTGACACATTGTTGTTTCTAACAGTCCTTCAGTTGCGGCTGCAGCAGCGACGCACTCGGGAGCAGCTCGTTGACCAGGGCATCATGCCACGTGAGTACAACCTGTACCCTTCACCCATGCTGCTTAACTAAACCTCATACTGGAAAATGTGCTGGTGTGCTTTGCAGATTATGTAAGATTTATTCATTGTTAAAATCTCACCTTTGTTTTTTTTTTAAAAGGAAGGATTGATTGATATCGAACAGGGAGTTGTTAAAATGAGAAGTAATGCGCTATTGTTTCATTTCTCTATAGTCCTTTTCTTACGAGTGCCTTAATTTTTCCTCATTCAGCGTTATCCTATTAGGACTGAAATTGGCATGCAGTATTCTAAAAGCTCACAGCAGGGCTTACTCAACTGTTACTAATAACTGCTCCCACAGCCACCCTGTCTGAAGTCTGCAAGAGTACTAAAACTGACACTCTTGTCTTCTGACTCTTCTGTGAGCAAATGCACAGCTTTTAGATTGACAAGATTCCATTTAAGCTCAAGTTTCCACAGATAAAGATGTCTGTCTGTCCTGAATGTGGTTTTATTTTGAGAGAGTGTGCAGTCACACCAGCCGTAAGATGTACCATGTGTTTGAAGTGTGTGGAAAAGCTCACTGGCTCTGTTACACTGTGTGCAGCTCTCAAGAGCCCGGCGGCTTTCCATGAACAGATCCGCAGCCTGGAGAGAGCCAGGGTAAGAGCAGTGCATTATTCTCTAGTCCTCACCAACCCCAGAAGTGAGAATCATTATCGAGTGCAAATAGGGACCAAGATCTCTCTATCTTATGCGATTCATGTGGGCCTCTCAGATGTTTAAATAGCCCATGCTTCTGTTTGGAAATGATACATTTCTGTTATTTTTGGGCACAACTCATGTTCCACGACATTAACCTTCACTTACGCTCTCTATAGACCGAGAATTTCCTAAAGCACAAGATTCGGAGTCGTCCGGAAAGGGCTGAACTTGTCCGCATGCACATCTTGCAAGGTAGGCCCTCATTCACGCTGCATGCTTACTGTGATAAGCGTGTATGATAAGGCCTGTGGTGATGGTCTGATATGGTTTTGGTGGCTGTTGATGGCAATACTTCTGTGTTAAATATTGCTGTGTATGTTTATTTGGCAGAAACGGTGGCGGAGCCCTCACTGCAGGCTACGCAGCTGAAGCTGAAGCGAGCTCGACTGGCTGATGATCTCAATGAGAAGATTGCACAGCGGCCTGGCCCCATGGAGTTGGTGGAGAAAAACATCCTGCCTGTGGCATCCAGTTTCAAAGAGGCCATCATTGGTAAATGAATTAACCAAGTTCCACGCAGGGCTAACATTTATTTGTGTACATCTAAGCTGCATTATCATTATATATAATGTAGGGATACATTGATACCAATTTATGAGTATGAGTACATGTTTTTGGTACTTGGTACTTTATATGACCACAAATGATTACACAAGTGCAAGTGAATATGTTGCTTTCTGCTGGTGTTGACTTTGCAGATGGTCAGATGCATTACCCAAAAACCCAGGAGTTTGATGAGGATAGCGGTGATGCGTTCTCTCCGGAGCAGCCAGGCAGTCAGGAGTCACATGGATCTGTACCTTCACCTATGGAGTCAAAGTCTGTAGAGTCCTCCTCACCACTACCAAATAATTTAATACAGGTGATTCTTACTTCCTTCTTTGAATCAAGTATGAAATATCCTTGAGACCTAATGATTTGTGTTTACGTTTGACAGAGCTTCCATTCATACCTTTTTTTGTCTCCCCGCAGCATCACTGCCCTCCTATCACACAGGCTGCAGGAGATTTTCTCAAGCCTTTTTCCACCAGTGAGCAGGCAATCAGCCCTTTAGCTCCACAGCCTCAACCAATCACTACACTTTCCTCCAAATCTGTGCTTCCTCTTATCAAGGTCAGTCTGCAACTGACCATGAACGTTAGATGTAGAGGGGAATGGTGTTTTCTTTTGTGCATGAACATTTTTCTTTTAATTTCATTCTATAGCAAAGTCAGCCTAAGACTGCTGGTGACAAGAGTCGTAGTAAGAAAAACAAGGAGTCCAAACCACGAGTGAAAAAGCTCAAGTATCATCAGTACATTCCTCCAGATCAGAAACAAGAGCCCAGTGAAGCCCCTATGGATTCCTCTTATGCCCGCTTACTGCAGCAGCAGCAGCTCTTCTTGCAGCTGCAGATCCTCAGTCAGCAACAGCAACAGCACTACAACTACCAGACCATTTTGCCAGCTCCCCTCAAGTAAGTCTGACTCTCATTACTCTCATTTCATCCTCCCCCTTTATTTATACTCTGTAGTTCTGCTGTTATGTAGCCTTACTCTTTGTAATAAACATAGTCACATGCACGTGCAACATCTGCTGACCGATCTTAAGTTAGTAAAGTCAGCTTTTGTCTTGAAAGCTTTCATGTATAACTATTAGGGTGTTATTTGTCAACAGGTTGGGTTGTATGTGAACATATGAATGCATCTGTAGCTGGAAAATGTCTCGGAACACTGATATTGTTGTTGCCAGTGGGCCTCAGGCCCATTACCTAGTTTCCAATAACAAGTCTGTTGATCTTTATTAATGGCAGTACGGCAGTGAGATTTTTCCTAGGCTTCCTTTTCCGTCTCTATCTGAACGTGTGCGGGATTTATTTAACCTGAGCTGTTGCATTTTATCCTGCCTGGTGTGCATTGTTCACAACCAGGTTTGTTTATTGTGAAAGAGGAGGACAGCGGAAATTGTTTCCGCCATGTTGTTAACAGATTTCCTTCTCCTGCCTCTCCCCACCTCCACCCTACTTCCTGTGCAGGCCTGTGATTGAGGGACAGAACAGCAGTGCTACTGTTGCCATTAACAGTGGCCAAAGTCTTCCTGCCTCCATTGTGGTGTCTCTGCCTCCAGCTGCACCAGTGCGCCAGAATAACACCCTGTCAAACCGCAAAGCAGGCACACTGCCAGCCAACCTGGAAGAGATGAAGGTGATGACCTCAGTGGGCTTTATGCCAACTAAATAATACCAACTAATAGTTTATTACCATGATGAAGCTTTCGGCTCAGGTATTGTGAATGATATAAATAATGTAAATAATATAAATAATGATAATGAGCATATGAGGGTGCAGGGACATCAGGGTAAGCACTAAAATGTGTAGAAAAGGGGCTACTACAGGACTAGGGTTGGAAACCTGTGGAGTATGTGACAGACGTTTGTGGAAACAATGAAAGAAGTCATTTTTTTTACCTAAACCATTTGTTTTCCTTCATTTAGGTGGCTGAACTAAAAATGGAATTAAAGCTGCGTGGGCTGCCTGTGTCTGGAACCAAAACAGACCTGATTGAGCGTTTAAAGCCATACCAGGAGAATTCTATGTCCATTCCCAACACCAGTCCTACTATACAGACTTGCAGCACATCCATGGAGGTGTCCAGCACCACTACTTGCCTGTCACCTGCACAGTTGCCTCCTGAGACCCAAAGCTCCACCCCGCCTGTATCCCCTATATCCTCAGAAGTGTATAATAGAGAGGACACTATGGAGGGTCAGCAGGAGACCCACTGTCAGGGCCAGCCAGCAGCCATTCCTCAAGAGCAGGACAGGAGGCTGCACGAGAAAGAGCGTCAGATTGAGGAGCTGCTGAAGAAGTTGGAACAGGAACAGAGGCTGGTAGAGGAACTGAAGATGCAGCTAGAAGTGGAGAAGAGGAGTGCACAGAACTCTGTCTCCATAGAAAGTAACAACAGCATCAATCAAGCTGCTTCGCTGGTCACAGTAAAGTCTGAGAGCCCAGTTATGCCCAATTGCACACGGGCTTCACATAGCACTCCATCTGTAGTGAAGCTGGAGAAAAGCCTCACTGCCCCAGTGACCGCCACCCCTCTACCACAGTTCTTCATCAGTCACCAGGGTGTATCACAGGTCATTGGGCAGCCCCAGACCTTGCTCACCACACAGCACACGGGTACCCAGATCTTGCTGCCAGTCTCTCTACCCAACAACAACACTACAATCCAACTCACTAATACTAATGTCAAACTACAGGTACTATAACTATCAAACCAGCTTTTGGTGTGTTTTCCTTACTAGATCTACATGAAAGTAGCTAAAGCTGTTTTCTTTGTGTGTGTGTTTATAATATCTGCATTTTGTTTGACAGCCAGTCCTTCAAGCAGCTGTCTCTCCTCAAAGCCAAGGACTGATCCAGACCACACCGCTGCATCCTGCCAAGACAGAGAGCTCCTCGCCACAGCCTGTCAATCAGAGCAATATAGTGCAGGTGACTCTTTATTTAGCAGACAGTATAAAATCCTCATGTTGATTACTTCATCAGCATGATGCATAATTAATGCTTCTTGTGCATACCAGTGGCTGGTATTCCAGATAAATGGAAACATTCCAGATAAAAGGAAATTTGTCTGGAGAGCAGGTCACCCCACTGTTTTTTGTTTTTTTTTTGGCATTAGGGTTTATGGTAAAGTCTGTATCATCTACAAGAATTGACAGAAATTTTTAAGTGGTGACTGAAAGCCGTGCATCACAACAACCATGATGCTTCTTCATGCCAGTGCCAATCCAACAAGCATAAATGAAGCATCACATTCAGCTATCCTATGGTAAAAGAGGGTTGGCTGTGGGTCTTATATCTACACAACCAACAATATAAAGCTGAAGAGCTGGCCAAAAATTTTTTTTTTTAAAAGGTTAAGCTACTTTTGCATTGCTGTTGGACTGGTTTGTGTTACATCATTGTTGGTGTTACCTAACTGTAAAAATTCAGAGTAACAGCTGACATAATGTTTGACAAAAGCTGTAAACATCAATGTCTAGTTCTGATTTCCCTCTTTAATAGAGTAATCTGAAATTTTGTGGAAAAGAAAGTGTAGATCAGTGTCGGAGAGAACAATCAGGGAAACGGGTATCGAGTGCAGGCTTTAGGATCGGGCTAAAGGAGAGGGGAGTCATCCATCAGTGAGATGGCAGAAAGTGGTCTTATTCCACACACTACTTGGTGTCTGGTATAGCGGTGCTAGGGTTACCCGAGTAATATCAGAAGATGGTCACTGGTGCCAAACGCACTGTGAGCGGGCATGCCTGTGGCTCCTGGCCTCAGTTTGTTTATCAGCCTTGCGTGTAACAAGATCTCAGGAAAAGACAGAAGTGCTGATAGTGCTTTCACTGACAGCCCTGGCAAAGGAATGCTCTCCGTCATCTACTACCACCACATGCCCTTAGATGTGCCTACTTCTCAGAGCATCTTCTAATAATGGCATATTGGAGTGAAGCATGTCTGTAACTGCTGAAGAGATGCTCTTTGTGTTCGTTATGTACAATAGTGTGTTTCATCACGGTCTCATGACTTGCTGTATTTTTGCACAGACCCTGCCTATGCGTAGCCCTGGTGGGTCTGCTTTTCAGTTTGGTGCCAGTGAGAAGCAGGCAGGTCTGGAGATGCCTCGCTGTTTCCTCAGCAACTCCCCAGAGAACACACTGTCTGCTCAGACTTCCCCAGTTGCGTCCTCCCTTACCAACGGCCCCCTAAATAAGGTAACGGAAATGCCACTGTACTGTGTGTTATGCCAATGCTCAGTTGTTGTTGTTTTTTTTGTGTATAACTAGCTGTGTTGTGTTAGTCTCCCTCTCAGGTCTCGCCTGCCTTTATCCTGCCGTCTCCAGTATTCAGTCATGCCCCCAAGAGCCGAGAGCCACCTCCGTACGAGGATGCTGTTAAACAGACACGCAGCATGCAAGCAGCTGCCATCCCGCAGGTCCCATCTCACACTTATATGCACCTCTGTGTGCCTCTGTACTTATATGCAGTCTGTGTGCTGCCGTTACTAACACTAACACTGTTTCTGCTGTGGATTTATTGTGATTCAGGTTGCAGCAGCGACCAGTCAGCAGATGGATGATCTGTTTGATATTCTCATTGAAAGTGGAGGTATGTGCTCTTGGCTTAAAGGAATAGCCCATTATTTGTCAACCCAGTATTCATAAACTGTGTGTTGTGTGTGTGTGATTCCCATAAGCAAGTGTTTTCTGTACTGTGAACAGAACAGAAGAACGATTTACTCCAAAGTTAATATCTAAATTACACACGTCAGTATATAACTCGATATAACTATGGACTTGTGTACTAACCATACAGTTGCATGGGAGTTGCACACAAAGGACAAAGTCTGCATGACTCTGACCTTATGTTTAAACCAGTTTTTTGAGACGGAGGAGCAGTATTAAAGCCACTGTTTTATGTTCACTGTGTCATGCTGAAATGAATGTTTTAGAACGTAAATACACTGAAAATACACTTTGAGGCTAATATTGAATACATAAATACACTGGCCAAAATTGGACACTTGACTGTAATTAAGAAGCATAAACATGTTCTCACATGACAGTGCCCCTGTCGCAAGGTGAGGGACATGAAGAAATAGTTTGCCCAGGTTGGTGTGGAAGAATTCATGTGGCCTGCACGGAGCCCTGACCTCAACCCACAAACCATTTGGCCCCATCGTGTATGATACTGTTAATTAAATAATAGTATCATGCTTGTAGAGTCATGGAGGAAGTCTGAAGTGACACCATCTTAATCTGATATCTCAAGAAACACATTTTATATGGATAAAATGATGAATTATGCATACTTTAAGTAAGCTGTAACCAGAGTTTGGTCAGCTTGTAAAGTATGGATGCTTTATTTTAAAGAACACCACATTGATTTAATAACTCATTCATAACTCAGAAGGATGAATAAAAAGTGTGTTAATTGTGTGCTGAAATGTGTCTAATCCATATGTATATGGTATTTTATTTCTCCATATTTGGAGAAATGGGGAAGTTATTGGGAAACTCCTCACTGGTTAAAACCTGTGACTGACCCCAAATATCACTGCATACTATGCTTTAAACTGTGTCCGGTCTTGCCTGTGGTTAACACCCATTTACTTTATTTAGAGATGAAGATCAGATTGAAAAGCAGGTTAGGGACAAATATTAAAATGCCAATGCGTTCAGTTGTGAAAGTAGAGTGTCCATGTCATTTTTAGATTTTGAACCTTTTTATTAAATGCCATTTGCCCCTGCAGAGATCACCCCTTTCACTCAGCAGGAGCCTTCTGTGCCTAAGCTGATGCCAGTCACCGCCAGCATCACCACTTTACCTGTCAACACTGCCCTGTCTCGGCCCCCTGCTCAGGTGCAGATGGCACCGCCGCCGGCGTTGCTGGTGGAGCCCATGCCCATCCTGGCCTCTCTGGCCTCAGACAACCAGCTGGAGGCGCTGCTGGAGGGCACACTGGGGGGCGAGGCTGAGCCAGAGCACAGGACTCTGGGGCTTCTAGAAGACCTGCACAGCCAGCTGCTGGAACAACCCCACTCCCCTATGGACACATCTGAGTTGAGCTTCAACGAGCCGCCAGCACCATTGTCCTCCTTCAGCCTGCAGGACACGGGCATGGACAGCATGGACTGGCTGGACCTGACCATGCCAAGGCCCATTGGACCCCTCGACCCACTGGGGATCGGCTCCGATTTCCTCGATACACATGACCTGCAGCTGCACTGGGACTGAGAGCAATTCACACACACACACACACATACACACACATGCACACCCATATACACACACACTCCTCTGATTGGGCTTTTGCAAAAGAAAGAGGGGAGGGATTTGTTTATTCAAGGCAGAGTGTGACTGCACACGGTTATGTGCACGATTATGTCTCTCTTCTAACAGATTCCCTCAGTAGAAGACGCGAGAGGTTCCCTCTGCTCTTGTGCTGTAGTGCACTGCAGTTTGTTTTATTCATCATTCAGACTAATGTCCTAATATGGCGCTGCAGGAACAATGGGCCTTCCATGAGCTATGTTCTCTTTTCTGTGCCATCTAAAGGCAGAGCGTATCTTTAACAGCATGATTCTATATACTATTCTCGTTATAGTCACGTGCCATTGACTCAGTTGTTCTCTGCGCAATCTAGAAATACAGTTGTGGCCAATTTTAGTCAATATGAATCAGAACAGATTCCTATTCCAGACTTTTTGACTCCACATTAGATAGTAAACATTCACATCAGCTTAGTGCTCTGACACCATTATTCTTTTGGTCCTCAAGATAAAAATAGATTGTTTCAAACCTAAACTCAAGTTCATCTGTTTACTAGGCACCCTGTGTACTTAAACGGGGGAAATATGTAGGAAGATTTCTGCATCTGTCATGCTCAGTCTGACATCAGTTTCTCAGAGAACTCTTCTGTTTTGTCAGGCTATTCCTGTGTGCAACTATTTCTTTGTGTGTATATGCACAGGAGGGTGTGTGAGAAAGTGATTGTCAGTCACTTGGCATCAGTAAGAACAGGAATGTCGCCTGGTGGGCCTGGCCAGTGCTCTAATAACTGCAGAGCTTGCATGTACAATGCAATGAAGACACGACTATTATGTATAATGCCAAGTGGGATGGTGTACATATTCATTTTGGGTGTGGAAGAACCCTCACTAAGATGCAGCGCTCTTTTAATGTGTGTGTGTGTGTGTGTGTGTGTGTGTCAGACACTAGTCCTGAGGGTGACAGCCCTTCAGAGATTTATACTTTCACTCTTCTGACCAAATTCAGCTCATGACGGCCCTGCTGACGAGCTGATGAGTTGAATCGGGTGTTTCATGCAGTAGATGCTAAACTGTTCAGTGCTGTTGCACTCCGGGACAGGATTGTCAGCCCTGCTAAAGGAAATGAACTAACATGACAGCTGACACTAAGAGCAGCAGGAAAATATAACTTATAGCTTCTGGTTCTTCTTATTTACGCAGAGTTTGGTCAATGTAGACTCTTTGTGCAACTCTTAGTGCCTCTGATTTCCTTCTTTTCGAGTTTGCAGATGCACCTGGGCCTACATGAGCCTTTGGGTTAAGCTTCACACTATTAAGGCCATTTGTACTGTTAAAGGCAGGTCCAGGTGACTACATTTCCTTCTCTTTTTTTTTAAAGCCATTAGCGTTTAAGATATTCATGCTCCATATTTTGCTATCAGTAAAACACTGCATGTTAAACATTTTTGGCAGCTTAGTGACAGTTTAGTAAGAGAGAAAAGGATACATTCTAGTTTGTTGATTTCCTCTGCAGTAGTGCTTTCACACACCCATTCCTTCTCAGCCTCACCGATGACCATTTTTAGATCCTGTATGGCCTTCCATTGTATCTGCACTTTTTGATGACGTCTCTCTGTCCTTTTGTCTGTGCCACGTTGTCTTTGTGTGCCTGTGTGTGTGTGTGTGTATGTGTGTGCGTGCATGTGTGTGTGTGTGCACTGATGTGTCTGTGTTTCACTGTTTGTTAATGTGTTACTGTGCCACCAATCTAATACTGCTCTGCGCACAGTAAAAAGAGCAAAAAAAAAAGAACATGGCAGCCTAAGTGAAAATATGTGATTAATGAAAAGAAGAAATACCTCGGCAGCATGCAACTACAACAAGTGATTCTGTGATGTGTGATTTTAATCAGCTCAAACATTTTCTCTACAATAATTTGGTTTTGATTCAGTTGCAAATCGCACTCGCTTCAGGAGCAGTTAGCCGGGTTCATCTCTGAGACCAGACTCTATTTACTGAGTTGTGTTTATCTAGAGTGGCCTCACTTGTACAGCTGAGTGTTAGCCTAGTGTTAGTTTGACCATTTCTGCAACTCTAAAAGAAATGTTGCCTTTTTACATCTCTTCTGGTTAAATGACTCGATGTTAACCTCCGTTAGAGGCAATAACTGACCGCTGGCTCAACCATGTGTCTGAGGCTAGGACCAGTACGTTTGACCCAAATTTGCTTTAAATATGGCGGCTTGAGGAAGTTTTTACATGCAAGCTGTGTGGCACTTATTATACCTGCAGTGATGAATGTTTCGTCCTGATTAAACAATCATTTTGCATCACAGCACCTTCACCAATACAAAGTTTTTTTTTAGAAGTGCGATTTTTAGCAGCCATTATTGTTTTTGCTGTTAGCTTAGACGTATTAACGTGGCACATGCCTGATGGCTTCGTACTGTTCACCCCACACACTGACCAAGCTGTGGCCTCTTCAGTAAACAAATGATGCCAGACATGAATCTCTTCTTACAGGCTGTAACTGCTGGCTGTGGATCTGGGAATGGATTTCAGTGATTCAGTGAGTTCAGCCATTGTACTGTTGGTCTGAATTGCAGTTCACTGATGGCCTGATGTGATTTTTGGGGCTGATCCTGAAGCATAAATTGATGAAATAAACCAAAGAGGCCAAATAAATAATGCATAATTTTAACATAAGCAGTTTATGAATTGTTTTGGGAATGTATTTAGTGAGTTGACTCAAACTGCAAAGTAGGTTAACTCGAAGGAAGTTTGTTTTGAAGGTATGTCAGTACAAAACTTGAAGAGGTTAGCGTTCTAGTCAATTCAACTCTGACACAAGGAGAGCAAAGCAATAATTTCATCCTTTTTAATTTGATATTTCAGTACTGTAATGTTTGCAGTATACAGTGAATCTCAGCACACTGCCTTGGTCTTATTATTAAGTTCCTGTTTGCATCATTGCTTAGTCTGTACGGGGAAACTAAAGCTCAGCACGGATAATAAAATTTAGCCTCCGTGAGTCCATGCAGAGCACGTGAACTAGGCAGCTGGCCGATCAATTTTTTTCTGCGCTTTTTAAGCAGACAAGTGCAGCCTCCCAGTTTTGTTTTGTTTTTTTTTTTTAAATCAAGTGGTCTTGTGGAGCCAAACCATTATTCACTGCTTTTTATTTTTGTGCAGTTGTTAGTTATTTTATTTGACCATTCGGCTGGTCCCATTTTCTACTGCTGGACTTTTGTTTTCAATTGTAATACTTTTTATCGACATTGTTAATGTGTAATGTATCAGTGGTGATTACACTGGGTGATGAACCTGACGACTACCACTTCTCTACATCCTCCAAACGGAGGAGCACTCATCATTTGTATGCCATACGTTTTGCACATTGTGTACATATTTGAATGGATGTAATACATATTTTTATACATGTTTAGCGCATCCATGAGCTCTATTTTGTGAATAGTTTTAAAAGATATGAGTATACATACGCTGTTATGTGTCAATTCACTTTGCTGTATTGTGAACATACTGTTGTAGAGAATGTTTCAGAATCTCGTAAATATACCAGAGGAATGAAATACAGAAAGTCTTTCTGTGAGTTTTATTTTTTGGATTATTTGCTTTTATAACAGATGTCTATTTACAGCTTAGAACAGAGCAATATGAAACAGAAAAGGTTAATATTCTACAATATTCACATAAATTTAGTAGAGCTGTGTCTAATCCTATTTGTTCTGGATGTGTGGTCGTGTCTACAGACAATGCTGCATACACAATATACACCAACCAGCCATAACATTAAAACCCCCTTCTCGCTACACACTGTCTATTTTATCAGCTCCACTGACCCCCCTTTTATGCTGTTCTTCAGTGGTCAGGAGCCCCACAGGGCAGGTAATGTTTGGATGGTGGATGATTGTTGGCACTGCAGTGACACTGATGTGGTGGTGGTGTACTGGTGTGAGTGAATTGGACTCTGCAGTGCTGCTGAAGTTTCTAAACAGTGTCCATTCTATTAGACAAACCTACTTAGTTGCTCCACCTTGTGGATGTAAAGTCAGAGACGGTAACTTCTGTTGCTGCACAGTTTCTGTTAGTCATCCTCTATTCCTTCATCAGTGGTCACAGGATGCTACCCACAGGACACTGTTGGCTGGATATTTTTGGTTGGTGGACTATTCTCAGTCCAGCAGTGACACTGAGGGGTTTTAAAACTTCAGCAGCCCTGACACACACTAACACACCACCACATCAGTGTCACTGCAGCGCTGACAGTCATCCACCACCCAAATAGTACCTGATCTGTGGTGGTCCTGTGGGGGTCCTGACCACTGAAGAACAGCATAATAGTGGGCTAACAAAGTCTGCAGAAAAACAGATGGACTGCAGTGTCTATCTGTAAAACTACAAAGTGCCCCTGTATGATCAGTGGAGCTGATAAAACAGTCAAAGAGTGTAGAGACAAGGAGTGTTATGTTATGGTGTCATGTTAAGGAATGTTATGGCTGATCTGTGTATTGTTGTGTATTGTGTATCGATTAATCAACTCATTTGCCATTGAGTTGGGTGAGCACATTAAACCTTCTCCTCTTAGAAGAAGTTAGAACTAGTAATTTCTAGTAATTATGTTAAGATACTTAAGATGCTAGGAGTTTAATTACAATTGTTACCACAATATTAATCTGCAAGTATAATTGTTTAAATTTTGTATTTTCACACTGTAAATTTGAATTTATACCAAAATATCAATAATGCTGAGCTATAACAAATGCAACTATTTTTATATTTTAACATGAGTGCAACTATTTTTGATATTTGGAAACCTAATATTCTGTGATATCAAATAGGTGATGTATAGTGATAGCGTCTAGGAGTAAATCTGTTGAGTAAAATAAGCTTCAGTGAGGTTATCAGTCCACGTTTGTTCAGCGTCCCTCATCCTAAAACCACATGTCAGGTCAGTGCTTCGGGGACAGTTATTTCCCAAATGTAATTCCGGTGGATGCTTTAGATCCGAGGGACAATCTGGATTTCCGTGTGACAGGAGGGACAAAAGTGGCAGGTGTCTTTAAAGTACTTCAGAAAGAAGGGCAACAGGCAGCATCCACCTACACAGCTGCAAGCGTTGAGTGGCGGGTTAAACACAAGAAAGGGGCTTGCTTTCACTGCGTTAAAATACAAGGTTACAGTGCTACATTTCTGACTTTTGTTTGACGTAATGAGACGTTACTGACTCACCCCACAAATATGGAGAGATAGCAGAGGAGAAAAGATGTTTTGCCCACTTTGTGTTGAATCTCGGTGACAACATGCTGCTGACAGCTGGGACACTGCACCATAGCTGGAGAAAAGGACAGGTCCTTCACCTCCACCACCTCTGTGGCAGGAAATCACTGTTAAGTCTTTGTGTTACTCTCATTGTACAAGTATTTGACCTTTTAGACGAAACTGTAGTACCTGGCTCAGGTGTAGTGGGTGTAGTGTAGCTCGGCTCTTCGTCAGATGGGTTCTGGACTGAAATGTGAAATGCAGCGTTATTACATTATATTCAGTTTTGATGATTTACACTCCTAAAGTCTGAAAGGACATAAACTCTACACACTTTTTTTCTTATGCTTGAATGTTTATATAGTGTACTTTTTGTGATTTTATCTCTGGACGCATTAAAAGATAAGAAAAAAAAAACTGCCGTTAAAAACGCTGATGAGAATTCCTCTTCTAACTGACTCCACCCCTCTGTTGAACCCATGGAGCCTTCTCAATATGGTAAATGATGCCGTAAATCCTTCAACATGTCACTTGGAAATCCATCAAAGTTAGTTGTCTTTAAGGATGTAAAAATGTCTTCAAATTTGTGAGACAATAGGAGGCTTCTAGGTGAAGTCTACACAAGGGCTTCCTAACTAGAAGTCTTTTTTGCTGTGCCATGTGACATGCCACAGGCCTACCGATGTAAAAAGAGCAGTTAGAAGGAACCATAAATGAAAACAATATTTCTATGAATGTAATAAGAAACTATATATATATATAAAAATTTGAATATACTGTGTGCAACAAAAATGCCATTATAAGCAGTGAGATGTAATAAAGGTAATAAAGTTGCATTATACAACACACAAGTTTCAGACCAGTCATCAGCTGTGCACGCACTCTGAGGACTTTGTTTCCTGGAAAACGCGTGTACTACAGCTGCTACTTCCTGAATGTTTATCTTTGGTGAGCACTTTATCTTGGTCAGGGTTCAGGATAAAGTAGTTCAATTATATTTAGTGTATGTTTATTTAGGTCTAAATACACACAATCTGCACCCCTAAACAGCAGCTCTGGAAACATACCAGTGGCAGATGATTCCTCTGTAACGTCTGTGCTGGTGGATAGTGTTTCCTGCAAACCCTTCCTTTTCCTCAGCTCGGTCTCTCTGTCTGACAGCCTCTGGAGCTCTTTTTCTACTTGCTCCAGCTCATGCAGTGCTTGGTCCTCAGAGGAGATGCTATTATCAAGTGGAACTGAAACATGGAATCAGAGCTGCTTTTCACAAATGTGCAGAATAACCATGTCACTGTAGTAACCCTGTTCATTTTAATATTTGTTCACCACAGTTAGTTTTCGTCTAGGACACACACAGTAGCATTCATTTTTTCAGTAAGTGCTTTATGCTGGTCAAGGTCGCACTGGATTCGGAGACTATACTAGTAACACTGGGAGCGAGGCAGGAAATACACCCTGGATGGACCTAGAGTCAGTCCCTCTGAGAGCTCCGAGCTCATGTGTGCATTCACTCATGTATTCATACCTAAGGGCAATTTAGTATAGCCAATCCACCCACTGAGATGCAGAGGTTGAAAACAAGCACAAAGCCAGAGGAGGCCAACACAAACACGAGGAGAACATATGAAACTCCATACAGACAGTAACCTGAGCCTGAGTACCTGGACAGACCCTGGACCTGTGGGGTGGCAATGCTACTCACTGCATCAACAAGCCAGCTATAGTATCATTTAGCTGCAATGACAAATTAAATAGAAGCTGAAAGTGAAGCCTATAATGCATGGATAAGTAAAATAAAAATATTAAAAGTGTGACAAATTTAAATGTAATCTTTTTCCCCCTAAATGAATCCAGACACTCTAAGCGCTGGAACACTTGCACTATATGAAATGGAAGCTTTGTCCATGTCCATGGAAGCTTTGACATGTCCCAACTTTTTTGGAAATAATCACACTTTTCACTTGACTCACCCTGATAATTAGGTTACAGGATTCAAATCATTTCCTCTCCTGCAGTTTACCTGTTTCGTGTATTTACCTGTTGTTTCTCTAACGTTTTTTTTCCGGAACTCCAGAACCTCCACCAGGAAAGTGCGCCGACTCTGGAGCTGCTGCTTTGTAGTCTTGATATACCACATCTCTGTGGAGTCCATCTTCATCTCGTCCTCCTCGTGTATCACAAGCATCGTTACTCCTCTTGGTTCTCTGCTAAACCAAATCCTGAAATGATCGTCTGGTGAAACATCTGTCACATATCTGTAATGTTTGTCCCCAAGCCTTCCTGAAGATCCTTTATCATCTGAACAAAATCTAAACTGAGAGCTATGTTAAAACGTTGGCTCATTCAGATGGTTCCCGTGTAGCCCTTTGCCAAAATCAAGCATGCAAATGAATATAGATCAATTTGCTTTCCCCTGTGCATCACTAACTTTCCATTTATGACAGTGAACAGCCTGCTTTAAATATTTTACCCACAGGATTGGTTCTTGGTAAACTGTGAAAACATGTTAGCTAAAGTATTCAAATCCATCTGAGAAAAGTAAGAAGCAGTAGCATTACCAGACGATGGCAAGATGTGTGACTCCAGGTTAAGCTTGTCTAGCCAATCCACCTAATATCATACATACACCCTAACCCCCATTACTGCACATCATTATAATAACAAATTTTTTTCGCTATTTCATGCTGATAGCCTGATGTTATACCTGACTGTTTACTGGATGAAGTCAGTTATTTACATTTACCTGAGTTGGCTTCCTGATTTTGTAATATTCCTGTGGTTAACAGGTATGAAGTGTAACATGTCGGAACACAAATTTCAGGAAATGTGACACAGAGTGGCTTATTAGTTTCACTGTCCACATTTGTTTACGTTTGTTGTGGTCTGTGCAGGTGCCAGTACGAGGTGGAGTATGTGTGCCATAATAATTTGAATGTATTTCCATAGTCAAATTGTGGACATGAAATGGGAAAGAGGAGCAGAGCTACCCGGAACAGGACGGGACTGTTATTCTCAATTTTATAAAGGAATGGTGCCAAACTCCTGAAAATATTTTTGCTCAAAAAAAAAAGTGCAGGTGCAAAGACTGCTTTTATATTTTTTATGCCCACCCTTTGCAGCTACAACAGCTTCAACTCTTCTGGGAAGGCTTTCCACAAGGTTTAGGAGTGTGTTTATGGGA
>JAOVYV010000053.1:15170625-15183346 GCA_025674545.1 Hassar affinis
GAAAACATTTTGATATGGCCTTATAGCCCTTTCCTGACTTGTGAGCGGCCACAATGCACAGCCGCAGGTCCTTAGTGTGCTCCTTTGTCTTAGCCATGACTGTCCACAAACCAACTGCAGAGAGCTGCTGTTTTTCACCTGATGAGTTGATTAAAACAGCTGTTCCCAATGAATCAGGGTAATTAGGATGCTATAAAACAGCTTGGACTATTTGGAATGACTATATATATTCTATATATACATATATACATATACATATACATACATACACACACACACACACACACACACACACACACACATATATATATATTTATATATTCAGTAGCATTGGGGAGCTGCAGGCTGACACTGCACAATGGTACCATGAACATGATAACATGCCTCTTCCAATTCTGTGCTTATCCCACATTGACTCCAGTTATTGATCCAAAAGTGTATTTGTTTACCTGGAGTGCAAGGGGAGATCAGACTGTGTGTTGGGATGTAGGCTAGTGATAACGCTAAAGTCCAGGGCTTAAACCAACTCATTTATAATCCACACTCTTTCCCTCTGCCTCTCATATGACAGAGCACAGTGCTCATAGCACACCCTGAATCCTTCACTTCCTGCTGACTCACAGCCATTCATCCAGCTGCTACTTGACTTGGCTCAGTTTGACATCAGGTATCAATACACACTCACACATTGTTTCTGATTCATCCTAGTCTTACTTCCCCTCTCTCCACTCACATTCACTATGAAATGCAGCACAGCTTTGTTTTTCTTTTACACACATACAACGCTCAGGCTGACACAGGAACAGCGAACAGAGACTCTCATTTGGCCTTGTCCCCTTGGTAACGTGGAGTGTGGTGCCCATGCTGTACATTCATACCAAAGCCAGAGAGGATGTGAAAGAATGAGTGGCTATGTGGCGGTCTGCTTCCATATCAACACTCTGTCTAGGATTGAAACAATAAGGGTGGGAATCTCTACACCTCATGATACAATGCAATTTCAATTCACAATGCGATTATGAATTGAGGGTGGTATAGAGGTGAGCAGCTAGCATTGCTGCCTCACAGATCCAAGCTCCCTGGTTCAATCCTGTGCTTGTTTTACAGTATGCATGGAGTTTCACAAGCTCACCTTATGTCTAGGTGGGTTTCCCCCACCTCACAAAAACAGGTGTGTATGTGTATGTATATGTGTGTGGTATCCTGCGATGAACTGGCATCATGTAAAAGACCATGGTGTGATTATCGACTCCAGTCTTTCATTTGAAGCCCATGTAGATAATAGTACTAGGATAGCCTTCTTTCATCTCAGAAATATTGCTAAAATAAGAAATATAAGAAAATAACTCTAGGTTGGAGAGTTGTAATGCCTTGCTCTCTGGATGTTCCAGTTAGTGCAGAATGCAGCAGCCAGAGTACTTACTAGAACCTGAAGATATGACCACACAACCCCTATCTTATCCACACATTGGATTCCAATCAAATTTTGCGTTGATTATAAAATACTACTATTTATCTATAAAGCACTGAATGGTCTTACGCCACAGTACCTGAGCGAACTTTCAGTCTGTTATGATCCACCATGCCTACTTTGATCAAAAGGTACAGGCTCTTTGTTGGTACCTTGAATAATGAAGTCTACAGCAGGGACCCACTCTCAGTGGTTAAGTCTAGGCTGATAACCTATTGATTTATTCAAGCCTTTTGAACACACTATCATACATTCTCTTAGATTTGGTGACAGTGGAGTGGCTGCTCGCTTTATGTCCCAGGCACCCTCATGTGTGTGTTACCTTCTGGGTGTCCCTTTTAGTTATATTGTTATAGCTATTCTTGCTAGAGTCCGTGCTTGCACACAATGTATATTTTCTCTACCATTACGTAAAAAGAGCATACCTAATATTTTGTGTGCTTTTTCTCCCCCCATCTCTCCCTTTCTCATTCTCTCCCTCTTCCCCTCCCTCTCCCTATCCCTTTTTCTTTCTGTTGAGCTACATATGCTATTCCTGAGACACCAAAAGATAACAGTGATCCTGATTCTTTCTGCTCTCCAGACCTGCCTGATCCACCCTGAGACCCTACTTGTTTTTGAAGTTCTCATGACCTGAAAATCCCTCGCTCCTGTTGGCCCCACAGCCTAAATATACACTTAGAAACGATGAAAACCCTGATTCTGGCCGACAAAGCCAAAAATGGACTAGCCCCTCCCTACCTGATGGCAATAGTGAAAGCCTGATGCATACACAGAGCCCTTCATGCCTCAAATATGTCTCAACTTACCTACCATCATCCAGAACCATTTCTCCATCCTGGCACCAACAGCAGAATCACTTGCTTCTTCAAACACAGACTGAAGACCCACTTCTTTCGAGAGCACTTAGCTGAACATTAACTCAATTCAACACTACCTTTGCATCTATTAAATATCTTATCACACTTACAGCAGTTATTGTATTGACTGTGTCTTGTTCTTCACTGGTTCTGCATAGTTTGTATTAGGTATTTTATAGCTCATTTCTAGCAGTATCATAGCTCAAAGTGCTCTGAATTCAGGTCTACCAGTGCTAGCTTTAGATACTCTATATTCTAATGACTAAGCACTTCTGTAAGTTAAATGCTAAATTTCGTAAATGTAAATGAATTTGGCTTTAGAGTACAACTGATATAAACCGCTTTCCTAGGACTGTAATTGCTGTCTAATGTCCATCAAAAGCAGAAAACACTTTAAAATCCGTTGTTCTCTTTGTAGTCCTATAATGTTCAATGTTCAAGGACATGATTACTTGAAAAGGGTGTTAAAACATGTATGCCATTTATAGCATAATTTATATTCCCATTTTTAATTATGTATCATTTTTCTAATAAAATATAGACTAACAAGGTATGTTCTAAATGTAATGCACAGTATAGAACCCATGTGAACATCTAAAAAACTGCAATCCTCACTTGGGACAGTTAAGGCCATTGTACATGATTCCACAATAAGAAAGGCATGGGGCAAAAATGGCATAAATGGGAAAACACTTCTGACCAAAAAGAACTCAAAGGCTCATCTCACATTTGCCAAAAACATTTAGGTGACCCACAAGACACTGGGGATAATAATCTGTGGACTGATTGTCAAAGGTAGACCTTTTGGGATGGGTCCAGTTACACCTAATGTCAAGCTAACAAGAGATTCCACCATAAGAACACCATATACAACAGTTAAACATGGTGGTGGTAGTATGATGGTCTGGGGCTGCTTTTACAGGACTTATAATTTATGGAACCATGAATTCTGCTCTCTGTCAGAAAATCCTGAAGGAGAATGTCTGTGTGTCAGTTGGTTACCCAAAGCTTAAGCACAGTTGGCTTATTCAGCAGGACAATGATCAGAAGCACACAAGCAAGTCCATTTGTGAATGGCTTGAAACAAACAAAAAGAAGGTTTTGGAGTGGCTGAGACAAAGTCCTAATCCCATTGAGATTCTATGGCAATCCCTTAAATGGGCAGTTCATCTTTGAAAACTATCCAATGGTAACTGAAAACTATACAATGATCATTGTATTAAAACAATCCTGCAAAAGACGAGTTGGCCAAAATTTCTCAAAATTATTAAAGACTCATTGAAAGTTACTGCAATGAGATGGGTTATATGAAATGGGTTTCAGTGTTTGAGCAGCTACACACAATCGTAAGATCACTATGCTCAATGGCAAGGATCAGCTGGAGTGGTGTAAAGCACGCCACCACTCTGAAGCAGTGGGAAAGTATTCTCTGCAGTGATGAATCATGCTTCACTTACTGGCAGTCTGAAGGATGACTGTGGGTTTGGCAGATGCCAGGAAAACACTACCTATCAGAATGCACAGTACTAACAGTAAAGTTTGGTGAAGGAGAGATAATGATCTGGGGCTGTTTTTCAGCATTTTAGCCCCTTAGTTCATGTTAAGGGTAATGTTAATGCCACAGCATATAAAGAAACTTTGTGGCAACAGTTTGGGTAAGACCCTGTCCTGGTCCAGCCTGAGTATGCCCCTGTGCCCAACACAATGTCCAAAAGAATTGGTTTGGAGAGTTTGGCATGGAGGAACTCCAGTGGCCTGCACAGAACCCTGACCTCAACCCGACTGGGATGAATTTGAATGTTGATTGCAAGCCAGACCTTCTCATCCAACATCAATGCCTAACCTCACACATGGTCTTTTGACTGAATGGGCACAAATTCCCACAAACGCACTCCAGAATCTTGTAGAAGGTCTTTCCAAATGAGCAGAGGCTATTACAGCTGCAAAGGAGGGGATGACCTCCTTTTAATGCCCATATTACTGGCCATGGTTTTGGAATGAGATGTGTGACGATCAGGTGTCCACATACTTCTGGCCATATATTTTTCATCAAAATGCATACTGAGTACTTTGTTATCACTATAATTCAGGAATAATGTTGCAGTGAGGTTCTGATGTGTGTGTGTTGCAGAAGAGCATTTAGGGTGAGCGCCCAGGCCAGGGTTCACCTGGCATAGAGACCTGCCTCCTCAAGCAGCCTGGTGGAGCCACACTTATCAACTTGGCACCCTCCCTGTTTCTAAATCATGCCCTAAAAAACAAACACACCAACACACAGTACGCTCTACACAGAAAGTAAAGGTGTGGACTGAGCCATGCAGCGGCTTAGTAAATCAAAGACTCTCTCTCTCTGCTCGTGTGCAGTTAAGAACCGAAGTGAGAACACCCAGGGTGAGAACTCGCTGACCCCTGCCCTGCCCATCTCGGATCGCCCAGTGTGAGGCGTCTGTGTGCTGCTTTCTGAGAAAAGCTGTATTTTATGTTTACTCATATTTAACTCTCATTTGAGGGGATCCAGGGCCGCGGAAGCTGTATTTATAAGCACCGGGTTACAGTAGTTCCTCTACTTGACCTAAAGCATTAAGGTGTCAGCAGATTTTAACAGAATGTATATGTCAAGGCATACATTCCAGTGGTATAGTTGCTTAGTATACAGAACTGAAAGGTTTGAGCCCGACCCTTTTTGTGTGACTTGATTGAATACTTGCATAATGGCATCCTGCAGCCCTGGTCAAAAGGTTACTCTAAAGTGCCTGAAGATTAACAGTAAGGGAAACATTGCTCAGCAGTACAAAAAACTACCCCACTACCATATGACATACAATATTTATTTAGGAACACAAACAATGATAAGTTAATTATCAGGTAGTCCACAAATATTGTGGGAATGGTATCAATACAGTCATAAAGGGGAAAACATACATGAAAATCCGTTTAGGAACATGTGATCCCAAAAGACAATTTTGATTAGAAAACTGGTGAAAATGGAAAATAAACCCAAGCACAAATTTAAAATGGGTTATTGATAGTAAGTTCATGAAGGTTATTCTTTTTTTTCTTCTAAGAGAAACAATCAAATCAACATTAAAAAAATGCATTCTCATTTTGTCTTAGACCGTAGAAATGTGGATGAATCCTAACCTGAATTTGAATTGAGACGTTTGTCCAATGCCCCTCTTAGACCCTCCCCTCTCTGATGAACCCAGAGGAAGGAATGAGAGAAGATTCTCAAAAAATCATTTTGCAAAACAAGGAGATCATGTAGAATTCCCCCCAAAAAGCAAGAAACTACAAAATATGATATATATTTATATATGAAGACATCATGCAAAGTGGCAAGTCGGCTTACAAACATGTCATAGTAGTCTGGTTGTATGTAGTTTTAATCAGTTTAAGTTTGAGCCCCTTCCCAGCTAAGAAACAGTCTGATCTATGCCAAACACCTGAAAAAGCTTTCAATAAAATATTCAACCATGATTTCAAAAGAGCTGTTGGTCATTGCAGGGGACAAAAAGAGTCCAGATATATCAGCAAGCCTAACACCCTTTGAGAACATCACTGCGTTACTGCATTAGGAAGAGAAGCAGGGACAATACCCTATGTAAAATCCGGCTTTAAAAAAAACGTTTTCATTCAACTAGTGTGATTCCCTGATTGGCTGAGGAAAGTCAGGTGACCAGTGAGGTAAGCAGAGTCCAGAGTCCCAGTATTGACGGTAAAAAGAAAACTGTCCTATCGACTTGCTGCTGCTTGTGTGTGAGCACCACACACTGAACACATGAATGCTTGTGATGGATACTATTCAATTAAAAAAAATGCAATAACAGAGCTCCACTCCTCATGCAATGTCAATTTGTGTAATGTTTCGAGTACAGAAAGGACACCAGATAAAAGCTTGAAAGAAAATGTGACAAAAGTTGCTGCCTTAGAGTACATATAAGTCCATCTTTCAGAAAATACCAGAAATAATCCTTGGGCATGATGATCATAGTCCCATTCATATTCATCTATTTTTAATGAAGAAAAAAAACCTAGGAAAATTCAGTTGCTTTCTCAGTAATACAATGTGCGTCTCTATGTTTTTATCATCTTTGCATTGGCTGTTCTCTACTTCACCCCTCCCTTAATTGTCCATGATGCTTGGTGGATTCTTGCTTGTATCACTCTCTCCTTCCCACCTCTACTTAAGGTGAGAGGACAAAGCGAGAGCCCCCCATTCCCGCCGCCCTCCTCCTTACAATCACACCCCCACCTTTCACCTCACTCCTCCTCTTTTCTACCACCCCGGTGAGAGCGGGGAGAGGGGCCATGTAGTCCTGCTCCTCATCTCTCAGCCTCCATGGCCACGCTGGCCTTCTGTTCGGCGGCTGCTTGCTGGTTGACGGTGGACGGCCAGCCCGGGGGAGGGTGGGCCTGTGTCCCTGGAGGGCCCTGAGTCCATAATCCCTGCTGGCTGGCCACAGGTGGAGTCATGCCCCAGCTGACTGGGGGTGGAGGTGGAGAGGTGGCCATGGACGCCATACTGGGGCTGCTGCTGCTGAAGCTTTCTGATGCCTTGAGGCGGGAGAACATGGTGAGAGCATCAGGGAAGTTAGGCGGAGTCGCCGGCGTGTTTGCTGGTGTACACATCTGGGGGGGGTCAAACACACATGGAATTAGATGCTAGAGGCCAACAATATATCACCAGCAGGACAAATATAATTTTTTCATAAGATTAGGAACATTTTCGTCCTCGTATTTAGGGGCATGTTAAGCTGAAAATACAGAGCTTAGCTGTCCCTGAAGAGCATTCCAACATTCCTTCCCTTTCCCATACAGTTCTCTCGGTTTGTTAATGATACTACTTCCTGTTTCTGATCTGTACGCTGGTACCAAGTACTCTACATTTTCCCCCTCACACTTTCCAGCCCCGCCATAACCTCATGCAACTTATCCATTGTCCTCTTTGTACTAGACTGCTCTTTTCAGCCCAAATCCCTCCCTTACATAGGTACACAAGGGCCCTCCTGGGAGTGCATTAGGCTGCAGAACAACACTATCAAAACACTGTAATCACTCGGACACTGTGAACGTCTGCTGCGCTATTTTATCAGCGTCATCGTGCACACAACCAATCTACTTGCTTTCCTCATGTCTTCTCCAGACATAAACAGAACAAGCAACCAAAGAGACATGTTGTATGACGGAGCACTTTCGTGCTTGCCGTTCTAAGTGTGCCTGCTCTGCTGAGGGTGCTTGTGACAGTGCCTCATACACTTCCTGGTGTCCTCTTCCGCAGGTCACGGATAGGTATGTGAAACGTCTCCAGATTATCTTACTGCTGAGGCCATGTTTGTCTAGCTCACTCACAGCCAGGATACGCTGCTCTTTTCTGTCAGCAAACCCAATTCCCTTATCGACCCATCTGAAAGAGTATCACCGTGAAAAGGCCACAACTGCCCCTTTATCAACGGTCAAAAGTCTCAAATGATCCAAACTCCCCACCATCACTGTCAATTTGCTGGAGAGGCAGGAATTCGTGAAATTGGGAAAATCATTGTGGGTAAAGCTTTAAACGCTATCCACAGGACATGACGATATCATTTGTGAAGTGCTGAAATATGAACATATTGTATTTAGTTACTGCAGCAGCACAGAGGTGAAGGTCAACAGCTAAATACAGCCTCTAAAGCAAAACACAAGCATCTGTGGAACCTCCATTATTCTAATAGCACAAACTGCTGTTCAAGAGTGCAGTGTACATAACAAACATGCAGCAACCCACAGCTGTGTTGCTATGGAAATATTTTGGTTGCGAGCACAAATGCCTTGCTGAGAAGCGAGGATGAAGTAAGACAACCCATTCTGCTTTTTTAATTGTACTCGGGAACATGAATCCAACTTTCGTCAAGAATTCTGCAATATATCGCCCTTTGCCTCTGCCTCTGTCCTCGCACTGTGGAAGACCATATACCATACCCAACCCCCTGCATGGTTTCAGTATTACATTAGAAGCTTTTCTGGACAAGCGTCTGAGTGAATATGGAAACAAATGCTGTCTTATTGCATCAGTAAGGCTGGGATTTTACAGCTGGCGGTAACGCGTTATACCGTTTCCAAACCCAAACCAGAAAACAATTTCACAGACGGGCAAGTAAAGGCAGCTGCGTGGGATCAGAGCTTTCACCTTCCCTTCGCCGAAGCCGCTCTCATGTCCACACTTGCACGGTGATGAGAATCCCGCAGGCTTCTCAGAGCGAGCAGCGCACTCATCACCATTTCCCTTTACAATTCCACTAGTGAGGGTTACATGAGTACTTGACTCCATAAACAAGGGTTGCTACGATTTATAGCTGTCACACATGCTTCTGAAAATGTTCCTCTCTATTACTGTTCACTCTTATTAACAACAAAGAACAGAGGACTGCTTTCACATTCCTTCACTGGCTCAGAGGAGGACTCGGTTTATAGACACCATGTAAGCGTGGCTGGGTGAATCACTGATCATGTTCTCTACTGGTGCTGTTCTTTTTCTCTATCTGTTTCTCTAAATCTCTCTCTTTCTCACACACACACAATGCCTGAGGGATAGGTTGAATGAGAAGCATGAATACCACAGGAGCCTTGCAGTTAATATAATGATGAGGTTTGTAATAGAATAATTGATGATGCACTGCGGCATACCATCACAAGTCCAAAAGCACATGCACTGAGCTGCAGATCTGTCTGAGTGAACAGTGTGTATGTTAGCCAGTGAGAAGCCAGAGACCAGAATAGCGCAGTGAAGTGATGGGAGGATGTCTCAGATCTGCTCATTCATTAACCTAGCCTGCAGAATGATCATTTTCATGTCATGCAGTACTGAAAAAAAAGTGGAAGTAACTGTTCCACATTTGTATAAGTGCTTGCATCCACATGGGTAAATGATCTCTTGGTGCATGTGATCGCTTGATTATTAATCTGGCTGTTGACACACCACACAGCAATTTCAGAGCAAAACAATGGGTAGATATTGTCTATTGTACTGGTATAGCTTTTTTTAAATATGTGGCTGAAAGAATAATCAGTCAGTACTCACGTCTAAAGGAGGAACATGATGTTATTAGGAAATGCTAACTGGGGCATTAGTGAGCCATGAGAACCCGTCATTGTGCAACGATCAGGAAAAGAAGGCTGGAAAATCCCCAAGGTTAAAGCAAAGAGCATAGACCATGACCAAGGGCCACATCGACAGCAGACCGAAAAGGATGGAATGGCTGATTTTATGTATGTCTCACAAAGAATGTCATACGCATACCATTGTAAGAAGCTTGTAAAAAAAATTTTTTTTAAATCTATGCTTGAGGTCATACAAGCATGAGGCAGACGCGTGGGCGTGCATGCATGTGTGTATGTACGTGTTCACACATCTGCTCTTCACACTCTCTGCTAGCCAAGCCATCCACCAAACTCCCTGTGTTCCAGGAAGCAGTGCTACTAGAAACACACACACAAACACTCAGTCACTGGCCAAACCACTTCAGATGTGGCTTCAAGACTCTCTGTGGCATGGCTATTAAAAAAAAAACCTCCTAAAACTGCAGGCTGCGTGCACTACAATAAGGCCATATAAATCGCAGAGGATCTTGATTTAACTTTCAATTATGCAGGTAGTCAAAATATCCAAAATGTATGTATTTGAATGAATCTTCCACCATCTACTTTATTATTAACAACTCAAGTGCAATACATAAAATCATCTACATACAGATCAAGAGCTTGTGGTACTGTTCACTTCAAATGTCAGAAATGGGGGGAAAAAAAAAAGTGATCTCTGTGACTTTGATCAGGGTGCCACATGGGCTGGTTTGAGTATTTCAGAAACTGCTGATCTCCTGTGATTTTCACTCTCTCGGGTTTATAGAGAATGCTGCAGAAAACAAAACAAAAAGCATCAGTTCTGTGAGTATAAATACCTTGTTGCTGACAGAGGTCAAAGGGGAATGGCAAGACTGGTTCAAGTCGACAGGACGGTATAAGGAAACCCTTACCGTTCTTTGCAACCATAATGAACAGAAAGCATGTCAGTTTACACAACACAGTGAACCTTAAAGTGGACAGGCTACAACATCAGGCTCTGCTCCTATCAGGCAAGAACAGGATTCTGAGTCTACAGTAAGCACAGGCTCTGGATGCAGCTGAAGACCAGGCCTTTTTTCTCCATTCTGATATTTCATGTGAACATTTACACAAGCTCTGTATCCACAAGGTATCATGTGCTGCTGTCAAATGATAGCATAATTACATGATAATGCAATATGTAATAAGGTGGCTTGGTTATGCTTTGGGGGATGTAGCTACATTTTATTTATTTTTTCTAGCATGCTTTGCCTCCGCCTGCCCCCTTAGAATGAGGCGTCACTGCATGTCAGTACAACATTCTTCTGACTGATCACTTTTATCTTATAATGAAACATTTCCACACACACTGGGCACAAGGGCTCACTGAACAGTCTGATGGAAAAAGCACTCTTCAGCGCCATGAGCAAAACACCAACGGACTGAAAATCTTCACAGAGAACAGTGTTCGTCAGTCCAGTTCGATTCCAGAGACTTGCTAAGAATCTGTGCTAAGACACGTTAAAGCAGCTGTTCTGGTGGACTGTACCAGCTCAATAACTTACCGACACACTTTAAAATGGGTTTTCCCCCACAGAGTATGTCGAGTATTTGTCAATATCACCCACCACTACTAGAAGTTATAATGACATCATCATGCACTAAATGCATCCACTTCACCAATTCCCAGCCTTTAGAAGAACAAGCATCAAGTTTATGCGCTCCCATTCATTAATAAATGAACCTAACTGTGGTTAGGTTGCCATTTCAATTCCTGACTCCACACCATTCTTTGGGATCTGTGGATTCCAGCTGGACTGAGACCTGAACATGACCATATCCTGACTGTGCTGCTGCTCCTAAAAGCTCCAGCTCATCCTTAGTTAAACCCAGAAAAGAACCACATGGTTAAAGTTACCAGAAACGTCACTTGACATTGTTATGACTCAGCTTGCTAGACACAGAGCCTGTTCACCCCTGTGTTTGTGATTTCAGGCTTTACTGTAATCTGACATGGTTCATGACATGAACATTTTTACCCATCAGTCTTTTGAGTCTTTTACCCATTTAACAACTGTACCACACCATTTCGATTTACTACTATATCATGTTACTGATACATTACAATTACAGTTAACATGGGGATATAACAGTTATACAGTATATACAGTTAACACGGGTAGTGCTATACTACATTAAAACATGGGCAAGCAGAACAGAAAGCACAGCCTTCACATATATTCGCACATTCATAATAAACTTAACAGATGACCTCATTTTACATGATTATTAAGAACGTGTCTAAGCAGTCATAATGTAAAAGTCAGTTGTGTTCATTATATTTTCAGTATAAATCCCCCTTTCTTAAAAATGTATTATTCATAGTTTAGCTTTAGGGCCACAAGCTGACTTCCTGTTTGAGGTAGAGTGTGTGATGTGTGTATGTGTGAGGGAGAGAGAGGCCGTGTGTTTTGACCACAGCGAGCATGTCATCCCAGTGTCTGCAGTATTTACTGGTCATCCCGGCATACACTGTAATTGTAAATTAAATTCAGTTTGCTTATGGTTCAATTGATTTCAATAATAATTAAATCATGGTTTCCGGTTTGGGCGTTAGAATAGTCTGATTGTTAGTTTTGTTTTTTGGCCCAGGCCACCATAAATTTCATTTCTGCTTTCAGTCAAAGATTTTCATTCTGGTACCGGACTATTGTAAATCAGCAATGACTCGTTCACTGATTAGTCTAAGAATAACATTAAAAGCAGTGACTAAGGTCTTAAGCTGGGGTGTGTCTTTGTATTTTCTTTTTTGTGCACAAGAATGATCTTATCATCTGATCACGAAATGTTGTGCTTAAAAATAATTATCCTCTTAAGATGAACACTAGTATCCATTTTGTATAAAAATGTGTGTGTATGAGTAATTACCAGCCCTAGAGGTCACAATGTGTTAATCAGTCAATAATATGATAAGGAAAGCTGAAGTGGTTAGACAATTAACATTATGCTGAATTGTTATGCGCTATAACAACGGTCACAAATGTCATTTCCAAAATGTCCCTGCTCAAACTATGCTACACGATATGCGGCAAGCTTTTGAAACAAGTAGCAGTGAACTTAGTAAAAAGGAAGACTTTACTACATTCTGTTTAAGATAAAAATAACAATCATTAGTAATTTGGTCTTTGGGGTTTTTTTTTTTTACAATTACAGTGCACATGTAAGCCAAAGACGACAAGTTGGGACACTAAACAAATTGTGAATAAAAACTGAATGCAATGATGTGGAGATGGCAAATGTCAATATTTTATTC
>JAOVYV010000053.1:15216150-15229314 GCA_025674545.1 Hassar affinis
CACACTAACACACCACCACCACATCAGTGTCACTGCAGTGCTGAGAATGATCCACCACCCAAATAGTACCTGATCTTAAAATGTTTGTGACATTTGGATGTATTTGAATATCTGACATAAACACAAGACGTCCAGAGCAGCCATTGGCTGAGAGGTTCTTTTCTGCTCTGTCAAAGAAAAAAACCTATTTAACTTTCTCATCATCCCTAGCCTTTTACAACTTCTGTTTGAATTCACACACTATCTATTTGAGCCAGGCTAAGGAGAAAGTTCTCTTCTTCTTAATGAGCTGCGCTGATCCTATGCCAGATTACGCTCAGTCCAGAGCTGCACTTTCTCCTTGTAATGCCAATTATGCAGAGACTCAATAGGACTGGGCTTTTGCAAGGAACAAATGATACAATGTATAGTTCACATGCCAAATATATCACATAGTGGTTTAGCTACAGGTCAATGTGATGTGTGATGGATGACACAATGTACAATAGTTTGTGAAAGGACTGAAATGTTGTCAAAGGAAACCTCAGTGGTAAGCTTTCATTGAAGTTTAACCTGTATTTGGAAATGAATTAGGTGAATTACTTATTTAATTTGTTGAAATTGATGGATGAGCACACTCCTATGTTTCTGCAGTGAATGCCTTGTCTCTTTCTGCGTGTACTCACATCATTGTCTTTGCCCATTTGGCATGCTGTATACAGTGGAGTAGATGTCTGGGGAATTTTAACACTGTCTGTTGTTTGTGGAATCGTGTCCCATTGGGAATTGTGACAGGTCTGTGGTGCAAGTGGCCAGACTGCACTCTTTATTCCAACTGACTGACCAAAATGGAGATCAGAGACACAAAGCCAGACAGATCGATGCTATGTTTGGTTAGGATAGTTAATTTATTCTTGCAATAGGCAGAAGTTAAATTGTTGTCAACATGCTCCCAATAAAACTGCTTGTGCACTTATATGTAAGTCTTTTTGTTTGAATAAATAATGTTTTTAAAAAGTGGCTTTATTTAAATAAATAGTTATTAGAAAATTAGAAAATAAATAATAATAGCAAAATACTCTATGTAGATTAATAAACAAAACTTCAGACAAACTTTTAAAGTGGGTCAATGAACAAAAAGGAACTATTTTTTACTAGCACAAGAAAATCTTATAACAAAAACCACAGGGTTCCAGTACCTGTGGTGGTTTGGCCCCTAAAATTAGACTAATGAATTAAACATGTAAATATTAGTGCTTTGACATTTAGGATTTTACAGTTCAGTCATTCTTTTTTCACTAACTGCTTTGGCCAGGGTTGTGGTGCATCTGGAGCCAATACCAAGATCGCTGTACACCGGGAATATGCCCTGGGTGGGATGCCAGTCCATCACAAGACACACACACACAAACACAAACACACACCTATGATTTTCTTATGGTCCAAAAATGGTCATTACAGATTCCTCCAATTTTTGCTCAGCTTCAGATAAAGAACACTATAACGTGATGACATAGGAGGTGCTGTCTGTCTCTGGCCTTGTACTTATGGGCCTCCCAGCCTGTCCACTATCCCTAGATCTTTTTATGTGTATCCTGGCTCCTCAGACCTCCTTTAGCTTCTCTTAGCATGACAAAGAAGGCCTGCTGAGTTACCTCCCAAGACTGAGTTCGGTCCACCGGTAGCCTCATTTACTGGCACAGCTCCGCCTGCATTGTAAAGCTGTTGTTAAGAGTCTAGGCAGGCTGGAAAAGCCTCGTTTTAAAGCGTGGACAATGCATGCCTGCTTTACCATACAGTGGTGCAGCAGCAGTAGCGTGCCCGTTTTATGTGACAATCCAGACTTGTGTTGGGTTTTCAAAAGCACAGGACACTTGTTACTTTTTGATGCATTACCTTTGAGAAGAAGGCTCTAGAACATGCCTTTGTGTATGCTACATTGTGTTAACTCACTGTCATTCAACTTGTTAGTGAAATGTTATGTGATATGCTTTTTATTTAGTATTTAGTATCACCCTGTCAGGAAAACATTTTGTCTGTTAATATGTATATTATGTCTGTGATCATTTGTTGATAGCTATTGATGAGGCTTCTGACATGAATGTGGAAATCTCAGGAGGTCAGTTAAAGAGATATTTGAACTTGGTTAAATGCTGATAGAACACCCTTGCAGACAAACACATGATTGCCCTGTTTAGTGTGGCACTCTAATGAAAATCAGCAAAGCTGTAATTTTACTGGCAGGGCATTGGAAGTGCTTGGTCATGATTGGGTAAGAGCTGCTAAAAGAGAGACGCACTTTCGGCCCAGGTCCTGGGGGTGCGCCACGGGCATGTCTGAGCCTGCCTTTGTGAGATCATGCCAGCGTCAGGCGTCTAACCAGAGACCAGCTCTCACTGGATGGTCAGCATACAACCAAGGCACAAAACACTCAGTGTACATAACAATGACTGTGGAAAATAACCATAGTTCTCATAAATGTCCTTACAGATAGGTGAAGCAAGAAGAATTTTCCTTCTTATCTCTATATCGAAAGAGCCTCCTATTTCAAAGGTTACTGACAACACTAGTCTCAATCTCATGCTGAGGTCTATGGCAACATATGTTGTTACAGAATGCAGTACAGCACTGGTATAGTTAAGTGAATATCTGGAAAAACAGCTTATTGATTCTGGCATTTAGCTAAAAATGGATTCAGAAAGAATAACCACAAACCAGTATTTTTTTCAAATTTAAACACATTCCCGCATTCAATTGAGTCACATCATGAACTAGCACATAACTCAGAGAGGAAGGCAGGTTGAACTAGAGACAACCACACCAAGCGGAGAGATTTTGCTTTACTTAGTTTGTGCCAGTTGGGCTACTGTAGGAAGTAACAATGTTTCTGTACAGCAGAAAAAAGGAAAAAGCAGAAAAAAAGATCTAACTTCTAGACATCCGGCAAATTTAGAAAAAATGAAATATTTATCATAAGTCTTGAATAAACACTGTATAACAGTTTGACACTGTAACAGATCTGCAACCTATATAGACCTCATCATTCCAAATTACTGTACATAACAATTGGGCATAACTCATTCCTGAAAACCAAAAACCGAAAAAATCACTTGCTACTGAGAAACATTTCCTTGGATTTATCTGGTTTTGGGTGTTAGTGGGCCTTGAGCCATCAGTGTGGATAAAACATAAGGACAAGGTAATTATGGCAGTTAATGACATTTTACGGCAGAATCTTCAGGCACTTCCTTCTAATCCCCTTTTTATCATTGTTGATTAGCCTTAATGAAGCTTTTCAGAATGTTACTTAATGAGTATTTGTAATCTAAATGGAAATCAGATGGACAATATCAGATATCTTATACATCTCTAAAATTAATTCTCCATCACTGTTTCTGTGAGCAAGACCAATGTTAATGAAAGTAAAGGCTTGTGACTTTGACCCAGACTTTGACCCCCTGGAGCATTTCTTTAAAAAAAAATATTGTGTACCAATTTGTGTACCTTTATAATCTTGAGGAAGCACAGGCTAACCTGAGACCGAGGCCATACCTCAACCCAGGGCAAGTCTATGCTTGCCCTGGTTACTGATTAGACACGTATGTTGTGTGCAGGAACAATGGTCCATCACTAAAACAATGCCACGTTTGCTGTAGGACAGTGTCGGGGGGGTCCACACTTTAATGGGCACCTGGCTTTTCTGGTTGTTGAAAAGCATTGCACCAGAAGTGGATTATTTTTCATGTCTATCATTATAGTGCTATTGTGTGTCTAAAGCTGAAAAGCAGTAAAGCTGGTATTTTCTTTCAAACGTCAGTTCCTGATGTCTTCAGGTTAATAGAGCATATATGGATCATTTGCTTAAAGAAACACAGTATGGATTGGTACTATAAATGTTTTAAAACACTTCACCAATCATAGCTATGAGAATGTATTTATCATTTTTAAAATGTTAAAATGTTAAAATCAGAGAAAAGCTGTACCTAATACATAACAAATAACCTAAACTAAAAGGAACTAAAAGGAACAGTAGAGTTTTTGACATTTTCAGTAGAATAAAAGCAGAGCTGAAATAGCTGAAATGAAGAATGCAGAAGTTGTGATGACAGCCAAGCACAAGCACAGTGAAGTTAACATTTAAATCCTTCTCATCACTTTGGTTATGGATCACTTGTCCATATAGATAGTGTCCATTCCATTCTAACTACTGTTATCTCTACTGTGGCATTGCAACACTTTCAGTCTTCTTGGCTAATAGGTTTGTCCAATGTAGAGCCTGGAGGCTGCTCTTTGCATTTGTTACATGGCTGGCAATGTCTTACATTATTATACACCTTACACCGAGTTCAAGCAAATTTGCCATTCAGGAATATCTGCTAGGAAAACATTGCACCCATGGTCTGCTCCAGTAACATCACCTGAACAGTGTACTCTGCTTCTCATTCATGGAAATGGCTAAAAAAGATGTTTCGCCAAATTTAACAACTAAAGTAAATCAAAACAGTATATTAGGACATTGCACAATTAACAGCCCCCAAATCTTTGTTACCCATGAACAAAACTGATGCTTTAGTATGGCAGGCTCCTTCACTGCATTAGGGTCACTCTCAGCTCTGGGATGAAGTATTGTGTGGGCATTGTGAAGGATCTTGTTAAGTGCATGTCTAATGGGCAAACATGTTCAGGGATGTAATTAGCAGACTACCAGCCATGAAGCAGCAAGAACAGGGAGCTCTGGGGGACAACGAGAGGGCTGAGGATCACTACTGCTGGGGAAGACAGTTTCCAGCAGCCCGAGGCCTGGAGCTGACAGCTGAGTAGTGCGCTGAAAGAGCCGTGGGCCAGAACGTGGCCGTTAGCTCTCCAAACACCCAAAGGAAAGAAATGACAGTGTGTCCTACTTTTTAAAAACAGTGGTTGGTGAAGTGCTTGATGATCAAGACATTTTATCAGCTCCAACGCACAGCTATTCCTGATGAACTTCAGTAATCAGTCATTTCTTTAATATCATAATACTATCAAAAATACAAAACAAAAAAAACAGATGCAGATTAACCTTTGTGAAGTGAAACACTACTAATAGCCAATATAAACCATTGATTTTACCACAACAGCACCACATGCATTGACTAATGCCTAATGATCTATCTGTTGTCCTTGGCCCCTCAGTATGACAGGCAGCCAGTGCACAGGTGGCAGATACAGTAGGTCACTTGTTGGGACTGTCTCCTCTCTCTCTCCACTGAGGCATGACTGTGCTGACTAGATCAGGTGCACAGTTGACAGCCCCCCTCCCAAACACACACACACATCACCACTGCCACCACCATGTGCACCCCCATTCATTTACCTGCAAGCCCTAGGTCTGGTCCAGCTCTGGGGGAGCTTGCTCTGTTCTATGTACTACTCTTAGTGACAATGAGGGGAGACAGCCTGCCACTAACCACCTGCTGCGCAGCTGCTTGGGTCTAGTTTCAGGGTCGGCTTTCAGCTGCCTCCCCCATCAGGCCCTTAGCCCTCAGCATCCACAACACACACTTCCACCATGTTTGTAATCTTCAAATAAGGACTGGTGCCTAGACTGAGATCCAGGTGGAGCTCCTTTGACATTGCATCATCGCATATCTCAAAGCTCCAAATGCAGCTGTTTTAGCGCTTGGGCACTTCTAGGAATAGTTACTAGATACATGATAATGTCAGTATTTTATATTTCAACAAGGCTGCTATTTAATATCTAGTCTTTCCCAAAAGAGGGCAGTAACCCAGTGAATCCATAGTCAGTAAAGTATGCATGTTTCAATCCAGTGACTTAGACAGGGGAATTCTGGTTAATCTATGATGGCCTGGAAGACAAAAATGCCATGTGTGTGACCAAGCAGGTCAACTGTTAAACTCATAACCAGTTCATGATAATCCAACCCTTTACAGCTATTATTTGTTAACTAACACAAAATTGTTTAGGTTCTCTTAGTCATTCTCTGATATTCATTAACTGCATTTTATCAAGCGGCTCAATAAGAGCTAATCTCACTGTAACACACTGACATACATACATCTCATTAGTGGCACAAGGTGTTAAGGAAAAATGTCCAAAACTGTGGACAAAGAGAAGAATAGGAGTCAGTGAGGAGGGCAGTGTGGAAAAAGACACAGACAGCCAGGCCAGTCCTGTGCCTCGAATGATCTCCACCTCTGCAGAGTGCTGCTGTTAATCAGCGAATGGCTGTTGTGTAGTCCTGAAGTGGGGGGGATTAGAGAAGCTCTCTCCGCACTCTGATTTGATGCTGATCAATGATTTGCGATATGGACCTCTTACCCTAAAATTACCATCTCTATAGGACAGAGCATGGAGAGCATGGGGGCTGGGGCATAGACAGGCTAATTTCCTCTGTAGTGCCGGGGTGGGTTTGATGTATAGAGCTGCTAAAAAGCTGTGATTGCACAGGCTGCCTCTCTCAGCTGTTCCATTGTCCTTAACTGGGAGAGATGATGGAGCAATAGCGGGAAACAAGGAAGCGGGGGACAGAGAAAAAGAGTGTGAGACAAGAAATGATGTAAAATGTGGAAACTTGTTCCTGAGGAGGGATTTGAGTCTTGAGCATCACAGGAGCTTTGTTTGCAGACCTGTAATCATCATCAGAAGAGCACTCAAGCGACATCAGCAGCCTGCAGCCCAACGCACACATATTCATTTGCTACCTCTTAATTACCATTTCGGCTAAACTAACACAGGCTCTGTTGTGTTGTGCTACAGTAGGGAATGAGAGAATGGGGGATGAAATTAACATAGCACACAACAGAGGGGAGCTTTTTATCGAAGGAGGTACGGGAGAGACAGTGAGCCGTGAAGAAGATGGAACTCTATTAATGCAGTGATGCGTTCGCTGTAGACTGGAGCTCATCCTTCAGCCTGTGACAGACAACATGGAGAACCCAAAACACAAACCCTCCCCCGTACGCACACGGCATAAAGAACTGCTTTCGGATCAGCATATTAACATTGTGACAATCGACCAACCACACAGAATTAGACCCAAGTGTAATAGATTAATGTAATGACATTAGGTATTTGTGGACTGAAATGAATAGATATCAGAAAATGGAATTTTGAACATATTCTGATCAAGATGTCCACCTGTTTTTCTTCTTCCTAAAGAGAAAATAAATATGACACACAGAGAATTTAGTTTGCTCTTATTGTACTATGTATTACAAGGGAGCAGGTAGCTAAAACACTACCAAACATGCACTACATAAGTAGCAGTGTACATATTACAGGGTACAAACAAAAGTGCTCAGAGTTAATGGAACACAGATATGGCAGCAATTGGTATTGATCAACAAGGCACTAGAGGCATGTAGATAATCTCTTCTCCCCAGGGAGGACTTTTTCTGAGCCTGTGAAATGAATACCTTCATTGAGTGTATGTAAAAAAATACAGACTCTAACAGAGCACATAATGTCAGTTAGAGCTAGAGGACTGGAAACCATCTGACAACTCTGTACACTTATTTTCCTCTGGCTTTCCTCTCCTCTCTCTAAGGCCTCAGTGGAGGTGAGCATTGAGGTCATATTTCTCACAGAACTTGTCTGTCAGAGGGATGCAGGTAAGCAGCTCGCACCATTCACACTTGACTGGATACACATAGAAGAGCACCACAAAGCTGGAGAAGATTCCCAGAAAGAGTGTGAGCGAGACCAATATCTGGCAGCGCTTGCGATACATGTCCATTCGGCCAAAGCTGATGTAAGGCAGGAACGCAAAGGAGAGGAAGAAGCCTGAGATGAAGCCACAAACGTGGGCAAAGTTGTCAATCCATGGCAGCAGGCCAACAGCAAAAAGGAAGAGAACCACACACAGCAGTTTGATGAAGGCCTGCCATGGCCGTGCTAGTATCTGCCAGCTCTGGAACAGCTCTACAAACAGACAGGCGAGGATGCCGAATTGAGAGCCGGCTGGGCCGACCTGATAAAAAACAAGAGGAAGAAGTTAGGTCATTGGGTCCTTAATCACATTAAACAACTCAGATTCACCCAGAGGTTGAGAGTTTATGAGAATGACTGCACCTCAGCTCTGTAAGGAAGAAATATGGCACTGGCCAAGTTGCCTGTAATGCCACTGATGATGTAGATGATAGATATTCGAAGCCACCCTGCTAACTTTTCCAGATCTCTCAGGATGGTCATTTGGAAGCACACAGACACCAAACAGTGTAGAATCCTGAGCAGAAACATAAAAAGGTTTGCTTGAGCATGAGTTAAAATGCAAATATTAAATTTACTGCAAAGCATTTAAGGAGTTTTAGGTGTTATTTTTGGAGCAGACGTCCCACTTACCCAGCATGCAGGAAGAGAGAGAGCCACAGGCGATAGAACTGATCTGGGACCTCTGGGTTGAGAAAAGGCAGCAGGCCACACACATCATCCATGCAGTGCACCTGATCAAAGGCATATTTAAGAGAACTGTTACTAGGTGTAAGGTTTAACTTCCACCTAGTGGTGGACCAAATATAATTCAGTGTCACAGACTGAGAGCAACAGCTCTGTACACCCTCTGCTGGTTATGTCCAGTGACAGTTATATGTTTACAAAACAAGTACAGCATTAAGCAGAGGTGGCTGCTCAATAGAGGGTGCTGGGGCATTGATATAGCAAAAATGAAGGTTTCGCCATTGAAAATGCCACTTTTGAGATTTCAAAATATACATTCCAATTGATAATATGATTGACTGATTCACATTTAATTCAGTTCGTCAAATGTTAATATTTTCTAATGTTCTCATGTTTCACTGACATGCATTTATTCTTGTCACCTGTCCAATAGCTATTTATCATTCAGCCTTGCATTACTGACTGTGGGATTTTCAGTTTGTTTGCCGAAGACACCCTCCCCAAAATGTAATACCTGCCACCACTGCCATTAATCTGTGAGATTCTAACACATAGGTAGCAGGGGGAGACACTGAAATGTACCTGAGAGCAAAGCGTGGCCTCTTCATGAAAGTAGCCCTTCATAAACTCACAGTACTCCCTGGATGTGATTTCACACCTGCAGAGAAAAAAATGACTTTTAATAATTGTCACTTTTAAAAATGACTTTTAATCTACACCATGTAAGTCAGGGATTCACGCTAAAAGCTCCCCCTCACCTTCCTTTGGTTCCAATGCAGCATGGCCGTCCTGTGATCACACAGTCTATGTGTGGCAGGTTTGTGTGGTTTCCACTGCTGTACTTGGTGCAGATCTGAAAGAAGATCTGTTATCACAACTATTCTACACAATATTATTTAAATACTACAGCTAGCAAGAGTGTAACTTGTAAAAAGCGCAAATCATTTCCGATAGAAAATTATAGCATACTAAAATCACAGGTCTTGTGACTGAGTCAGACTCACTGGCCACTTGGTGATGTCATCAGGCCACTCATGAGGTGAGACAGAGGCTGGCTCCAGACAAGTCCTAATGTCATTACACAAAGTCATCGGTTACATGCCTGAATTGTGCTGCCACTCAATATAATAAAGCTTGTAATGTGTTTACCTTGGGTCTTGGTGACAAACTGAACCATAGTTGCGTAATTTCCCATCTAGATATGGAACACTTGGGTGCTGAGGCCACTTTACCCAGAGAGCCAAAGTGCTCTTAGACAGAAATTGTAAGAGATATGTGGTGTAATATAATATTAATATGATAAACTGTCACAATTTCATTAACAACATTGTCATTAAATCTAGTGGGTCTTGTCAGTATTTCTACTTCTTTTGCTTTTCTGTATTAAACCAAACATACTTGAAGCATTAAATATAAATATAATTGAACATATATCTGGTTATAACTGGAATTTGTTATATCACAATAATGCACATGCGTACTGAAAATGTGTTAAGGTATTGTGAGTAATCTGTGTCATATTTCCTGCCCCAAAAGCATTCTGTAATAATAAGCCACATGTATTTGCAAAGCCATATCCCACAGCGAGGGATTAAATAATAGCACTGACTGAACACTCTTCCTGAGAGGTCTGCACGCAGCCTGATTGGTCATTCCGGACACAGCAGGCTGAGTGGCGCTCCTTCTCCCTCTTCTCCTGAATCAGGTCATGCACCTGCTGGTCCTGGCGCATACACGGTGAGAATTTGGCTCCCAAATGTATCAGCGCCACCTATCAGCCAAGATGTGGTGCTGCAGTTACTACTTTTCTTTCCTCATAACTGAGCAGCAAATGGACCATCAGTAAAGAGAAGACTGTCATGCACTAGAAATTAAAGGCAACCTACGGAGTTTGGTCCAACCCAGAAGTTCTCTTGCTGCACATACTTGACATTCTCATAAATGCCTTTATTCCTTAAAACCTGGGACATGAAAAATGTAATAAGTTGTAATTGTATTCAGAGTAAAGGAAATTGTTATAATATAACAAGTAGGTATGACTTACAGAATCTACAGTTTCATGTTGGGAGAAGCCAATAGGTGCAATGCCATAGATGGAAACTGACAGGATGGTGATGAGCAAGTGGACAAATGTTATCCAGTATGTGAAGAAAGGCCTAAAGACCCAAATAAGACCACAATCGGTTATTATAGTTGTTAGTATCCAGATATGCATGCATAAATGAGCTGTAATGTGTAATGTTGGGTTTTATTTGAATATCAAATAAAGAACCAGCCTGTGGTTGTTCATGTCTTCTATCTGTCTCTTCACATAGCTGTCAATGCGCCTGCGGTACGTGCGGTTGGTCAGCCTTCCCACTATGCCAAGGCCATACGGACGTTTCTCACGGGCAAAGAGCTTTGTAACAGGCACAGAGATGCGCTGACCCCGTCTCTGACCGCTCACACTCACAACTTCTTGGCGTAAGCGCACTTTAGGTTGGACCAGAGAGCCATCCCTCCCTTTCCTCCAGCCCCTCTCAAGTGGCCTACAGAGACAGAGATAAGGAGAACATGCAGCAGTGGACCATGCTTGGAACACATTCATCCATTAGTAATATTTAGGTGTTATGGTTAGGTTTAACATTTACTTCATGCTCAATTTTTAATTGTTTAGATACCAGACTTGTTTGACTGTTTCATGGCTGACAGTTTTTGATCATTTCTCTAAGTAAACATTTCACATATGCAGGCAGCTTGCCATGAGTGTGATGTGTGTATGTGTGGAAGAGCAAGATGGACTCACAGCATTAGATGACTCCTTTCTAGCTCTGGCTTTCCCAGGGCACTGCCTGTTAAATCTGTCTCACAGGGCACTTTTTGTGCATCATTCTCACGAATAGCAGCTTCAGAGGGCGACTCAAACACGTCATCCGCATATGTGGATAGTTCCTCCTGTACCAGTCCATCCTGCATATACAAACAGCTTTACCACACCGCTCTGCCACCAGGTTATTTAACAGTGTTAGCATAACGTAACAATGCAGGTTATTCTGAAAAGCCCAGTCAATTAAGCTTTAATAATTAGCTTTTTACTAAGAAATGTAGCTTCTGAGGTGAGCGTGATTATTCACTGTAAAATAAAGAACAATGTTGGCAGGAATTTCATCTACTAATAAATCTATAAAACTATTTATATTCAAAATGCATGTTTCTTTCACAGTATGGTGTATTTTTGAGAATGTAGGCAGTGACTTGACTGCTTAATCAGAGTAATGAGAGGCAGGTAAATGTCACTGCAGTTTAAGACTACAGATGAAGGAGAATTTTGCCTTTTTAAATAATTAGTACAGATAAACTTTACACCATGAACAAGAGCTAACAAGGTAAAAAAAGTTTTGATTTCAGGATGTCATTGGGTATGAAGTAACTTGACTATCTCACCCTCTTTTCCTCATCAGAGTCCATGCCATGAAAAGAGCATCTGTCTAGCGTTTTTTAAAATCTTATATTCACTCTTTTAATACGGTAATTTTTGTGTAGTCTCAGCGTGGTGCAGTTCCACATCATTTGAAATCAGCTAAGCTGATCAGCAGCAGATGACAGAGTCTGAAAACCCATGATAAAAAGTGGGAACAGTGTGGAAACAGTGGTGGGCAGATACAACTGCCAGTCATTAAGGGATCTGATACAATCACACAGTCCAGTCGAAAAATCCAGTTTCAGTCCAGAAGAAAAATATGCTTTTACAGAGTTTAACTATTATAAACTTGTGGCTAATGACATGTTTCTTAGTGAGCTATTATGCACTATTTGTAAATACTGACTAAGTGACAGAATTTAGTATCACAGTTCATTTCTAAATGTTAGTCCAAACACTGATAAAGCGTTCGTCTCAGTTCTGGAGTGCTTTTGCATTAAATGGCCAGTAGAGGGCAGTGTTGGTAAAGAGCTCAGACAGAGATCAGAAAGTAGTTTATTGTAGACCTGTGAAGGAAATACTGCTGACATTTTTACCCTTGTAAAAAAGGAAGTGTCCAATTCATCTAGGAATTCTCCTGTGTCATCGTCCATGAAGCTGTTTACTGCAAAGCTGCGTCTCTGTACTCGACGCACTGTACCATCTTTCGTGGAACGACCCTGAAAGCACAATCATTATCATCGCTACTTCCTTATCATCTTCACCACCATCATTATCATCATCATTATCGTCTTCAAAGACAACAAAAGCAAAGCTTGCCTTAAAACGCAAAGCTGTTGTTGCAGATTTGTGATTATATCCTTTCTACAAAGTTTCCCTGGCTATTAGCTGAGTAATCTAGGGAAAGGGTTCTCAATATTTTGCAGGAAGGGCATCCTTAAACTGTCAAGTAGACTGAGACATAGGTTAAGCTCTGGCTCTGACCTTTAAGAGAGCTGCGGCTGCTCTGAAACCCATTTTGGCCACGGATTCTCTCTTGCGCCTGCGTGGCAACCGGTTGAAACCAGAACGGGAGCTGGTGAGAGAGCACAGGGAGATGGCTCCAGGAGTTTGGGTCCAGTTGAAAGCATCGATATCGTCCATGTTACGAAAGGCTCGGCCCCGAGCCAATGGGTCCACAATCTACAGGGGAAGAGGTCATCAGTGCCAAGAAACCACTTATCTTTGCTTCTGTCTTTAAGTCTAATGACATAGATAATACGTTACATGCTGATGTAAGGACATGACACTTTCTGAACTGATTTACATTAATACATCAAGTGGCTTTGTAATCCAGTGCACCTATGCTATGTCAGACTCGCATAATGGTCATAATGGTGTCTTCTAAACTCTG
>JAOVYV010000053.1:15236086-15256367 GCA_025674545.1 Hassar affinis
TGCAAACTCCACACAGAAATTTCCCAGGTCGTCCCACCCGGGGATCGAACCTGGGTCCTTCTTGCTGTGAGGCGACAGCGCTATCCACTGCACCACCGTGCCGCCCAGGTTAATTCATATATGTGGAATAACAGTGAAAATTTTGCTTCTTAAAGAGTTATGTCCATTTGTAGTTAACAATAACAATACTGTTGGCATATACATTTTGGGCCTCTGAGAGGTTAATTTGAGCTATACATAGTCTGAAATCGAGTCTAAGAAGAGGGATGGATTGTCTTGTGATGACATGATCCCCTTCCCAAGCTCTGTGTGCCATTAACAGGAGAATCACAAACACATGCATGTACAAGCTCAGCCACCATGTAGTAGTGAGTGATACATTCAGCACACTAAAAACTACAAGACCTTGTTTGATTGACACATCCTCTGTGCAGTTGAAGAACAATATGCTAATCACTTATTTAATGCTTTTCACATATTTGCAGTATGTCAGATATTCACCGTTTTGAGAAAGCCCACTGACATGTCAGAACAGCACAACAGACCCAAGACACACTCAGCAAGCATCATAATGAACAAAAGAGCATTTCATAAAAATTCCAGACACAGTATGTAATGACCACTCATTCTCCCCTGTCCTGCTCCATTGGCCAGAAATTGGATTTGTATGTATAGTAATGAAAGACACACAGTCACTGTCAAACAAAGCATGATAAATGGGCAGATGGAGATTTTTCCTCCCAGCAGACATCGTTATTGACACACAGATCTAGAGTGTTATAGAAAATGGGTCTTCCAGCCCTTCACAGAGCTGTTCAAAGAAGGTCAAAAGCTTCAAAAAGAAGTTAATATTATAGCACTATTTATATTTTTCTAATCATATGGAGGAGCCCTGTCCAAATCAGAGGCCTATTTTGAAATTCAAACGAACAGTCTGGCTGGGAGATGGGAGGGAAAAACTGCACAATTTGTACTATTGTTACTGGAACTATTGTCTTGCTTTGAAATAACTTGCTCCAAGAACCAAAAGTCCAAGTGACTCAGCCAAAGCCAACATGCTATGTGCTATTCAACACCAACTGGATCACCAGCCAGTGTTCCTCACTACCACAAGCTATTTCAAGTCTTTGGGATAATGGACCATGGCACCAGCCACATGGAAGGATGGGACAGCATAAAATGTCATCTTACCAGCTCTGGTTTGATGTAAATATATATTTTTAAACATATTTTCAAATGAATAACAAACCAAACTGTTTTTTAAAGAAAAAAAATCTTGAAATAGCATCCCTTGGCAACAATCTTGCCACATCCTATTGCAAACCACATTTCCCCACAAAGAACCCTGGTGCTTTAGGGAATGACCTTTGCTTGTTTGTGGCTATAAATACCTGACAAAAGTACACTTTCAAAGTATAGATTCTTTTTGTAAAATGAAGCGATATACAATAATAATCCCTATCAGTTTCACCTCTGCACTTGCTGGTGGATCTCTGATTTCCAGCACATAGTACACTCTCCCAGCAATGTTCATGATTAATTACCACTGTACAGGGTAATTTGTGCATGCAAATATGTACTTTTACCCAGAAAACTGATCAGACTGTACTTGACATATTTTCTGATCAGATACACTGACATACCTCATACCATTGATACTGATCAATTAAGATGGTGATTTAATGCAAAGGGAGTGGTGTTATACTGAATATCAGCATGGCTATGATTCAGTCATCGGCAAGCAGCCGCACTGACCCTCACCCACATATTTCTGTTTACGAACATGAAATTACACAACTGATTTGTTTAATATTCCACCACTCATCAGTCAGTCACAAAGTAGTGCCTCATATTGACCAGGATGTTTATATAGCACTAAGAAGTCTTATTCACAAATAGACCAACACTTCCTTGCACATTTAACACCATACAGATTATCTGCGCTTGACATTTAGACCTATTCTTGAAAAATGTATTTTTGTGCAGCACAGTAATGGTGTAGTGGAAACGTTTGTATAAGTTTGTATTCAGTTCCCTTTGAAGCATCTGGTTGTGCATTAGTGTATACTCCATAATAAGCCCTTCGTCATAATATTGGCTTGCCTTCTGTCATGATGTGTGACACTTCTTCCTGATGGAGGAGCCCTATTCTGTGTTGTAATGCAGGCCAGTGTTTTTACCAAGGCCAGATGTTGTGGTGAGACGTCGGGTCTGTGTGTTTAAATGGGAATTTAGGGAGCGTGAGAGCAGATGTCCTTGGTTTCTGGACAGTGATAGATGACCTCAGTTGGCAAACGCTTCCTTCCTGTGAGCAATGTGCACCTCTGCCTGTGCTCCTCCTCGTCATCAGACTGAACTCTGACAAACACCAAAAGGAGTACTGTATTTAACCCAGTAAGTGCCCTGTGTATATGTGGCTTCAGTATTGTTCCGCTTTATGTGCAGAATGGTTTCCGTCCTCCCACACAGTCCAATCTTTGAACTCAGTATAACTGAAACACCATCCTATGACCTAACAAAGATTTGTCCTCATTTATGTAGCATCTAAAGAAATAAAGGAATAACAACAGCCATTCGTATGGGATGTACTGACAGGAAAAGCAAGATTTATGCATATGCTCACTTTAATAGAAATAGCTACACATTCATTCATGTATTTAAACACCTGGCCAATCATGTGGCAGAAGCACAGTGGATAAAATAATGCAGATACAGTTGAGCTAATCTAGTTCATGTTCACATCAAACATCAGAATAGCATTAAATCAGAATCAGAATTAACATCAGAATCACATCAAAATGTGAACTCAGTGACTTTGACCATGGCATGGTTCTCGGTTCCAGACAGGCTGGTTTGAGTATTTGATACACTGCTGATCTTCTAGATTTTTCTTGCACAGTCTCTAACGTTTACAGAAAAAACATCTAGTTAGTGGCAGTGCTGTGGGCAGAAATGTCTTCCTGAGCCAAGAGAACAGTGTAGAATGGTCAGACTGGTGTGACATTTACAGTAACTCAAATAACCACTCTTCAAAATCATGATGAGCAGAAAAGGCCCATTGTAGGTACAATGCTATAGAATATTGCTCACATCACAATCCAGTATCACAGAAACAATGTTCACATGCAACTTATCTGTAGCCCCGTCTATAAATTTAATATCAATATTCAGGTATACAACATATCAAACCTTCACTCAGTGTTCTGTATGAGACATTCTCATTATTTTAATCAAACAAACCTCTACCACTACACGGTAAGTTGCATGTGGATGTGTTTTCTTCTGTGAGACTGGATTGCTCATCTAAGACTGTGAAACCCTGAATCACCCAGTCTGTCAGTTTCACACCTGACCACAATGCATTTCATGTAAAATGTTATATTAGAAGGTTACAGGAATTGCAGAGTGCAGTTGTGCTGCTGCCCTCCTACTTCGGTCGAGTGGGTTGCAAATACTGCAAAATAACTGTTTGCAAACCAACGGTTTATATGTCATCTCTTACTTTAAAGACTTTAGATTAAATATATATCTACTCATTCTGGTGTATTAGTGATATTAATTTGCATACCCGGTACATAGAAGGTTTGACGATTTAATACCAAACACGATGCAACAACACAGTATTCCACCTTACTGCTTAACAAAGTGTTTTTAAGTGAAAAAAAAGAAGTGAAATTTGACAATTGATCAGCTTCTGACACTTATACTGACACATTTGGCTACATGTTGAGCTACTTGTTAAAAAAAAGAAAAAAAAAACCTTCCATGTGCCTTCAGGAACCAATAAAGTGGGCGCTGAAATAGATTTTCATCTGCTTGTTAGTCTGGGCACACAGTCTGGCAGAGTGCTGTACCCACATGCTAGGAACTGCCTCACATACTTTAACACAGGCAAAGTCGTTCTACACCATTTCATCCCTTTTTTCTTCCAGTCTGATGATAGTGGGACTGGAAGATTTTGTTCAATTTGCTATTGCTGAGCTGCTCAATTCAGATGGTTTACTGATTCATTCATTTATCACACTAGTTGAGTTTGACTGCTTCAGACAAATGCGCACTGACTAAATACTGTATGGTCCAAGAGGTAGTAAGGACTCATGATATTACCTCCTGCCTGATAATATGATGCTTCTGAAACTGATGAGAAGACTGAATTAACTGAAATATATGATAAAAATAAGATGCGGGAACAGTATATCAATACTGCTAGACCCAGAGGCATGGAGAGGTGTCATGGCAAACCTCCAGGTCCCTCTCCTCACTTTGTTGACAAGTGTCTCATTGTTTCACTGGAACGCAGCCACTTCTCGGTTGTAGGAAGCTGTGAGGAGTGTCTGACTCGTATGCCTAAACAACATGTGATCTCCATTTAAATACTTTCCAGCACAATGGCTGCCTGGAGCACTCAGCGTTAAAGAGGACGCACTGTGTGGGCTATCTGTATTTGATTGTGGGATATTAACCACCCAGTAATGCTCAGTGTTGAAAATGTCAGCTGTCTGGACTGGGTACTGACTTCAGCGTAAAGAGAAACCCTAGCTCCACACAGCCAGAGTAATGAAATGTGCTGCAAAAAAGGGTGGAAAACTCTTAGGACGTTTCCAGTTATATAACTTTCAAAGCCAGAAGGCAAAATGAGGGGAATATATTTTTCTGCCAAAGAAGTACAGAGAGCATACAGATCTTCAGCAAATGGTCAGTGGGATTGTCATGTATATCCAAAATAATGAACTGGAAACAGCATGCTAAAGCTGCAACTCTGAAAGTTAGGGAACACACAGGTGGCTTTCAGTCAGTTTATAGTTCTCTTCTCGGGTGGTACTGCAAACACAAACACACTACAATCCAAAAACCTTATTTGTCTCAAATTTGTGTCATTTCTAATAAATGGAAGGTATCCAGTGTATAAAAACATTTCTAACATGGGAATGAAATTAAATCTATATTATTGTGGAATAGCCAGGAATTACACACAGCTGAAAGACTTTAAAAATAATGTGAGAGCTTTAAATTGGTCTGTAATTCTGCATAAGTAAACATACTGCAACATTTCACATCAGAAATGTATAACCTATAAAAAAAAAAAAAAATCACCTCTTGCTATGCCATGAGTTGGTGGTCACGGGCCTTTTTAATATCCATTAATAAGCATGGCATCCAGTTAATATCTCTGACTGTCACAAGCAAGTAAGTAAAACCAAACAAATGCTTTGTCAATCAATTTAATTCATGAATTCATGCTTCTTTCACTTGCTCATCTATCCTTCCAACTTCCATCAGCCATTCCATCGGCCACCCAGTAACACCACAGGCCAACTCCCCCCCTCAAAAACATACACACATTCACACACTCAGCTGTCAGCGAATCCTTTACAATAAAACAAATCCCTTCTTCTCTTAATGTACAGTGGTTGGAAATAAATTTTCATGGTCACAGATGATTTACACTGAATGTGTGCTATGGTACGTTTAGCGGAGGAAGCAGGTTCAGATCAGAAGAGAACAGAAAGATCTTCCATCTTTAGGACTGCAGACGGCCTAAATTTGTGTCTCTGTGTAGCTATTCAGGTTCTGTGGAGTGTTTCACGTTATTGTCTGGGAAAGAGCGCCTTCCACAATGGAGCTCTTTATGAAGCATCTTCAAGCTGTGAAGTTCACTTCCTCTGCTGGCTCGCACTGTATAAAAATACATTTTTAATTGAGCACAGATGCAGCTCTGATGAAAGTGAGAAATTTCCATTGAAAAGAATAGTCCACAGGAGTATGCTAATTAAGGACCTTGGGAGGTAATATTTCATTTGCGAATAAGATTGTCTGAAGACCCACTTTGTGCACTACTCAGATGCGAATGAAAGGATGCATGTTAAACTAACAGAATACAACACTTGTTACAACAGCCTATTCTGCAATATAATAACTCTATAAAGGAAGTCACAGCATGTATCAAAAAAAGCGAGTGAATTCATCTGAAGCAAAGTTTGGGTGTGAACATGCTACTTGAACATGAACTAGTTACTACCAGGCAGGTGAATGAGCAGCACATATGCAGAACATGAATTACTGACTCAGCTGTTGTCTTAGGCTAAACATCTTAATAAAGCAACATTTTAAAATAAAAACCATCTCTGTCCAGGTGAGCGCTTCAGCTCCATATCAGAAATTTCTGTCCATACTGAATGCACACCTGAATGCACATATCACACGATGATAAATGTAAAACGGGTATGTCTGCGTTTCGAAAGGTCTCTGTTAAAGGAGTAGTATGGACATCATGCATGAACTTAGAAAAGTGATGCATTTTAAAACTAAAACTTATTAGTGAGAACGTAGCTTAGTGCCCTGTCAGAACTGCTGTTTCACTGCAACCTTTTGAAATACCACACTGTTAAATAGAACAATGAGACTAGTACAGCTGTATACACAAGACGTTGCTTCAGGTAAAGCTGTGAATCAGCATTATAGGCAAACGAAAGAGATTATGGTGAAGGTCAACTGCCTGAAGAAAAAGTATTTAGAGTAACAGAAAAGCAAACAAACGTCACATCAGTACAAGGGCATAAGGCTCTATTCTTATTCTTCAGTCATTTAATAGTTGTGCTTATTGACCTTCCCTTCATGAGTATGCCTTCCATGTAACTGACTGTGCTCCAGGTCAGAAGGATGGCACAGATTCTCTCTCTGCTATAGACAGGTTAGGCTAGCTACACAGCTAATCAAAAACCCTGTTTATTAAAGACTACCTCAATTCCTGTTCATGTTTTATTTCATCTGCTGCCAGCCAATCATCGTACAGTGACAACAAATTCCTCCTTCTAAAACATGAAGCAGCATGGTGGAAGTGATGCTCCAAATGGTGTTTTTATGTTTGTCTATGTGTGTATAAGTGTGTTTCTTTTCACATGGGGCTGAAAAAGGAGAACGGCTGCTCCGAAGAAGCTCCCCAGATAATTAAGCTTTTGATTTACAGCTCTGTTAGAAGCATGTCAAGACTTGATATTTCCTTTTCTCTCTCTGGAGCTGAAAGAGACAAAGCTGGCAGACACAGGGCCACCCCTCCACACCACAGCATTACAGAAGTCGCCACCCAGTAGCTGACTGTGTGTGTGTATGTGTGGGTGAGGAATTATGTAAAAGAGTGAGGGGAGGACATAAAAACCAAATGAAGCAGACTGACAGTTAAAAAAAATGTGAAAAGAGTGACAAAGAGGCAAGAATAAAAATGCAGCATTAAGTGAAACGAATTAAACTAGACTTGCTGCAGAAGACCCACATATTCATTTTTATTCCATCAAATTAAATATTGTAAACTTGTCACCAATTTTTCCACTAGTGTTAATAACTCTGCTCCTCAAACCTTTTCTCAATTCGTGTCTAATACCATACCACAATATTGCACCCAGTGGAAAGAACCTAGTTATTGTAAAGAGCCGAAATCTTTTATTAAGGCTTTTAGAGCATATTTCTTAACCTAGCCTTTATTTTGTTAAAGCTTTGAAAAACAGTCGTGCAGTCCTGGCATGGAGGATAATGAAAGAGGCTGCTCGAAAAAAAATGCATGCAATGCCATGGAAACACACAGTTGCAGAGCTACCTATTGAGTGACTATGTGGCCTGGCATAAAACATAAGCACAGAGTACACCCACATAAAAGAGTGAGCAATCACAAAACAGTCTTCTCTATTCAGAATGTTTTCAAATGCTTACATTACAGTGAATACGGATTTGTACAGTTCACACTTACAGCCAATGCGTGGGATGAGTCTGAACTAGTCTGCATACTTTTAAGTCCTGCAAGAAAACTCGGAGACATTTTTGACTGATGCTCTGTTTCACCGTGCAGCGATGGGTAATTATGTTCCATATTTTACTGCTGTAATGCTGGCATGGTAAATATTTACAGTAGTAAACTTCATTATAATTTAACCTCATTATCATGTTTTCCTTTGCAGCTGCAGTTTAACTGATCTTATCTAATGCTGATACTATGGATATATGACCATGGCTACTGAGCCACTATGTTTTTGCAAAAATAAAAGATGAGAATGGAATATGTAAATGCTATGGTTTTATTCAAAATATTACCAGAAAAAAAAAGCAGGAAGATGCTGTACGGGTAGTAACCCAATATTCTGTGTGACCACAAATGGAGGCAGTGGTGTGAGAACGAAAGTTTCATTGAACACTCTAAGGATACAGCCAGACCCTAAAAAAATGGCATAATAAAACATATTCCCACAAAACTGTTGCTGTTTTATATGGGGCAAGTCATTTTCTCAAACGAAAAGAGGTCAGACCATGTACTGGGTAAGAATAAAGCTCCACCTTATGAGAAATCAACAAAAGATCACCCTCATACAAAAGGTGCAAATAGAATAATGAGAAAAAGAAGAATTGTTTAAAGATCAGATGTCATAAATAAATAATATTCTAGAGGTAGTGTTTCAAAGAAAAGAAACAAAAACAGCTCAAAAAGGACATTCCTTCAGCGTAGCTGAATTTAATACCTGCATGATGCATGTGTTTTAAAAAGTTTAACCTGGCATAGTATTAAATAAACCTGCATGAAATCCACCATGGAGGAGAAAAATCATCATCTTGTTTGGATCTTATATTAAGCTGAGTGGTTAAGTGCACAATGGAAACAACAATGGAAGGCATTCTCCTCAGCATTAAGGCATCATGGGAGCAAAGTGAAATTAGAGACTGAAGACCAGTTCAGACAACATAACATTCAACCTTCAAATTCTTGAGCAGGCATTCTGTGTTAGAGCAGAGAGAATACAACAATAAGAATGCATTTGCTTTTTTGCCAAGTTTAATTCTGATCTGCCCTCTACACATCTTCCTCCAAGATGTTTCTTTCAGGTATGTAGCATATTTTTCAATGTATCATTCCAAGGAAATTTTTCAATACACGTTAAGCCCATTCCCAAAAGAAACATTCCACCTCTCCCTGCCTCTCTGAGCAACTCGTCTCTGGAAACCTCTTCAAGTCATCTGGCTAGTGCCATCAGTCACAGAGGCACAAGGCTACAGCTCTGATTCACATTTATATGTTACGCTAAGTCATCTTCTTTATATTATTCTGATTGTTTCTACAGTAATGCTCTCTAACACTGCTAAATGGTAGAAGATGACTAACAAAAATTCTGCAAACCTCAGCAAAGCTGCTGCACATGAAACATTTATACCAGGACCACACAAATGACCACGTCAGAGTCACCTCTGTGAGAATAATCCACCACCAAATGAACATCTAGTTACTGGAAATCCTATGATGGCATCTTCCCAGTGACAGACACACAGAGAGCTGACCGGTTCTGCAGCTGGACTACAGTCCATGATGTATACCTGACCAACTAACTGGCTAATAGGTGTAGGTGAAGAATAGATGTACTTGGGCTTCGCGTTGGCCTAACAGAAAAGTGATTGGGAGTTTAAATCCTGATGATGCTACAGCCATCAGACTGGGAGTCAAGAGAGTCATCTCTGGGTGGTAGAGACACCACACTCTCTGCACCCTGTCAATCACAGCAACACTAGCACACAGTAGTGCATAACTTATGAGTGTCTTCCTATGAGCTCATGTAGTCAGATGAAGGAAGATAGCGCTTTCTTCTGAATGTGTTACTCTACCATGCAGCATGAGAAGCAGATCGAAAAGATATGGTTGGCTAGCTTCACGTATCTCGGAAGAAGCACATTAGCCTTCACCCTCCCTGGGCTGGCAGCTGGTGTAGGATGGGGAGAGCTGGCTGGTGGGTGAGAATTAGCAGGACAACTTGAGGAGAAAAACAGGAAAAAATGGTTGCTGTACATAGTAAAGCGGCATATTTGTGTATTTTGTTTGGAAATAGTGGCCGAAAAGTAAGCACAAAATTTTTCATTTGATTATGTTAACCGCTTATTCCTATTTCAGGGTCACGGGAGAGCCGGTGCCTAGCCGGGCAGCTTAGGGCGCAAGAAAGGAACAACCCTAGACAGTGCACCAATCCATCCTAAGGCACACACACACTCACTTATGCACACACTCACACACTAGGGCCACTTTAGAGACACCAATCAACCTAACGTACATGTATTTGGACTGTGGGAGGAAACCTGAGTAAACCCATGCAGACATGGGGAGGACATGCAGACTCCATACAGAAAGGACCCAGACCACCCCACCCAGGGATCGAATCCGAGACCTTCTTGCAGTGAGGCAACAATGCTACCCACCGAGCCACCCTAAGCACAAAATAGTAAGGAAAATATTCTGTAATTAACATGAAATTAGTACAAAACTGCATCATGCCTCTTTGTTTTTATTAGGTTGTATTAAATAATAGTATTTGTTTTGTGACTGAACCACTGCTTTTGCACTTTTACAGAAGAGAATATCTTTTTTGTATCTACTGTACACATTAAAAAATTTCAGGTCACTGGGTTGGTTCCTTCTTGAGTACTTTTGTACCCTCATCTTTTACCTAGAAAGCTTCATGGCACAAGTCCAAAGCACATTAACATTATATACATTATAACATTATATATATATATATATAGAATATTATTGACTATTTTGTTATCATCTTCTCTACAGTACTAGGTAATCCTGTGTTGCTGTTTACTGTATTGCTCTGAGATTGCATGAAAATCCCTCCCTACCGTTGTGCGTATGAATTTATTCAGCAGGCGGATTACAGATCAAGCGTCTCTCATCAGCAGCACACAGATGTAAGGGGGCTTTGCTGGTCCAAAATCAGATGATGGGTACGATAAAGATATCAGAATACTATCAGATGAAGGAAACTCTTCCCATGCACCGAGCAGCGCTTTATAGCTGTACACGCCTGCCTCTGAAACTGGTCATGTAAGTGTTTTGTGAAGTGATGCACTACTTACTTTCTCTGACTTTCAGCTCTGGGCTCCGCTCATTCACCGCGCTGTGGAAGTGGAAGCCGGCTGTAAAATAAACGCCTGCAGGGTTTCACTCGTCTCGAGTCTGTTCTCTACAGAACCGGCTTTATTATGGACGCATTCAGGAAAAGAAAGCAAGGTTATACTGTCCGTGTGTCCACATCTCCGTTGGGCGGTGAGTTTCACAGACTGTGCGCTGTACGTGATTCACTCTGACTAAACCGCTCCACAAACACCGGCGTGGGCGGAGCCCCATCAACGTTCCCACGTCACAACTCACACTCCGCGAGCGTAAACACGAGACCGCAGGCTACAAGCTTTTCTTGACTAGAAGTAAACAATTCCGACGAAACTCACATGTGGACAAGTGACTATGGCAAATGGGCCATGTACACCAGACACCAGAGGAGGTTGTGTAGCCAGCACTATTTTCTTGCTCAACAACTCTGCTGGAACTGGAAATCAAATACTGCAGACACACCTCACCCAGCTCATCAACTAATGATCATTAGAACCGGAAACCCCCAGGCACTTCCTGACCAGATAACTTCAAGACATAGCTTACTTACAGTATAGCTTAGTGAGGGACTCAGCAAAGAGAGGAAAAACTCTCAATCATGGCAAAACATAGTATGAGGAAAAAGAGGACCAGCATATGAAGTAATAGCAAAATGTTCTAGTCTATAACATAGTATACAAAAACTATATACTGAAGTGCCAGAAAAACTGGTATACAAGTTAATGCTTGGTAGGTCCCCCATGGGGTCCTGAAGGGAATGCTGCACAGTCCCCAGCATTGAATTCTGATTTTACTTGAGGCAGTGTTGCATGCCTATCACGTGAAAAAATTCTTCTTCCTCTCTTGCCCTGTGTTCCTGTGATAGGCTTGTGGTCCATTCTGAACTGACTATTATCTATACCCTTTACACTATAGTTACAGCATTAGTTTCATGCATAATTATAGAACCTGGCCATCAACAATGTAAAGCTATAGCCTTCACCAGTCACCAGTCAATTAGCTAGCAAAGTCATTAAAGGAAAAAGAAACATTGAATGTTATTACAAGCAGATGTCTTCTAGGAGTTTTGTAACCTATTGCTGTTCCAGACTTGGGCTGAAATATGCTGATTCATTATAAAAGCCTGTGCTAAATCAGTGATTTGCAACTGAACTGTATTAAGTTCTCTGTAACAGTACTGGTATTCTCAAATCTGTCCCAGGAGAAATGTACTTTGCTCACTGTAGTTAAGACAGCATATGGAGTTCATGAATCATTGGGGAACAAATTAAAGCATGTATTTGAAACAAAAATGGATTTTTTTCTCTAGGCTTGTTCAGAAGTCATTCTGTGTTTGTTTGTTTATTGGTTAATTTAAGGCCACTTCAGCATCTGTGGATATTCATGACAGGAACAAGGTTATATCAATACACACATTTTATTTTGTGGGAGGAAACCAGAGTAAACCGACACAGACATGGGGAGGACATGCAGATTCCACACAGAAAGGACCCAGACCACTCCACCTCCGCACATCGGACCAAGGACCTTCTTGCTGCGAGGCAACAATGCGAGCTCCCTCATTCTGAGTTTGTATCATGCTAGCTAGTTAAGTCACAACAAGTAAGTTGAATATCACCCCAGCTTCAACATCATTCCTCTAAATGAAGTATACACTGCCTGTGAACTGAAGCATAATCTGATGGAGGCATGGGGTTATTTAAGCAATATTGCAAAATCAAGAATGTGGTCAACTTTAGTAACTGTTTCAGTTAAATGTTGCTAGAATTGGAATTTTATGTGGCATGGACACACATAGTGAAACATCTCAGTGTGGTTATACGAAATACTGTGCACGCCTGCAGCGCTGCACATCCAATCAGATTACTGAACTGGAACTAACTGTTGTATAATGTAAGACACATCTATGCCATGTGTTTGTGCTATGTGTTTGTTCTGGATTAAGAATAAACTCTGTGAACAGAATGTGATCCAGGTGGGTTCATTCTTCAAACAAAATCAGCCAGCCTACTTACTGTATCAGCTTTCCTCGCATTTCGGCCCTGCATTGAACCATAGACTTGGCCTTTGATATAAATATCTGTCCAGTAGAGCGCCACACCAACCCCCAATTCAGCTTGATAAATCACTCAAGAATTCAAGAGGGTTACCCATTCATCTCGAGCAGGCAGGGCTATTCTATTTTGGCTGGTCAATTGTCTTTTCACACAGAATGAATTGGGTGACATTATTCATTTGTTCTGTGGTCACATTCTGGCTCAGATTTCATGAAATACATGAATGATCCTTTGGATCACATGATGGATGATGAAAGAATTCAAATAGACAGTCCTAAGTGGCTGGTTTATTAGGTCTTTGCTTTGGATTAGATTTCATACAACAATGAGAGGGGTGAAATGGCATTCATTTCTATGCATTATGTTCAGGGTTTTACTCTGAATTATATCTCTAGCTTTTTTTTTTTTAAGAATATCCAGTTTCAGACGCTTACGTATTTACAGTCAGACTGACGCAGACGTTCTGTTCATATAACGCAATTTGTGCCACAGATATGTGGAAGGAGCAGGCAGTATTAAAAATGTACACAAAGAAAGGATCATTTGTTTAGCATGAACACACACACACACACAGGCAGCAGTAACAGCAAGTCAAAAGAGCTGATTGTAGATAGAATTCTCTGTTAAATCTATTGTAGCTGGAAATGCAACATCTGTTTCCTCGAGATAGCATTTACCAGAATATCAGCAGAATGAAGTGAATTTGTGGGACACATACCATAGATGGCATCTGCACGTGGACACATCTCCTCCTCCTCCTCTCTGAGAGTCAGTTGCATTCCTCTTGCAGGATGGACAAACTTCCGTCAGGGAATTTCCAGAGCTGCGATCAGTAAGGCTCGTCCCTTCAGCTATATTTTTCTGTGGGATTTGTGCTTAGCTTAGAGGCTTTTGTAGCAGAAAGTTACTGATGTGACCTTGGGCAGAACAGATTTTCTCCCTAATTCTAGATTAGGGGTAATTAGAGGTGTAACTCAATGCCACTATCTGTATCTGTATTCAGAATTAAACCAGAACTGGATGTTTTGTTTAATTATTTTTTTAAATAAATATAAACCATACCCATGGCTCAGTAGTTTAGGGTTGCTGATCATAAGTTCTGGGGTACAACCCCTGGAGCAAGGTCCTTAACCTTCTACTCAACTCAGTCACCCATAGTGCTGGTCCCAAGCCCGGGTAATGTGAGGGTTGCATCAGGAAGGGCGTCCAGCGTAAAACCTGTGCCTGATCAAAATGTTAACTGGATCCGCTGTGGTGAACCCAAGAATGGGAACAACTGAAAGAGAGGATAAAAAACAACATACCACTATGCACCCAGAAACACCAGAAAAACCCAGAGGCTGTCAGCATGTTCTGTGAATTAAGGCTCAGTTAGAAGGGTATAGCAGTCTTCTTTTTAACCCTGTCTGTGCACTTATTATTGGCTTGTACCTGCCTGTAATATTTTACAATTGTTTTAGTTCAAAATAACTATTAAACAAATGAATATCCTTATTTATAGGCAGTTACTAAGGATGAGGATGCTGTAACTGCATCATACAGTCTTGTTATGTGGTCACAAGCTTCACATTTGTCTGCTTGCTTGGCCCCACATGAAAAACCTCAAGCTTGTGCAGCTTTTTGGTTTGTTCTGCATGATCAGAGATGGAATGCTTTCTAAAAAAATCACTAAAGTGCAAATATTTTACTAAGATGATAAAGTGCACAGCAAAAACACCAGGGTTGAATTAACACCTACACCTAAAGGATGGGGTATTGAGTTCAGTTGAACCGTGCTTGGGGTATAAAGTGGGGTTTGAGAAGCACCTTGACATAGGAGAAGGCTGTTCTGCTTTTGGCTTTGTGAACAAGCATCGGTGTTTTGAATCTGATGTGAACAGCTACATAAAGCTATAGGAGGAATCAGAGAAATTGGGTGATCTGGAACTGAGCAATAGAGCATGCTAAAATAAGACAAAACATAAAGTAATATTACATCGGTCGTGATCTTTTTTTAAAGCAACAATTCTACTCATGTGGTGTTGGCCTGCTTCTTTGTTAGCATGCTTCGAGAGAGCACTGAAGCAACAGACTTTGACAATTAACCGTTGCTTTATCTTTTGAAAGGCTGCAGTTGCTCTTTGCCACTCAGTCATGCTCTTTCTCAGCAGCAAGGTGTGGACAGCTTTGATTTAAAATCCTGCTGCCACTGTTCAGGCATAAAAGCAGAACAAATCAGAAATGTCTCTGTAGGTTATAGTTAAACATGGGAACACTTGCTACAAAGAGGAAAGAGAGGGAAAGGTAGCCTTTAGGTAGACCCAACAATGAATCAATCCTTGCATGGGGCAGGCAGGGGAGAATTTGTTCTTGGTGCTGATAGTGAAATGCACAGATGAGAACACAGATGACAGGGAATTTCATGGTATGGAACACATTATTCTCTGACCTGAGCCTTAACCATGTCCTTCTTTAACAACCTAGGGGATCTCCATGCCTCTTTCTGGAGTCTGCTTACAGATATTGCTTCTCACTGATTGTACACATTAAAGTAATTAAAGACATCAGACTCCACTGGTACACAAAAAATACTTGTGACAAGAAATTATTGGAAATAATGGACAGGAAATTGCAGAAGATAAATTGTTATCTTCTGCTTTAAAATTATGTGTTTAGATCCAAGGGGAACTCTGGAACAGTATGTAGAGTACAGGAAGCAAGAGAGGATGGCAAATTATTAAATAATTCATCTTTGACAATGCAAAGCTCTCTTTAATCTCTTCCCACTAATGAGTTATATAAAGTTTCTTTAAAAATGAATATGAAGACTGTACATTTTCTTAAAGACAAACAAACAATGGAGTGAAATACACCAACGTTGCATAGTCATAAAATGATAACTGGTTGTTGTGGTTTACTGCATTTGTGTGTCTGCTATGGAACATTTTCGTTACCCCTGGCCTGGTCCCTTGGGACAGATTAAGTTAAAGAGGGAAAGGAAACGATTAAACGTCGAGTAAGTGCACCTAAAGCGCCCCTTAAAGTCTGTTAATCAGTAACAGTGAAAGAGCTTAAGGAACCTCAGGTGGAATCTCATAAATCTCTCTGCTTTCTCCTTAATTAACACCTTAATCGACATAGAAGCAGTGCAGTTTAGTTGTGGGTATTCTTGAAAATACTCCCTAGTTGCCAAAACAAATGGGAATCTTGGTTATTATAAAAAAAATATGCTTACTACAAAAGATACAGCATAATGAGTATGTTTTGCTTGCTTAGCATCTCTGCTGCTGTGCATTGTCCTGAAGCTCTCTAAACTCCTAACACCATCCTAGAGTTATCACAAGACTGTAGACAGTCCACTGAAACACACTGTTCCAAAGACTTACAGCCCAGACTGTCACACAATGTTGGAGAAAGTGAAGTTCTTCACACATGCTGATTTTTACATTCACAAGTGGTACATGTAAAGTGCTTAGTAGATCCCAAAGCATGGCATAGTTGCCAGAGTATTAGGTACAATTACAATTTATACACACACACACACACACACACACACATACATATACATATACACCGTCATATGAGTGGACTTACTTTGACTCATCTTTTGCTAAACCCATTTAATTCCCCCAGTACAAATTTACCACCATAAATACCAGTAGCCCCAGAGAGTATTTCTCAGCACAGCAGTGACACTGGTGTAGTAGTGACATAACATGTGGGCACTATGACGTGCGTATCACAAAACACTGTCACTGAGATTTTTCAACACCTCAGTATCACTGCTGGGCTGAGAAACAGTCCACTAACCAAAAATATACAGCCCACAGGAGTCCTGTATTTAAACGTTAACACTGATAAAGGCAAATGCAATAGGGCATGGAAAAATCTGAGCTGCATTCTCTAACTGGACACCAACAAAGTAGACGAACATAATAGGTTGTTTTGTCACAGGATTCACACACATTTCATATCTAGCTTCCTTTTCTATAGTGAAATTTAATGATAGAAGGCGAACAACATGCTGAGCTGCAATATATTATATTATGCAATGTATTCTATTAGATATATATGTATATTACGATATATTATATTCCACATAACAGCATTAAAGCAATGAGGGCATACAAATGCTCTACCTAATAGTGTATTTTATTTATTGTATTTAGGGGGTTAGTAGATGAATTGGAAAATCTATTTGCTCTTTCCTTTATAGTAACTAGTGCTTTTTAAATGAGGGAGGTTAGTGCACCTTTAATGCACACTGCCACAAAACACTGAGCTACAAAACAACGACAGCGGTACAGCAAAGAAGAACTTTTACTCCCCACTGAATAGAGCAGAGATAAAAAGCCACAAGCAGAGGAAGTGTTTATCAAAGTTCAGCAATGGTCCATAAAGTCAAAAGAGTGAGGGGCCATGGATTCCCACAGAGTGCTCCATCTGCAGTGATGGTATGCTGCTTTTAAACATTACAGTTCCTTAGGACCATTATGTCCTCATTAAATTATGAAGCAGCAGGTGTGTCTATAATGAGATTTTATATGACATTATTTCTGTGAACATATATCTTTTACAAATAATCAGCATGCACTGAGCTTAGATCCAATGGCAGACGTTATTTAAAGTTTTAAAAAAAATCCATGGCCATTTAAAGGCAAAAGATGTCTAGCTTTACAAGGCATGGAATCTAACTGACAGCACAGCACTCAGCACACAGTCCCTTGTGTACGTTTCACAGCAATAAATCTAATTATAAGACATTGATGTTTACTGGGGTACACTTAAATAAAGACAACATAACCTCTGACCCTGCTACTTGAACTTCCTGTCTGTCCTCAAAACCTCTAGACAGAATGAATAATGGAGGTATGGTGTATGTTGAACTGTGCTTCATGGAAAGAACAAGATCCGGGTCGGTTGATTTTCACAGGTCTGACAAGTGTAATCAAATCTGAACCTAGTAAATAAATATATATGAGAAGTTAACCTGTTCAAGCTGCCATGGGAGTTGAATTGAAACATTTGCTTCATGAAAATACAGGACCTCCTGCAAGCATCTGGGCAGAGCATCTCTGAGCAATAGTTTTGTTGGTTTTTAGTTTTTGGCACAAGTGTTGGCGTGACGTGAAGTGTGAGCAGCTCGTGTTAGTCATGGCGCCTGTGACTATGAAGAAAGCTGGCAAGTATATTCCAATTGTGTAGACAGCACAAAGTTAGTACTTCTAGTTCTTTGCTCCTCATCCTTTTATCTTGGCCATCATCTCGGCTTCAGTGGCATGGGTCTCAGCTATTTTAATGGCCATGCGTTCTGTGCTAAACTTCATGATGTCTGATTTACTGAAAAGCACAGGTTTTCCCTCTAGCCTTGTGCTGAACATTTTCCTTTATCACAGCACTGAGGCAGGCAGCAGAGTCAGGCCAGGGAGAGGGAGCTGGCACTGTCCAGTACAGCTTTGTGCCAGGAATTATTCACTCTTGTTAAATGGAGTGTGGTCATGTAGGCATTAGAAGAAGCAATAATTTTGCTTTTGTGTCTGCAATGTTTCAGGGCTTGCCAGAAGAATGACAAACTGGCCTATTATTCCTTTTGTTAATTAGACTAATATACAAAAAGAATTAATATACAATAAGAAAAAATAGTCAGCATTTCATTAAATGGCCATTTTTGGTTTTGCATTCTCTTTAAAACAACACTACGGTAACTTAAGGTTGTTCTAATGCTTGTGAACATTTCCCAGATTCTATAAATAAAGAGTGTCTTTCTTGTAACATATCCATTTTCAAAAGGACAAAACCCAAAGAAACATTTATAAATGTGCAAATTCACAGAACTACAGGGAGAGCTGAAGAGCAGTGCATACCAGTAAACCATTCTATGCCAGAGTCTACCCACACCATCCAGCCTGCAGGTTACCTACCACAGCCTGTTGGCCTGCACCCTTTTCAAAGCCCTACATTTGTCACTGAGGACCAGGGAACAGGAAGTGAAGCTGGCAGGGCTTCAGAAGAGCACAGTAACTCTTTCTGCTCTCCTCAGCTTTACGGAGGCCAGCAGCACGTGGCCTTCTCCTCCTGATGACTTGACCATGCCACTTGCAGGGATGTTTCTCTCGATCAGATCATGGCTTCAGAAGGCAAAAGAAATAGTTTTCAGCACTAACTTATGAGGCACTGAAGCTCAGACACAGAAGTACAAAAAGCAGGAAATCTCTGGTGAATTATAAGAACAGCACACTCATCAGTGAAGAGCAGTAAAGAAGGAAAACAAGAAGAAACAGAAGCTGACAGTATTCCCCTAGGCCAAAGGCTCACAGCAGGTGAGGAGTGCTGCTGATGTTATTATCTAAACAGAGTAGCCAGGAAATCTGCAGCTTGTCTGCACTGTGTAAATGACATACATTAGAAAGAAGCTCTTCCAGAACCTTCTGACCTTCTAAACCTTTATTATTTAGTTAATCAGTACATTGGAGAGGATGTTATACTATTATATAGCATAACTAAAATCTACAGAGTTAGAATTATAGAGAGACCAAATTCAATGCATGAGGCAAATGTGAATAATTGCAAGAATACAGCCGATAATGGACTGACTTTGCCTCCTGGTAAATTGGCCTTAACATAACATGCCCTTAGCCCACTGATTTAAAAAAAACCTTTCTTGCTCCAGAACACAAATTAAGTTCTTTATGTGAAGACTACTATGCTTGTTCCTGCCTTTTAGTCCTTTACTTTTTAACTTACGTGCAGGAAATCCAAAAACCCCTTTCCCTTTGTGTGGCCTGATTACAATGCACAGCCAAAGCACATTAACTTTACTGTTTTTGGCATGTAGAGAGCAGAAGTACAACCACAGAGAGGAAGCTGGATTGTACATGTCCTGGATGGACTTTACATCTACTCCAACTATACTGAAATACAGTACACTCTTAGAACATTTAGAACCCTTGAGGGTTCTCTGGTTGTTCATCTAAGGTAAAACTCTACAGCAGAGTGTTTCTCTACCAGAAACATTTTTTGTAAGCCAACAACTGTTAATGATCTAACATACCCAAGAACCACTGATGAACACTTTCTTTCGAAGACATTTACATTTACAGCATTTGGCAGACACCCTTATCCTGAGTGACATATTTATCTAATTTAAAGAGACATCTATAGATGAGACATCTGAGAAAGACATCTGAGTGACAGCTTTAGGACACCTAGACAGGGCACCGATCCATTATAGGGCACACACATGCACAGAATCACACACTAGGGCCACTTTAGAGACACCAATCAACCTAACATGCATGTCTTTGGACTGTGGGAGGAAACCGGAGAA
>JAOVYV010000053.1:15291014-15318337 GCA_025674545.1 Hassar affinis
GTTCCTGCCTTGCGCCCTATGCTGCCGGCTAGGCACCGGCTCTCCCGTGACCCTGAAAAGGAATAAGCAGTCAAGAATGAATGAATGAATGAATAAATTGCCCCCAGGAGTGTCTGTGGGTCTGCTCTGTGATGAACTGGCAACCTATCCAGGGTGTTTCCCTGCATTTTGCCTTCTGTGCTTCATAGGCACTCAGATTCCCTGGGTTTTGTTCAAGTTGTTTATGAAACCCTTACTTGATAGATCCCAGTGAGCCGATCACCACTGGAATGACTTTGGCTTTCTCATTCCACATCTTTTGTACCTCTATCTGAAGGTACTTCGGATGTACATCAAAATATTTGTACTTCACAATGTTCTTGGTTTCTGTGACAATGATGTTCTAATCATCAGGAATATCCTTCGTGTTGTGGAAAACAATGTCAGAAAGATTCACATTGATGGTCTGATCTGTTTTGATGGTCTGGTCCCATAGGATGGTCCTGTCTTGGATATTGCTGACTGGCTATGGTTCATTTATCAGGCACAGGCAGTTCGACCAGTGCATGTAACTGGCTACTTTGTTGTATAGGTGAGTGTACTCTGAGGAAGCTAGCCGAAAGCATCCTGAGACTATGTGGCTGTCAGTTTCCTCTGCTGCATTCTAGACTTGCTGTCAATTTGCATTCTGATGATCTTGCACTGGTGATACCTGGTGTTTAGTGCTTGGTCCTGAGCTGATATAATTAGGCTTTCAGTCTCTCCCTTCAGGTCTGAGCTGTAAACCCATATTAGACTGCCTTCTTTGTCCAGATGTTGAAGGAACTGTCCATGTAGTGGCTTGTTCTCGACTAACTCGAACTTGTATTGCTGGATGTTTCCTTCAGCGCCAGGGCGCCAACTCGCCATTGCATTGCCTCCCAATGTGTTAGTGCTCTCAGGTTGATTTGACGGCATGTTATGTGTGTGGATGTTGTTTGCTAGAGTGCTCAAGGAGGACTTGGATCTGCTGGTTTCATGCTTCTTTACTATCCTCATTAACTTGTCTTGGCCTTGTTCCATGTATTTACCAAAGATTGTCATACACAGAGTCAAATTTGATGAGTTTGCAGCCACCATTTCTCCACTTAATGTACTATCTGTCTGCATCAGCTTTTGGATGATGGATGGTGTGCAGTGTGAGCAGTGTATGGGTTCACCTGCCCTGTCCACCACATCTCCTTGATATCTTATTTTCTCCAGTCCACTATACCAAAACTGTGTGTGGGGACAGGCACTGCTAGGTTGTTAATGGTACTTGTTCTTTGAATTGAACTTGGTCTTGAGTACCGAATGGACTCTTGATCTTGTTCTTCATCTCATGATGTTAAATACCATCACTTTCATCTACCCCTAGATCCTTGTACATGTAGTCCTACTCCAAGTTCTTGAAGGTAAAACCATCATTCAGCTGTTGTGGCTTTAAACTCATTTGCCACCCTGCAGGACAGAGTCACACTTGTCCAGACCAAACTGCATCCTGATGTCATCACTGAATGTCTTGACCATTTGTATTGTCTGCCTCGTTTGCTCTTCATTCTTCCCAAAAGTCTTGAATTTATCCATGTAGAACAAATGCTTGACTTTGTTCTTCTCATCAGTTTCATATCTCAGGCCTTGTCAGTTGATCATGTCTGACAGTGGGATACAACTTGAAAAAGTTACAAAAAATGGTGAATAGAGAGTCTCCCTGGATGAGTCCTTTGCTTGATGGCTTGATCTTTCCTGTCTGATGGCAAGGGAACACCTCAGTGTTCCACTCCATCATCAGCTCCTCTATGAACTGGATAATTGTTGGACTAACATAAGCTGGTAGAGTCTGAGGGCCTCCAAGAATGCAGGACAGTGTCAAACGCTTTCTTGTCGTCAATCCAAGCCCTGCTCAGATTCTGCTTTCAAATTTTTCCATCCATGATAACTAGCTTGCTGATGAGAAGCCATTCAAAGCATATTACATCAGGAAATATATTACATATATCAGCCTAAGTTACGAACATAAGCACTGTGAAAGTAATTTATCCAAAGGATAAAATTTCTGCTCTACTGCTAAGGATTACTTTTATAATTCTAATTCACTACACACAAAGGAAATTTAAGTCCCAGCAAGAAGCTGCTTCACAATGTTTGGCATTGTGCTTTATTGTACACTGAAGAGCCAGACAAACTGGTACTGGAGCCGATGCAAAATAGATGCACATCATTGGTTGCATCCACCAGTGCGTATATAAAGCAATAGACATCTATAGAAGCTTCTAGAGCTGTTTCTGCAGTAAGAATGGCAAGTTATCATAGTTTAATAGTTGGAGATCATGAGACGGGTCATAGAATTTTGGAGGTAGAAGCAAAATTTGGATTTCATGTATGAGCATTTCAAGGGTGTGCCGTGACTACAAGAACTTACGACAGCAGCGTGACGGTAAAAAGACTCTAGGTGAACGTGACCAGTATCGTTTCAGTGTGTGTAACACTGCCTCGAGTAACATCAGAATTCAATGCCTCAACAAACATTGTTGTTCCCTTCAAGATCCTGTGGGGGACCTGGTATACCAGTTGTATGTAGTTATAATTCATGTTCATTCATTATGTAATTTTAGAGGATCTACCTTTCTGTGTTCCTTTCTTAACATAATGCACCCATCTCATTAACATTCTGTCACTTTAATTTCAACCTGGCATTGACTAACACTGTTTTGTACATTTCTACACTATTTATTCTGGACATTCAGGACTGCACATTGCACTCTTACACTGATATACCGTTCTGCACATGGACATATTCGTGTTGCATATTTGCTCTACTTATTACCTGCATGACCCAATTCTGTTTACAATCCTTGCACATGCTGTATATACAACCCACTTTTGCACGACTCTTCTACCTCCAACACTTGTTGCACCTTATGTAAATAATTACTGTATCTTGCACTTCTGGTTAGATGCTAACTGCATTTCCATGGCTGTGTAACTCTACTCAATGCGCAATGACAATAAAGTTGAATCTAATCCAATTTTAAGAGAGTTTGATCATTCCAGATAAAGCTCTGATTGTGTTTAATCCTCTTCTACACTGCTGTATATGAGTTGAGAGCCTCTTTCTGAAACACAGAGAAAAATAAATGGTAAATAAAATGGTAATGAATGCAAATCACAAGCGTTTTACATGGAAATTTATCTAACGCTTAACATTTCAGTGGGGCGTGTGTGTGTGTGTGATGGTTTCATAGGTGTGTCTTTGGGAAGGAGTGAATTCATCATCATCATCATCATCACCAGCAGCACCACGGGGCTGTGAGAGTCTTAGCCACTGAGTCACTGGGAGACTCTCCGCCAGTGGATGCGTCAACTTTCTCCTCGTTTGTTTCACACGCTGGCACAAAATGAAGCGCATCCCACATCGGCATCGGCTGCGTTGTTAAAGGACATAATCTCACGACCTAACATTTTTACTGCTCTTTACAAAAGCTGGCTGGTTTGTAATGTCTATTCTACGCTGCATTTGTATATCGAGCTGTGCTGCTAGCGTACTCCGCTAGCTAGGCAGCTATTCAGCAAGCTAATCATCTGCCGGTGAAATTCCCAGCGACTTCAATGATGATTCAGAGGATCTTCGGCTAATGAAGCATCTCGAAAGCTTTCTGTTTCCCGAAATTTGGACTTTCTGGACTACGGCAGAAAAATGAAGAAGCAGTTTAATCGGATGAAACAACTCGCTAACCAGACAGTTGGCAGGCAAGTAGCTATAAATTGTTAAGCAGTTTTGTGTTGTGTTGTTGCCAGGACAGTACCGAGGATACGGCTGATTATTCGCGCTTATCTGCCCTCATCAAGCTAACTTCACTTATAAACGTTTCCTTTCAGCCTGCCGAGGCTTGAACGAACCTCCAACATTATACAAAGCCAGTAGCCACATTTAGCTGTGTTTAGAGCCCAGAGGCCACATCTGCAGTTTATGACAGGCTTTCACAGAATAAAGGCACATCGCGGGCTAACTGTAGAAATAACACGACTTAGTGCACCGCTGAGAGTGCGTCGGCTTTATTCTGGCATCTCGTCTCGTTCTAGCTACACTAACTTTATAACCATTCATCCAGAAGTGCTTAAGATGACAAATGTAGAAACCAAATAAGGGCCAGGTCAAGTCTGTTGATTCACAAGCTGAGAGGATTTTGTCCACCAGCTCTTGCCTTCCCTCTGGAGCCCAGTGGAAGTTCTGTACTCGGTATGTGCTTGTTCATCATTTCCAAACTCCTCTGCTGAGGAGCCCGAAGCCTCTGAAAGGCTGTGATCTGATCAGTCTGCAGAGGTGGGATACTGAAGCACTCTGCCAGTTTAATTTCTGTTTCCTAGTCTGCTTACTTAGTGAAGTTAAAGCCTGCAAGGCAGGCAGACAGTTTAGGCAGAGCTATTTCTGGGCTTCTTCATGAATGGGGTTTGTAATTTGGTACAACAGTTGCTCCTCTGTAGATGGCGACTCCTTACGTAAATAACTTTACTTAAGTGCATTAGAGAACATACAAGTTGTGGGGTTATTACACATGTGGCACTATGCCATTTTTAGATACGGATATGCGTCTACATTTTGGTTGGCACAAATCAACAAGCAAAGCTGAGGAAAGGCTTCCAACCACAGCGTGAGAACTTTATCTGAGAAACTCTGACTGGATTTTATCGCTCTAACTCGTACACAGATATGTCAAGATTCCTAAATTTCGGACCTAATTTGTCCAGCAGTGGTCTATAATCCTGTGCATGGTGTGCCACGCACTCATACCCTAAGCCTGTGTGACAGAATCGTCCTCGGTAATATTCTTGTTATTTAGTGCTTGAGGTTGTTTGTGAAAAGGCGAAGCTTTTCTTGCAGCAGATTCTTCAGCAACTTCTGACCTTTAGCATCTGTGTGCTCATTTCGATGCTGTTTGAATGTTTGCAATCTGATCAGTCTCTCGAGGCCTGTTTGCAGAGGCACTGTGGTGTCTTGTTGTGACACACACAAAGTTCCTCACTAATGAAGTCGCGGCTCCGATGTCTCCAGTTTCAGAAGATAACCCAGACTAGGCATAATTTCACCCCGAACTCTCTTTGGGAGATCAAGTTTACTACACACCCTCTTTCCCGACTTGTTTGGATAAATCCTGAAAGGGACCTTCCCATGTCTGGTGCAAGGTAGAAGAGGGTTTTTCCAGCACAATTAATTTAGTATGTGCTTCCCATTACAAGTAGTGCTGCTTGTGATGGCCTGTATTTGAACATACAAGAATTAAAAAAAACGATTAATGCGTTTACATTTCTATTTTGAACAGAAATGGATCGTAACAGTATTCAAAACATAGAGGTTGTATCTTGAAAGCCATGTTTACTTAAACAACACAGGTATTTGGCTTTAAAGTCATCCCTTATAGCCAAATGATAGATATGTATGTCTGGAATAGTTGTTCAGCAAATTGCGTATTTTGTTAACAGTAAATCAGCAGTTAGTGATGCAGAAAGCAGACCGGAGTGTTGAAGTGTTCGGGGCTGTAGGGAGGGAGAGAGGGCAGGACACACGCCTCAGCTGATCCCACAGTTCCTGTGATTGTGAGGAAGCGGTACATGGTGTTCGCCGTGCAGCTCCTCAAAGGAAATCTCCCTTTCTTCGGTTTTTAAACAGGAAGTCGTCCTGGGGAAGTTTCATTTCGAAGAATTTGAATCAAAGAATCAACTCTTGCATGATCATCTACTGTACAGTCACTTGCATATTGATAGATTGGCCTTGTTTAATTCTTTTTATGCATTCTAGAGTACACGCTTTAAAACTCGTTGCATTACAATTATCCTTTTGTTTATTTTCAATGTAATTGAGTGCTTATTATAGGAGGAGGGATAAGCTAAGGACACCAGCTGTTCCTTAACAACTGAAGGATGACTAATTATCAGATAATGATTGCACTGTATTGAGGCTGTCAGTGTCTTTAGTCCAATAAGGAACGAAAGGCACGTAATCCATACCATTTCGAAGGCTGAGGTCATTTATTGTTTTACTGGGGGTCATCCACATTCATCAGTCTATTAGCAATGGGCCATATAACTCGGAACATCTGCTCTCTGGCCACACGATTAAAAGAAATCAGAGATCGTCTTTGCTCACCTATACTCTGTTTAATTCGTCTAATGCCAAGGCATAGCAGTACTTCAGACACCATTAGCTCAGTCTGCTAGCTGAAAGGCAAAACTGTTGTTCAGATCTCTGCAGGGGTTTTTCCTAGCTTGAGGCACTGGCTGAGTTTGCTGCAGCACACTGCTCATTAGGTCAGATGATGTTGCAATTATTCCTTGTATTTTGTTAGTTTAACTTGAAAACAATGCTACAGTTTGAGCATTAAATGTATTTGTGTTTTTTAGGATTCACATGTTGATGCAATTTGGAAGAAGTTGCTATCAATTATTGATCTGACAATTATTACTGAATAAGCTTATTAGTGAAGCTATGCGTTTGCCAGGGCTTGTCCGATGTTCAGATATGTACTGATGTTAAAGTGTGTAGACTTTGAGGGACACACCAGAAATCTTTATCTTCATGTCCTGCAGCCACTGCAGGCTCCATCTGGCTTTGTGCTTTGGATTGTTGCTCTGCTGGAAAGTCTAGTTGAGACCAACATATAACCTCTAAGCACAAATCTGCAGGTTTATCTGCTGAGCTTCTTATTTAGTCATCTTGCTTTTTCAGATCTAATTTCCTCTGATACTGGACCTCACACATCTTCACAACAGCTCAGTACACAGCACCTCTGTGATGATGGCAGCAGTGCTTTGCTTTATAGACCTTATTAACTCTATTAATTTGCTGTGTGTGTGTAGAATACATGCCTTTTTTTGCAAGATGCCTTTAGAGAGTAACTATTATTTTCTAAGCTGTGTTATTTTAAACAAAGGTGCTTTGGTCAACTTAAACAGCCAGCAGTAGGTTGTAATTTATATACTGTGTGTTGAGAGTCTGTTTTTCTCATTCTGTTGTTTGAAATGTTCCTATGGCAGTGTGTTTTTCAGCTTCCCATGCATTGAGGTTCTCACTGGACATGGGACAAGAGCTTGGCCCAGGCATGAATCCAAAATGTCTTTTGAATTCTGTCTGGATTTGGTTTCAGGCTTTTTCAGTCAATTTCTTTGCTCCTCTGTGTTAATTGAAAGCAGCTGTATACCACTGTCATGAGGTTATTATAGTGCACTTTTACCAGTGTGAGAGACTGCACTAACTTGTATGCAGCTTGGCACAATGAGTCAAGCCTGGAGCTCCAGAAATTACAGCTTCATGAAAATTCAATCAGCATTATAGGGGACATATGATGGAAAATTCCCTTTTTCAGGTTTGTGCACATACAGTTGGGTTACTGGAGTGCCTTCCAGCCCATAAACATTGAAACATGAAAACCCAGCCAGTTCTTTATACGCTGCCTATTTCAGAAAACATGGGTCACTCAGTTTCGTAATCTGTATGCCTTATTACATAACTAGGAAAATTATTGTATTGACACCCCCCCCAAATGAATATCTCCACCTACTGTGCAAGTATCTCCACCCATGGCTTGAGCATCACATTTGCAAAGGGGCATCATGTTTTTTGTTTGTTTGCGTGTCGTGAGTTGCGGACGCTCCAGCATTAGGCTGAAGTTTGGGAAAACGCACGGGAAACGCGCTGCTGTCGGCTGTACCGATCAACACACATCACTACATCGGCTTCCAGCCTCAGAGGACAGAGCAGCTGAGTAAAGTTTATTTTTGATGACAGTTTTCATATTCTAGTTGGCAAAAAACCTGTACGTGTGCTAAAAACTTTGTACCCAATTACGTTTAGATCAGTACAGTATAGAAACGTGAGTTTTCACAATTACTTATAACATTTGTGTACTTTGAATGCAAGTGATTCAGTTCCTGTAAGACTAAACGCACCTCGGGGGGTTACCAATGATTTTAGCCTATCAAGTTTCAAAGTGACTGGAGACAAAACATTTTTGTGCTCCATGTTGATCACAAACCTTTGAATATAAAAACAACTCATTAAATTTATTTGAGAAATGTAAATAGCACTTTTTCTTCAGAAAGAAAGCTTTCTGTTCTTGGCTGACAGAAGTGGAACTTGACATGGTCTTCTGCTGTTGTAGCCCGTCCATCTCAAGGTTCAACATGTTGTGCATCCTGAGATGCTTTTCTGCTCACCACAATTGTAGAGTGGTTATATGAGTTACTGTGGGCATCCTGTCAGCCTGAAGCAGTCTGGGCCTTCTCTGTTGACCTTTCTCATCAACAAGCCATTTTCAGACACAGAACTGCTGCTTACTTTATTTATTGCACCATTCTGAGTAAACTCTAGAGAATGTCATGTATGAAAATGCCTGGAGATCAGCATTTTATTAGATTAGATTTATTTTAGAAATCCTCAAACCAGCTGCCAACAATCATGCCCTGGCCAAAAATCACCAAGATCACATTTTTCCACTTTCTGGTGGTTGATGTGAACATTACCTGAAGCTGCTGGCCTGTAGCTGCACGATTTTATGCGTTGCACTGCTGCTATATGCACTGATATACTGTAAACACTCACTGAGCAGTTTATTAGGAAAACCTGTACACTTACGCTGCATTCAAGTGGTGTCCGTTTTATCAGACAGACGAGTTTCCCATGAGGAGGCACCACACACACACTGAATTCGGATACTTTGAAATTTTTGATTCAGCCCAATCTGCCTGAGTAGTGACATAAGTGCTATTTCCAACATGGCTGAACAGTTCATCAACAGTATAGAATAATAAAGTAAAATATGAACATTAATTCTAATAGTAATGTTGTTTTCATACATCTACAATCAACGCATGTTATTTGTGCTACATTTGTGTAGCAAATCGACAGCTCATGGAGATATTTATTGTAAACAATGATAACAGAAGACAAAGACAACAGAAAAAAAGGTTCACAGCCTCCATGTTTGTTTACATTTCCCACACAAACCACATGGATGCCACCAAGTCGGGAAAACGAGTTTCATCTAGGAGAAACCTACGGCCCGAGGTACACTTAAAAGCACAGTTATTCATTCATGCAATTATCTGATCAGCCAGGTGTGGCAGCATGTGTACAGGTGTTCCTATGTTCCTATTAAAGTAGATGGCATGTGTATGTAGCTGTGGATTTTACCTAGATACTCTGTAACAAAAGAATTTGACATTAAGCAAGTTAAATAGACTAATCAGCTAGAATTGACAGGACATGCAGTGAAGGAAGATGCAGTGTAGAAAATTACTTTCTTTTTATCTTTAAGTAATGTGTATGGGACAAAAAAAAAAAGTCCAGACTACAATAGCTCATGTCTTGTACCATCACAAAGATGGGTTCCTACCCATGGTCCTGGAGAATGCAAAACAAAAACAATTCATGCACAAAATTAAATTGGTGGCTTAGATAATGAATGAACGAGTGTTACTAAGAGAGACCATATGGATAGTGGTGTATCCAGGGAACCGTGAGCTCACTGTTGCCAGGATAGGCTCCGGATCCACCTCTGATCAGGATAAAGCAGCTGCTGAAGATGAATTAATTAATGAATGAATGCATGCATGTATGTAAAAACAAAACTGCCACATATTGAAACATATAAACAAAATGTAAATTATTAAAACATTTCAAATGTAAAAATGATCACATTGAGCCATTTTGTTATTTTCTTTAATATGAAACACAAACCCAAATCGTTGTCACAGGATATGCAATTCTGTTCATTTTTTAGCTCTGTTCTATTTACTTCTCTTAAATGAAATGAATGTTGGAGCCAGATCATGTTTAGATATTTCATGAGAAGGGGACGAGAAGTTGAAGACAAGATGATCCCTTTCTAGTTTGTGCCAAATGTGCCTTTTTAGGTTATCCTCCCTTCCTTTACAAGTATTACAGGACTATGTGCAAGCAGCTGTGCTGCCTTAAGTTTTTCCATAGCACGCTCATAGTGCTGACTGTTTTTCTTTAAAAGAGCTGCAGCCGCATCTAGTAAAAAAATTAAAGCAAATCTAATATCGGGATCTTGGATCAAATTACTTAGTATGCAGTATTTTGATTTATATGTATTGATCTATACTAACCTCACCAACAGGGTTATTTTACTGATGCTACTCTTAGTCCCTGACGTAATGAACAAGCATGCGGATGTCTTTTTGATTCACTACAATGCAGTTCTGCAACTTGGCTATGGACAAGGGCGTCTGCTAAATGCTGTAAATGTAAATAGACTTTGCAGTTCATGGAAAAGTGTACACACCCATCAGCATTGTTACCTTTATTGTTGCTAATTTAATGCCAGATGGATCAACTACAAAGGAAAGTTTGACATTTTAAAGCAAAAGTAATTTGTTGTTTTGGGGTAGTCATACTTTGCGGGATGTTGATAAGTTGTGTGTGAACTGAACGGGTGTTTATCCACTATGTAGATGGGAGGCACTAATCTGCACCATGGCCAAAGACCTCTTTTAGTATACTAATAATAGTAGCTAGGCATCTGTACATAACAGCAATACAAGGCCAACGGTGGAATGCTGAAATTCTCTGGGAAAGTGGAGAGCACCAACTGCTCTCCTAGGAGCCACTGCACGCAGACTGTTTTTTTCATTTAAACGTCTGCTGCCAGTTCGTCTGTTTAATTTTTTCACTGTATTATATGAAATGCAGTCCACGGTGAACTTATTCTTTATTCAACCAAGATTTCTTCATGTTAATACATCTCACATTCAACCTCAAATATAGTATTCACTGAACAACTCCTAAATGTTACGTAGGCTTCTTGTGGGTGTGTGTGGTATGATTGTGTTCTTTTGTTTGGGTTTCATTCCCATCATTTTTTTTCTGAGCTGATGAGCTGTGATAACCTGTTAATAGTATCACCCACCCTTTTAATACTCTCATGCTTTTCTCTTGCAGAGCTGAAAAAACAGAAGTCCTCAGCGATGACCTGTTACAGGTGACTACGTCTTCCATGTACCTTTTGCTATCTTTGGAAAATTCCACATCATTGCTGCATGAATGGTTTATTGAAGCATTTCAGATAAGAACTGTCTGTCAGGTTGGTTTTGTCAGGCCAGGTGTAGCTACCTGAGAATGTGAAGTAACGTATATCTCACTGAACTTAAAATAAGTACGTCATTCATAACTTTCAGCATTCTGAACACTGTCTTTAACCTGGGAAACAGGTCTGTCTTTGGCTGTGTGTTTTACTTTTTGGTAATGACTCATCAGGCAGTGAGACCTGTAATTTGTCATTAATGACAGGAGACCTGCAGGTAACTGTGTGACTGTGTTGTGACAGGTAGTCACTGCTGCTAGGTAAATACACTGCAAACACAGACACATTTGTATCATGGCATAGAAGAGGATGGCTTTCAATGTGCAAACAAAATAGGTAAATTACCTGAGCTGTCCTAAAAAACTGCACCCCACCCTGTGACGTTTTGCAGCTAAGCATTGTGAAACCTCTCAAGGCACAGATGAGATCACTGTTTAAGAAATGGATTTTGAAAGTGCGTTAGTCATACGAATTAAAAAAATAAATGCATTAAAGAACCTGTTGGTAGGATTTTTGATCAGTGTTGTGAACAACTGCTTGTCGCTTAGTAGATTCCTTTATTTCATCAACCCACACCCAGTTGTGTAGACTAAAGCTCAGTTTAGATATAGCTCAGTTTACTCAAAGCTTTTTATACACACACACACACACACACACGCACACACACACACACACACACACACGCACACGCACACACACAAACACGCACTCCAAGCTAGAGATTCCCCTCTATGTTTCTAGACAGCTTGTTTGGGCAATGTAAGCGATTAATGACATCATATCCATGTTACCAATGTCAGCCATGCAATTTTTTCTCTCTTGGGGGAGTGGGTGTGGTTGGTGTGGTGTTTCCCTTTTCTGTGGAACTCTCGTAAATCCAGATACTAAACTGATTCCATTACAAATGGTGCCGACCAGTGTTTGAGCTTGTTTAGTCTACTGTTGGTCTGCCGGTGTTTGGCGTGGGATGGAAACAGGGAAACATTTATAAAAGACCTTTGCACCAGCTAATCCAAACAGGATCTCCCACAGCATAGAAAGAATAGACACGAGTCAATGGATTCCCCTTGTTCCCACACTAGGCAGACCGTATACGCTCTCTCCGTGCACAGGAGACACCCGTGCAGGCAGAATGTGCTGTGGGCTGAGCTGTGTGGTGCTGGAATGACATGGGGGAGTGTTGAATGGCATGAAGCAGTGGTTATCTCTGCTCCCAGACTATGGAATTCCTGAAATTAAGCTCTGTTTTGGAAAACTGCTGCAGTTCTGCTGTCATCACTCTCTTTCGATCTGTTTGTTTATTCATTATTGAGCTTCTGGGTATTGTATTAATCATTGCATTGTCATGTATATACAACTTGCACACTGTATACTGCAAAACACTGTTTAACCTTTATTAGAAACAATACTGTAGGGTTTTATTACAGGTAGGGAATATTTTCTGTAAGTAAATGGACCTACATTTTAGGATTTCCCTGCTTAAATGCAGACTTTGTCAGCTGTAGTGATTAACTCAAAGATGAGGCATGCATAGCTGTAAATTATTCGAAGCCTCAGTGGAAATATTTGTACATCCAGCCACATCCAAAGAGAACAACATTCTACCTGTCCCTGTGTCATGGTTGTAAAACACATATTTTTTTTTTATGCGTCACCCTTGGGCCAGGGTGTATGGTAACTAATAATAAAACCCAGCCACAGTGACTTGATTTACACACGTTTTTCTGTCTGTTCTCTGTGAAAGCCACTTTGTGTCTGACTTGATATTTTGTACTAACCTTAGATTTTTTTTTCTGCTTTTCACACAATGTGCCATTTAGTTGATTAGTACCATGCATCATAGCACAGTGATACTGAGTGCACTGTATACAGTACAGTGTACAGTGTGTAACAAAGGCCTTAGCATAGCATTACACAGTTGCCTGTTGTCATTTGGAGAGGTGCTTCTTGCTGCTTTGGTGCCTGGTTCAGTTTTGAGCAATCAGTTATGGCTTGCTATTGATGTTTTGTGTTGTTCTCTACAGATCGAACGTCGCATGGAGCTGGTGCGGGCTGTTTCCCACAACACACACAAGAGACTGGTTGCATGTCTGCAGGGGCAGGTAGGCACAGATGTCCAGAAGAGTCATGAAAGGGTTCTTTACACTGTAAACTCCCTGGTACCCCTTGTGTTGTCACCAGACTGTTACGTCTGCATGAATCTGCATTTGGTTCTGTGTCTTACAGAAAAAGCTCCCATTGACAGCGTTGTCACAGGCTATGCAAGATAGTGGGAGCCAACTAGGAGAGGAGTCTCTTATTGGGTAACTGTGAAGTTTTTGTTACTTTTTCTTTTAGTTGTCTAAATTTGAAGCCAATCCATATATGTGTGTTGTTAATAGTCTTCTGCGCAGCAATTATCTAGACCTTAAGTGTTGCATATGTTCATGTGGTTAAGAAAAGTTTCTATCATCATTTCATAATGGCTCATAGTGCATGGTTAATGCAGCATTTGGCAAACCCTAAATGACTATAAAGTGCAATTCAGCATATTTGGCTACTACTTGGTAGGAAAATGATGGAGGTGTGTGGCGAGGCAGAGAACAGACTGGCGTCTGAGCTGATGCAGCATGAGATTCAGATTGAGAAAGACATTTTAGACCCACTAAATCAGTTAGCTGAGGTAAGCACACAAGGCTTTCCTAGTTTTCCTAGTTTCCTAGGACTATGTAGTATGTGGCTATTTTTTTATACACTGACTGACTTTGATTATATACATTTTTTCAGGTGGACATCCCCAACATACTCAAGCAGAGAAGACAACTTGCCAAGCTGGTGCTAGACTACGATTCTGCTCGAACAAGGTCATTATTTTTGGGGTGTCAAAGCTTACGATTACTTTCCATTCACGTCACTGTGTCTCACATTTTTTTTATTACTAGCTATTGCCAGTCATCTGGTAGTCAGTAATAAGCCCTGTTGTTACCTCTGTTGTCTCATACTCAGATGGTTGCAGGCAACCAAATCCATAATCTCGGGAACAAACACACAAGCACTGACAGCCAAGGCAGACTCGCTTAAAGAAGAGATGGATGAAGCAATGAACAAAATGGAGCTCTGCAAGGTAACAAACACATCAAGACTCATCAGTTTTCATCATACACAGTAGATTGTTTTTGTTTTTTGTACCTTAAGATGAAACACTGCTTATATGCAGCCCTTTTCTACGTAGTTACAAAGGGATATACAAAAGCAAGAGTGAAGCACACTTTCTCCACCATTTTCTCCTATATCCATGTTTCAATTAAATCAGTGGTTCACTCTGTGAGTGTGCATATGTCTGTGAATGAGTATAGATGTGTTGTTATCTGTTGTCTCCGATTTAGGATCAACTCTCAGCCGACCTGTACAATTTCTTTTCAAAAGAGGGGGACTATGCACGCTACTATGTAACAGTAAGTGCATTTAGTTGTTTGTAGTCAAGACATTCAGTAATTGTTACTGTAATTGTGGTCTCAATTTGTTTTCTGTTTTCAGTTGTTAGAGGCTCAAGCGGATTACCACAGAAAATCTCTCTCTGTGCTGGAAAATGTCCTGCCTACCATCCAGGCACAGCAAGGTGACAGCTCCTCTGACTGCTAATTGGTTTTGGTTATTGCATTCTATTCAGTAGAATAGAATAAAATACAACGGAAGTGGTACAATAGAATGGAATACAATCAAATACAAGCCCCAATTCCAGAAAAGTTGGGACACTTTCTTAAAATACATTAATGCATTACTGAAATCTGAATATTTAACAGGCAAAGGACATGGAGAAAGAAGAGATTTTCAGTGTTTTCTTAAAGTTTAAGAAATGTAAATTAGAAATTTCATCTGTGTAATCTTACTGTGTATTTGTCTAGACTCATGGACAGAGAAGCCAGCATTTGGAACAGGCTTGGACGAGCACCTGAAGCGGAGTAGCAGAGAGATAGCGCTGCCCATAGAGGCCTGTGTGATGATGCTGCTGGAGACAGGCATGAAGGAAGAGGTATGACGAACATCACTAGCCATCTCATGCCACATGATAAACAACATACTAAATAGCATACGCTTCTGAATCTGCTTGTAATTTAGAAAATAGCATTGAATTAGAAGGTGTTAAATAGAAAGTATACTCTTATTATTAATATCTGAATAATATTGGTATGATGTAAAACATTTTGTGCATTAGCTACATTGGCTCTCATTTGCTCTCTGAACAGGGTCTTTTCCGAATAACTGCAGGAGCTTCTAAACTGAAGAAGCTTAAGGCAGCTCTGGACTGCTCTACCTCTCAGCTAGAGGAGTTCTACTCTGACCCACATGCAGTTGCTGGTACAAAAATGGGGTTTACTCCTGTAATACTGATATGATGTCATTACTGTTAATTTATAGATTTTTTTTAATTATCTGATTAGGGGCTTTGAAGTCCTACCTAAGGGAACTGCCAGAGCCTCTTATGACTTATGAACTCTATGATGAATGGATTCAGGCATCCAAGTAAGCCAGTTTATGGCACTATATAAGAAAGAATAATTCAGATATTTTCTTGAGTAATCTAGAACCGGGAAACATAAATATAATTATTTTAGTTGTGGAATTTTCTACTTTTAATTTTTGACATACTGTATTCATATCTTTCTAGTATATCTGACCCAGACAAAAGGTTACAAGCTTTGTGGATGACCTGTGATCAGTTACCAAAGAACAACAAAGCCAACTTCAGGTGAGTTTATCAAAAACATTCAAATGTAACATCCATACAGTTTGGCCAATCACTGATTAAAATTCCATTGCAATAGGTATCTGGTGAAGTTCCTTGCTAAGCTTGCTCAAGAAAGTGAAATTAACAAGATGACCCCCAGCAACATTGCAATTGTCTTAGGACCAAATCTGTTATGGCCAAAAACAGAGGGGTGAGAGATTTTTTTTTTTCAGTAAAATGTGTATGGTATGAACTATGCAGGCCCTAATGTGTTATGCCTATAATTACAGTAGCCTAGCAGAGATGGCAGCTGCTACTTCTGTCCACGTCGTTACTATTATTGAGCCCATCATTCTACATGCAGACTGGTTTTTCCCTGAAGGTAAGAACTATAACATTGAATTGTTCACCCCTAAGAAAAAGCATTTAAAACGATCACTCAAAGACTGAGGTATATACATGTTATCTGTTTAGATGTGGAGTTCAATGTATCAGGCATGTTTGCAATGCCCACTCCCATGACAAACCATGTCAACCATCTGACCATACCTGACTATGACTCCGGCACAGCAGAGAGGAAGAGACCTAATAGTATGGTGGGACCTGATGGTGATGTGGCCAAACGAGAGAGGTACACTAACTAAGAATAAACATCACACACAATATCAGAGACCAGACTGTCATCACTTCAAATAATCCTTCAAATAATCTTCTAATGCTTTGTAAAGATTTACCTGAATTGTAATCTTTGTCCATTAGTAAAACTCCTTGCGCTGCTGATACAGAAGTTAATTCTCTGAACAACTGAATGCGTAGCTTTCTGCTTCACTGTGGGTCATGGGGGCATATCTGTAGATGCAAATACCTTTTTTCCCCTGTTCTGTTTGGTGTGTGGTATTGGGTCATCTTTGCACTTGGTGTGGAGTCTTCACTATCTGTCTTCCCTTCAGCTCTGCTAACAAATTAATGGAGCACAATCCCCGTAGAGGCAGTACACTAACTAGAAAACAGCACACTTCCCCTGCCTTCCAGCCCCCTCTTCCCCCGGTGGAGGCTGTCAGTAACGCAGGAGGCCAGTCTGTAGCTGAGCTCCTGCTACAGCAGCCTGCACCAGAGGGTCTGGGTGTGGAGGTCTGCCACCCTAGCTTGGCACTGGGGATGGCAGCCCTAGCAGCAGCACAGCAGCTTCTAGCACAACAAACTGAGGAGATCAGGTAAGAGGTATAGCAGTGCTTTATAGAACCTGTGAGCCACCTTGCTTACTACTGCATGAAAATGACCCTGCTTGCTCATTCATTTGGTCTGTGTTCATTCTAAATGAGTAGGCATAACTGTTTTCAATTTGCATTTGTATATGCCAGCATGGATGAACAATAGGTTATGCACAGGACACTAATGTAGGCTTACTACTTATTAAAGTCTACCTGAACTCTTTGTACCTTGGTCGTTTGTGTCCCTTGTCTTATTGGTTACAGTTACAATTTCAGTTACTTCAAGAAAAAATAATTAATACCCTTCATAAAGGAAATTTTGGACTTCTAAACAGGTACTGGAAAAAAAACAACATTAGCAAATAATGTCATATTTCTCCCATCTTTCCATCCCCACCTTTTATTCACACACAAAAAGCCTATTTTGCAATCCACATCATAGAAGGGAAATGTTTATGATTTCCTTTTAATGTTGTCTTATAAGAACCCAACTTGTATAGTAAGATCAATCTGGACTTTATCTTGAATCACTATATTCATCTTTTATTTTTTGTATGATATAGTAGATGTATAGTAGACGTGCAATGCTGTTAAAGGTTTTGACAATATTGTGACAAAATCTGCTAGTCATTAGTCATTGCATGAATCATTCCTACTCAATTCACAGCATGAAAGGCTGTTTTTGTTCTCATTTCATGAAAGCATGCATTTACTTCTGTATTCTGGCAGTTCAAAGTCGAGTGATGCAGCATCCACACCTCAGAGAAATGGCTGTGGAGGTTCACAGCTAAGTGTGGCATCTCCAGCAACAGGCTCTTCAGGATACAGCCCTCATATGGCACGCAGAGGTAAACCGACCACTGTATCTTTTAATACACACTAAAGAAACGTTTGCCCAATTCTGATCTGAAACTTTTAATCTGCTTCCATAGCTATAAAAAAGCCAGCTCCTGCTCCTCCTAAACCAGCCAATCCACCTTCAGGTCAGCCAGGCATCCAGTCAACTCCACAGCCATCGTGTGGGACTCCTCAATCCCTCTCTCCATCTCCGAAGCCTCTCGCCACTCACTCTCCAAGCAATCTTAGCCCCACTCAGTTAGTAATTCAGTCTAGCACAATACCTCGACGCCATTCAAGCAACCAGCCTCCTCTCCAGGCCCCCAACCATCCACCCCCAGAGCCCCCCAGCCAGGTCACTCCTTATCTTCCTCAGCCTACAGCAGTTGGAGATCCGGGAGAGGAACCTTCTCCACCTACTACTCCCAGTCCCCCTAAAACTCCTCCACCTTCCATGATCCCTCCTGAAACTGCAGGCCCAAGTTTTCCCTCCTCATTTCATTCTGGCTCTCTGCCTCGGCCTCGGCCAGTGCCTAAACCACGCAACAGACCCACTGTTCCGCCTCCACCACAGCCTCAGAGTGTGGCCAGTGACATCACTGACGCTAATGACATCTGGAGTGCTGCCTACAAAATGATGGGTTAGTCACCATCTATTGCAACATTGTCAATTCCTTTTGTATAAGACAATTGTAACTGTTATGGTAACCTGCAGGCATGTTTATTCTGTATGTGACATTTACAATTTCTGACAAATATATACATGGGTATAAAAAAGTCTACACACTACTGTTGCCAAAGTTTTTGTGGGGGAGGGGGGGTTTCTTCACTGTTGTGCCATATTTTATCCACTTGTTGATGACCTTCTTCACTGGGTTTAATGGTATATCTAATGCCTTGAAAATGTTTTGTACCCTTGTCTTGACTGATACCTTTCAATAGTGAGATCCTTTTGATGCTTTGTAAACTCTTTGTGGACCATGGCTTTTGCTGTAAGATGTAATTAAGTAAATGCCAGGAAAATCCTACAAACTGGCAATTTAACAAGGTTGTGTAAGCTGTGTAGACTGTACTGTGTGTAGACTGTATCCACTGTACATGCTTAATGTTGTTAAGGTTTCTCTTCACTGGAAACAAGAGGTTAAGAAGCCCTAACCTCAACCCAACTGAACACCTTAAGGATGAATTGAAATGCTGACTCAGGCCTTCTCTCCTGACACCAGAGCGTGACCTCAGGCATTAATATGTACATTAATACAGCTTTAATTCTATCTATAAGATTGGAGTGTGTCTGTTGGAATTTGTGCCCATTTAGTCAGAATCTCATATGTAAGGATGAGAAGGCCTGGCTCACAATCAACATTGCAATTCATCCCAGAGGTGTTCAATAGGATTGAGTTCAGGTCTCTGTGCAGGCACTGGACTTCCTACACACTAAACAAACCAATTCCTTTTGGACATTGTGTTGGGCACAGGGGCATAGTCAGGCAGGAACAGGACAGTTTCTTACTCAAACTTCTGCCACAAAGTTGGAAGCATACAATTGTCGTAATTGTCTTTATATGCTGTGGCATTAACATTACCCTTCACTGAAAGTAAGGGGCCCAAACCCTGAAAAACAGCCCCAGATCATTATCTCTCCTTCACCAAACTTTACTGTTAGCACTGTACATTCTGATATGTAGTGGTGTTCTGGCATCTGCCAAACCCACAGTCATCCTTCAGACTGCCAGTTAGTGAAGTATGATTCATCACTCAAGACAACACTTTCCCACTGCTTCAGAGTTTAATGGCAGTGTGTTTTACACCACTCCAACTGACTCTGGCTTTGAGCATAGTGATCCTAAGATCACCATGAGTACATCCTAAGATCAATTGTGTGCATCTGCTTGGACACTGGAACCCATTCCAGCCCATGTTGCTTCCAGAGGCAGTTTGTAACTATGTAGTGAGTGATGCCAAAGAGGGGAGTTGATGTTTATGTGCTATGTGTTTAAGCACTCTGCAGCCCTGCTTTGTGTTTGTATGGGCTACTGCTTAATGGCAAAGCTCTTAGACGCATCTATTTTACATTAATATCTGTACTGTCCAATTTATAGTCATAAACTAATCATTTATGGTTAAGAATTAAACGGTAATTGTCCCCTTTTGGTTATCTTAGTTGCTTAAATGGATGTATGTAAGTATTTTATGTAACTGGACCATTACAAATTGTACTTGAATTCCCCTGAGCTAGAGGGGCCATCATATATCGGTCATGTTTGGACAGACAGCACTAGCAAGCAATAAATACGCCTGCTTTGTTACAAGAAGTCTAGAAAACTTTTTATACTGCAGAATAAAGCCTGGATTGACACTAACTTTATTGTATTTCTTCAGAACCTGGGATGTCATTCAAAGGACTGGGTCGAGTCCTTATTCCTGACATTGCCCCGGATCAGCAGCCTGTTGCTCAGCTAAAGGACTCAGACTTGGACTCTGAGAGCACCGTCCTGTGAAGGTGAGGATATGGCTGCCATAAACCTGCTACCTGTTCCTCACAGCCCAAGGACTTTCTGAAATGCTGCTGCTTCTTCCCTTTCACCAAGTTTATCAGCTTGGTTGCATTTCACCAAAGATTTGGACCATCAGTAGCACCCAGAGGAATAGTGGCATGAAGATACTGCATGGTGCAAAACAGGTTTAAAGCTATCAGTCTAAATTTTATTGTAAGGAACCAGGAAATAGGTCGAGGTACTAGTTGGTGTTTCTTAAGTGGCCTTAGGTTTTTTAAAGGGAGAGAGAACAAACCATATTAAGCTTGGGATGATATTAAGCAGAAACCATAAACTGTGGCTTTTGAGTGTACCTTGTGACTGCAGGTTTCCAGTCAGATAATATACTCGACTTCTTATTTTATGTATAGAAACTGTCCTCCATCTGTTTCCATCAACACATTCCCTAAGGCTTATGTCAATCTCAGTTCTATTTTCTAGACTTTATTTGAAAATCTTATTATGCCTCTCATGTTTAGCTGCAATTCCTGCAATTTAATATCAACATAACGTATTACCTACAGTATAAAAATGTACACATGCCACAAGGTTAGTATTTTGTCTTCAACTGTTAATGTTTTCCTAAACCTATGGCATTGATGTGATCAGTCCCTCGTGACTAATTTGACAACATTAAGTCATCTGTCTTTAAGCATTTGGTTATCTGTCTAAAATACTGAATGAAATTTTTAAGAGGCAGTGTGTATGTTGAACTATTTGGCAAAAAAAAAATAGATGGACAACAAACTGACAAATGATAAAACCCTGACTGTCTGTTACTTGTTGGACAAGAACACTGTGTGGTATACTGAATGTTTTACTGGGTTTAAAAAAAAACCTTGAAGATCTTGAATGATGGCAAGTGACACTCTCAAAAACATATACACTAAGGATGATGGTATGTTTGTTCACAGGCCTTGCCTTTACCTTGCTGCCTTACCCACTATAATGTTTGAAAAATCAACTAAAGCTATATATGTTAATGGTGTACAAATAAACTTTTGAAATTTAGGAGGGAAAGAAACGCTTGCTCTTACTGCTTTACATTTAATTAATAAAGCACAATACCAACTCTTTGTATGAGTTTTAATTATGTGCTTCAGTGAATTCTTGCTTTGTAAAGATTCTTTGTTGGATTGTAAGTTGTTTTTTGTTTTTTTGTTGTTTTTTTTACTTTACCACTCGCTCTTCCAGTAGACTCGATGGCTGGTTGGCCACACAATTTCTAATAATAGAAACATATTTATCAGATTTCAAGAGAAATCTAACAAACCTGAATGCTTCAAATGACATAACATTTACCCGTGTCCATGAAGATGTTGACTGGTTTAGTATAGCTCTTAAGGAAGGTAGTGGGAGAATGCAACACTCGGCTCTGGCAGAGGTGAATAATGGTTTCCTCTTCCAGCACAGGAGCCTGTTCCTGTGTGTCTTGCATGCTACAACTACTCTGCAGAGCGACAGTGGAAATATTACACAGCCAGCTCAATGTTTTCCTCCTCTTCACTACAATAAATCAAGTACAGGATGTACACTCAGTAATACATGCTCTGATCCTGACACACTGAGGCTGTGTTAAGCAAGTTTTCTTTCAGTTTGTAACACTTTTAAAGAGGGGCTTGTAATGTAAAGAGTCTCTAAACCTGTAGAATAGTATACTAACACAAAACTTCCAAACTTCCTTTTGCAGTGTTGCAAGATTATTTGTTTATTATTTTCCTTGGTTGGATTTAAGCCCTTTGTGCTGCAAGAAAGCAGAGCTGCTCAGGTCTGGGTGGGGTTATTTGGGGGAAAACTTTTATTTAGGCTTCTCTGTGTTTTCATCTCATTTCATCTGTCAGGTAGCAGAAGACTAAAAATTCCTACTGAACTGACAATGGAAATGAGCAAAAGGGAAAAAAGCTCAAGAAACAACACTGAATAAGTCATGTTAAAAATGTATGACAATTTGCAGTATGCATAAGCAAAACATGAATCCTGTCAGCATGGTTTTGGTTTTAAAATGTCAAAAATGGCCAGTGCTTTATATACAGGTGTCTTGAATATAAAAAGTATAAAAAATGTAATGAGACTCAATAGAACCAGAATCTGAAGAGGGGAATATTTCTTGATAAGCCAGTGTCACGACATGACAGAATTTACAGGCAAGTCTCTGAACAGTAGAAACCTGAGCCTCAAACAGTAAGGGCTTAAAGAGACACACACATGCAAAGGTCAGTAGAACCATCAGCAAAGCAAAAGTAACAGTCAGTAGGGTACATTTTGACACATTTATGACATGTTTTGGAGCTTAGTGTACAAATATGACTCATACATTTCTATTTTTTCCCCAACCTCTCTCTTTGGGTCTTATGTACCAAAGTGTAGGTGTGTGGGTTTTGGTGCAGTATTTCTTAAAATGCATTGAAAATGCAAAGCTGTTACAGTTCTATATGTGGCTGAGGCTATAAACAGATGGTTGTGTACCTTGGTCAGATGTGTGCAGTAATTGTAAAACATTCCCAGGCTGTGTGGGACGAGCTGTTCTGCTGGCTGTGTGTGTGCAGCCGCACATGTCTTGCCCACGGGTACATTTATCATTTGGCATCTCCATGCGGCGAACCGTCGAACTGGCAGGCAGTGAGAAACCACCAGTATCCTGCAGACCTTCAGTAAAGGGCTTTAACATGAAGGGGAATATAACAGTGTAAATTTATCCTGGACCTTGTAATGTAATAAATCTTCATTCATCTACTTACTTAGAGCCTTCCTCCATTTCACTCAGGTTTTTCAGGATCTCTGTGAGCACTCGGGATGTGGACTGGAAATAACAGTACATGTTCTTAACAATATACACATACAGTACTGTGCAAAATCTTGGGCACCCTATTCTTTTAGGTCCAGCGTTTGTTATTGAGTTCTGCATTACTGAGTCAGTACAAAAAGATTTTATATTTTTGTTACATTTCCAACAATAAATTAAATGTTACTCAAATTTTTTTCTATGTCGGTAACAAAAGCAACACATTAAATAACAGGGCACTTTTCACACAGAAAACATAATGAAGGCTGCTGGGTTTTGCATGTGAAACAAAGAAATAAGTGTGACAGTGAAAGTCTCCAGAAGAGCTGTACAGTACTGTACAGTAATTAGCTGGTAAGATTTACTGAGCGTCTTGGAGAATCTGCTACAGCTCTTCTGGAGACTTTCACTGTCACACTTACATCAATGTGTTGCTTTTGTTACTGACATACAAACATTTCTGTATACAGATACTAAAAAGACTACTGTATATTTAACCTACATTGTAGTGACCGCATACCTCTACCAGATGGATGATGGAGTTAGAGTGCACCAGGAGTAACCCAGTAACATCCTCTCCCCATGCTTTTCCCTTCAATTTAGATACAAACTCTTCATAGTGTTCTGAAAGAAAGCAAGTGGTGCTTAAGCTTCTGCTGCTGAAAATACCTTAATTCGCACCACAGCCAACATTCAGTATATCTTACTTTACAAGATTACAAGACTAACTAGATAGATGTGTACCCTAGTCTTAACTCTCGAGCCTGTATTTCCTTAAACTTATCATTCTCACCTCTTACTGCACTGCATTTATTCTTGTCGCTTATCCAGTTCTGGTTTATTTTTGCTACACAAACCAATCCGTGAATGATGTCCATCTGAAGAAAAAGGCAGATATGTATGTAAATGCTGTCATTTAAAATTCCCTCAAATTAAACCGACAAGCTAAACAGCTAAATAAGCAGTAACTATGAGTTCATAAGGTAGTTATTAATAGTCTATCTAACTAGTCCGGCTACCTTTAACTAATTAGTGAATATATGAAAATGGTAAAAATGTCTCAAATATTTAACTTAATTGCATTAAAATACACCTCATTCGTTGTTTTTTGATTTACAGTTTCAGAAAAAAGTGACTTTCTGTACGCATTAGAGGGGGAAAAGGCGTTTTTAGCCATTTTCTGTGTCTGAAGATAACCGGTAAAGTCGTTAGCTCGCTGCTAATAACCGCGGATGAACAGCAGAGGGCGATAGATATTCTCACAATGACCATTTAAAACACATTAAAGTGCACATTAAACGGAAGGAGTCTAAATATTTTCCAAACCCAATGCATATAAAACTATCATAACTTTTTAAATTATTATTTATTATATGTTATCATATGGACTATTCTTTTTTTATTATTATTATTTCTTTTGGCCCAGAAAACTATATAAGGAACGTTGTGGATGCTTGTATCACCGTGACCTGGCAACCCTGCTGAACATAAGTGCTTTTGTACATTGTGCTGAAGAGAAGTTCGGTAAACAAAGGAATCAGATATTCATCAGTGCTTGTCAGAAGTTTTGTTTATTCACAAGATATAAATTTGACAGCAGAATAAAATGCAGCCCAGTGTGGCCCAAAGAAAGCTGAACAAAAACCACACAGGATAAATACTATCCTATTCATAAACAATCTATACACCAATACACCTATGTCCTAACATGAAATACAGGTTAAAAGGAAACCAATGTTTAGGCCTATATTGAGAATAATACATTATTTTGCAACAAAAATAAACACAGTGCTACATGCAAACTGTAGATTAACCTCCTGAAATACTGCCACTGGTTTGAAAAATGACAGACAGGAGCAGAAGTGTCTGTTTTGGACACAAAGATAAGCAATTAGTCGTCCATGCATTTGGATTTAATTAGGAGGCTACTAATAGATTGTGGGGAACACAAAACATCAGGCAAAAGGAACATTTCAAACGTTGTTTCAAGGAAAAAATCTGCCAAGCTGCATAATAATTTACCATGTAAACAAAACAAACAAGATGTAAACACAGGGCCATTTCATTGAGATGTAAAAACAGACCTATGCATTTTCATTCAGCTTTTAATTGTCACAGCATAGATGACAGTTTCATAAGAAGTACTGTTACACTGCACAGTTTTCATGCACAGCTTTGCCACTGTTCAGACAGACCAGACAATATAAGTGGCCATTATTAGTGTGGCAGGGTCTCGTCTCAGCAAATGACAGTGATAACACTAATGCTGAGCAAAAATGTATAATCTGTGTACAATGTTGGTATGCTGCTGACTAACATGACTAACACTCATCCATTATTATAGTCTGTCTGCACATTTTTGGTCAATATTCATAAGTGAAAGGAATAATGAAGAAACAGCTGACTATAGTATCGTCAACTGTGGGTGAAAGAATTGTAAAGTGCTCACATTCTTGTTACATCCTCTTGCCACTGGAAACATTTTAAAAATAATGAATCTATATCCATATCCTTGATAGCTTTAAAGTTGTATAAAATATATATTCTTTCTGATGAAGTTACACTCTTATCATAAACTTTAACTGGATTAAATTATTTTTTTTCTTCTTTTGACGAGTTCTTGGCACACAGATGGCCGTAGTTAGAGAGCAGCAATTCTAAAGCATATTCTCACCAGGCTAAAGGTGAAGCAATGCGAGGGCTCCTGGGGTTTTCTGTGGCCCGTGTTTCATTTAGTGCTCTCTGTAACAGAGGAAATAACACTTCAAAATAAATCACTTTGTTTCAGTCAAACTGAAATGAAATCAATTTTATTACTTATCTCATTACTGTATATTAGTTTAAAATGCACAACACTGTTTCCTCGTTTTCATGCACGGCTCACCCCAAACTTGGAGATGAAGTCTGCAAAGATGCCAAAGAATGCTTCTGTGGTCGTGGCTTTGCTATCTTCTCCAAAGTAAGAGGCTACCTTAGCAAACTCGTCCATTGCTTTCCGCTGATGAGAGTCCAGAGACTGCACAACTGGATGTGAATTTTCCAGGAAACTCTGATGCCAAAGTTAAGATCAGTGCACAAATCAGTGTCCCTACTGTCAAATTAGCACTTGTGTTAAATATAATTTTCTACTGAGTCAGGCAAATCCTATGTGTTTTGTAACATGCATGATGTTTAATAAGTAAGGAATAAAACATGACAGGGCATGCTGTTGTTATAAGAAAATAATGAATGCTGGGGTGTTGTTATGCAGCCTCACTTTAAGCAGGGGGCAATTACAATTTTTAATTTATTAATGAATAGCATGTCATGCTTTTTACTCAGTTATAGTTCAAATGAATGCTCCTACATCCTGAAGACAAGTTCCTGTTATGTCTTCATGATATAACAGTCATTCCTTCACCAGGCTCTGTTTTTTTTTTTTCTCACTCTTGAAGTTAATAATACAAGACATGCAGCTTGCTACAGAGAAACCAGAAAGCATAAACTCCTCTGTCCTGGACACTCTCCCATGGAAACAAATAAATAAATAAAAGCTTGTGGACTGTTAAAAAGTACAAAGACACCTGAGACTAATTCCATGAATGTTAAATAAATGCCTTCTTCCATAAAATGTCACCAAATCAACAATTAGATGTTCTGTTGTTAAATAAAAACACATTCTCTTAATCTGTTTCAAAGTCATGTCTTTAGGAAAATTCATCAGCACCTTCTGTCTAATCAGATCTGAGATTTATTATGGCTATACATTTGAGTATTTATGTGAGAGACAGAAACTGTCAAACGTTATAATGCACTGGCAGAGGATACACTCATGACTGCTGCAAATCGATCTTCTGCTGTGGCTGGCATCTTCAGACAGGCAATCCTGATTTCCTGGATGGTGGAATGGAGATCACTGAGGTCTGCTGTAATGGTTCTCTGATTCACTGGGTATGCAGACAAAAAAAATTATTCAACCAAATGTGACTTATCATGTTACCGGTTAAGATGTTTTAAAAATGTATAGAAGATTATATAAATACACCAAACACACATAAGATTATGACCACCTCCTTTCTATACACCCAATGTCCATTTCCTCAGTTCCACTTACCGTATAGCTGCACTTTGTAGTTCTACAATTACAGACTGTAGTCCATCTGTTTCTCTACACAC
>JAOVYV010000053.1:15343429-15360183 GCA_025674545.1 Hassar affinis
TGTATTTATGACAAAGATTTTATATATCAGCTGATTTGTTTATCTATCTATCTATCTATCTATCTATCTATCTATCTCTTTCTGTCTTTATTTGTTTGTTTGCTTGTTTGTATATATATTTTTTTATTTTACTAAAGGACATGATGATGATGATGATGATGATGATGATGGAGAAATTGTGAATTGTTATGAATATTATTATGGTTGCTGTAGTTACTATTTAATTTTCATTAATAAACATTTGAAATGGGTTTAAACTTACAGTAAGGGGCTCAATTCTGTAATATGAACATAACAAGAATAGATTAACAATGAATAAACAATGTAGACGTTGAGCTACTAATCTAATGAAAATGTTTATATCATTTAAAATGTTTGGGTTTTGTAGGTGGAAGATTTAAGCTGAGCTGATGGCCCCAATAAATTATTAGGACCCTGCAAATTTACCTAATGTGATTAATCTTTCATTTTTTAAGCGGCCTGAACACAGTCGAGCTGCTAGAAGTGTCTGGAATGATGTCAGTGAGTGTGTATACAATCAGTGGCTGTGTAAAGAACTCAAACTATGTAAAAAAATTAATTACATAAATTATAATACATAACATTTTAAAAGTACATTTACAGCATTTGGCAGATGTCTAATGATTCAGAGTGATTTAGTTACAGAAGGTATTTTGTAGGTTCTATTACAAACAAATTGCCATGATAGTAAAACAGTGTTAGAAAGCACATAAATAACAGATGTTTTATCTTAAATGAATACAAAGTCATTTATAATTAAGTGAATTAATCAGAACTCTGATTTTCAGAAACTTCAGAACTCTGGGGACTTTTACATTGACGCTGACTTTAATGGAGGGTGTTGGTTTGCTTCACAGTGCTGGTTACCTGAAGGGAATGAAAGGAGAGAGGAAATAAACTGCTGGAAGAATGTTTTGTAAATGAAGAAAGGTAGTTTTTTTTTTCTTTTTAGTAATTTGTTACCAAAGTGTTTTGCCTGTGTTGAGTTAAAATGAATTTGTTTTACAGTCGTTATGTATCGAGCTGTATGTAGCTTTCTGGCTACATGAACTGAAGTAAAAACTGAAAAAAGTAAAACTGAAGTAAACTAGTTAAGTCGGATAGTTAATGTTAAGAGAAGGTAGTGAAACAAACTGAAGAATTCCAGCTACAGAGAATGAACCGGAGTGAGGAATGTACTCGGATAAATGTGTGTGTGTGTGTGTGTGTGTGTGTGTGTGTGTGTGTGTGCAGTGCAGGTAAATGGACTTCCTGACTCTTTTCGGGATCTATGTGCTGGTGGTGCTCACCTGCATCGCCCTGGTGTGCAGATACTCCGGCCGGCAGCAGACTCCCTTCAGCCGCGTCTACAGCCTGCTGTCTGAGGTGAACACACTGACAAACACAGACAAACCGCAAAACTAGAACACCTCACGCTTTAAAACTCATTTTACAAAACATTTATAGTAAACGTCTTTTGTTTTGCTCTGCAGTAAGGCTCATAAGTAATGCAGAAATTATGGTAATCATTTAGTGTCACTCAACTGGCCACATGGCACACTGTGCACACAGGTAAATGAAGGGAACTTTTGGAGGCACACTGAAGGCCTAAATCCCTGTAATGAAGCCGTAAGAAAAACCTGGTTTCAGCCTGGCCCAAGATCATTTCATACCTCAAAACGAACTGGGAACATGCCACATTGAGAGGTGGTGCACATGGGTAAATGGGCAAAGGGGAAATTTCAGAGGCACACTGAAAGCCTGAATATTAAAATAACAAATCTGTCATTCAGAACAGGTCCCTTCCTGTAAGATAAACCTGGTTTAAAGCTGGCCCAAGATCATTTCATACCTCAAAACTAACTGGCAACATGGTGCAGCTAGTAATGGTGCAATTAAAGATTTCCCCTCTGCCCGTTTACCTGTGTGCGCCACTGCTCAGTGTGCCATGTTAGTTTTAAGCTTGATCTTGATCCTGGGCCAACCTTAAACCAGGTTTTTCTTACAGGATATTAATCCTTCTTTACAGGGAATTAGGTTTTCAACATGCCTACAGAATTTCCCCTTTGTATTCAAATACAATGTTTCTCAGTGCAAGATTGCAAATAATTTAGGTCTTTCATCATCTACAGTTCATGATATCTTGTAAAGGTTCAGGGAGTCAGGGGAAATCTCAGTGCATAAAAGCCAAGGGTGGAAACCACTGCTGAATGTGTGTGACCATCGAGCTGTTAGGTGGTATTGTTTGAGAAACTGTCATGCTATCCTGAGCTCAGGAGTACTTGGAAAATCATTATCGCTTAATACAGTTCGCTGCTGCATCAAGAAATGCAACTTCAAAATGTATTATGCAAAGAGGAAGTCATATGTTAATTTTGCACAGAAATGCCAGCATGTTTTCTGGGGCTGAAATTATCTGAGATGGACTGAAAGACATCAGAAATGTGTTTTGTGTTCAGATGAGTCCACAATCAGCTTGTTTTGGGGTGGATGTCAGACTTTATGTGCCGAAGATGAAAAATTCCATCCAGAATATTACCAAGAAAAGTGCAAAAACCAGCATCTGTGATGGCCTGGGGGTGCATCACGGCATGGGTGATCTGCATGTATATGTGAAGTCACCATTGATGCAGAAGCTTATACTCGTATTTTAGAGAAACATAATGCTGTCAAGAGAACATCTTTTCCAAGGAACTCCATGTCTGTTTCAGAACAATGCCACGCCTTGTTCTGCATGAGTTACAACAGTGTGGCTTGACCGGGCTGCCTGCAGTCCAGATCTGTCTCCTATTGAAAACATATGGCACATCAGACAACAGCAGATCATGAACAAGTCTTGTATACAGCAAGAATGGGCAAAAATTCCACTTGTAAAACTGCAACAATTAGTATCTTTTTTGATATTTTATTTTGAGTGTGTTGTAGGCACCAATTTCTATATTTGTTTATATTTAATTAACAGATTTAAGTTTATAACAGAAAATGCTGAAAATCTTTTCTGTTAAATAAAGCTTCAAGTGAATTAACAAATTACAGATTTCAGTTTTATTTAATTTTTTTTATAGAAAGTGTCCCAACTTGGAAATATAGTTTGTAAATGTTTAAAAATAAAAAAGGAAAAAAACAACCTGCTCAATTGCATTTAAGTGGAGAATTTGATTTACATTATCATTAAACCTTTTCAGTGAAGTCAAATTGTTTGTAATGGGAGAATGTTTTTCAGGCTACATACTTACACTACACAATGATCTACCTCAAAAAGGGAAACTTCAGCTTGAATAATCTGTTAATGAACTTTAAATAGTTTTAAAGCATAAATGTTTTTCCTACCTAGGTCATTTCTCCTTGGATTCCACAATGTATTCAAAGTATTTGCTACAGGAGTATGCACAGACTCTTCCACCAGAGGTGAGAATTTCACCCAAATCCAATATTGTCTTAATCAGTAAAAACAGAACATTGATGCTGAATATTTAAGATTTGTTTATTACAGTATATCAGTACATATACTAATACTTTATTTTTGTCATACTGTATATAATGTTTTTATGCAGAAGAAAATAGGACTGCACTTTAAAATTCAGTGGCATTGTTATTTTATTGGATTTTATTAAAGTTTGTATTACACAACAGCTTACAGTGTCTCTTGCACAATGTCAGTTTACTGAAGACTTTAAAGGAAATTGCATACTACTTACTTCTGGTGTTGGTCAATTCGTGTTCAATTGTGCTGGATGATTAATAGCATAAAATTTTATTTTAAGGATGCCTATTTCTTTTCTGCAACAGAAACAGGGTCTTCATTTACTTGCATCTTATTCTTGAGGCTGCTGTGTATGCAGAATATTCCTATGAGATCTTCGGATTCTGTTTGGAAATGGACACCACTTTTTTTAATGTCTGCCTTCCATATTTCTTCTTGGCAATTAAGTCTTACATCTTTTACCTGTGCTGTAGTAAAGATCCAGGTAACCAACATGCGTAAGACAAAAGATTGCTTACCAACGTAGAACCTCAGGCAGTTTGGCTAAATGTTCTTTCTTTTTAGGTACTCTGACAAAAGAAAATCATGCAGTTCAACTGAAAGTGTACCAATATGATGAGAAGTTGTTTCAAGAAGGAAGTGTTTGCCAAACGTGTCAGTTGGTGAAACCTGCCAGATCTAAACACTGTAGTGAGTATTAGTTCATTCAGGAAAGTGCACAAGGTCTAATCTCATCATGTAAATAGGCAGTGCCGTGACTTGATTTGAATTGTTGTTAAAATGATTTGTTTGTCTTATTCAGGTGTATGTGACCGCTGTGTCCAGAGATTTGACCACCACTGCGTGTGGGTGAATAACTGCATTGGTGCTCAGAACACTAGATTCTTCCTGCTCTACTTGCTGAGTGTATGTGCCATGGCAGGCGATATTGTAGTGCTCACGGCAGACATGTTGTTTCATACTGTCCTGCGATCCAGAATCATGTATGCACATTATGTTGATGCGGACGGTCAGCAGCAGCCTGTAGGACCACTGTTTGTCATACAGGTAGGTCACTGAAGAATGGGTCCATGAATATAAAAATAATAATATAACAGGTGTCAGGAAATACTGATGGATTACAAGGGGAGAAAAGAAAATGGATATCAGTGTTGTTAATCCAGGCCAAATTCACTACTTTTGCTCCTCTCAGTAACTGTAACCAAATTCTGCAACAAGTGCCCTAAAAGCTCCATAATCAGTACTAGGAGCTTTATCTAATCTGCTTCCCTGTACACATGCTTATAGTGACTTTGCAATAGTGCTAAACTGACTCTTTATTTACACAGACTTATTTTTACAACAGCCTTACTGTTAATACTGTGACGGGTGAATACAAAGTCTAATTTCCCAAAGTCCAGGAAGTATTTTTAAGCCTGGATAAGGCTGACATTTCCAAGGATAACTGATGCAAACTTCTCTCCACAGCACCTCTTCATGACCTTCCCCAGGATAGTCTTCATGCTTGGCTTCGTGGCGTTTGTATTTTTCCTTGTAGCAGGATATACCCTGTTTCACAGTTACCTGGCTCTGGTGAATCAGACATCTAATGAATGGTTCAAACAGAAAGGCCATGGCTGCCGGTACTGCAATCCTGTCTCTGGACATCAATGCCGTCCGTCATACAACCCATTACGTGGTTTTTATCACAGAGGAATCTTCAAAAATCTTGGAGAAATAATTTGGCCTTTATGCCCTACTCAGAAGAAAGACAATTAGCTTCTGGTTAAAAAGTTTGGCCAAAAAAGGAAACATAGTGATGTGTGGTACAGAGCTACATATTGTTACCAAGTAAGCAAAGCTTTAGCATTGTGTAAACTACATGCCTAAGTCATTGCACATTTGCATTGCATTAAGTAATCATGACACTTTCATTTATAAAATGCACAAAAGGACCTCACAGAGCTGAAAAGATTGAGCAGCAGCCATCCTAAATCAATCCAGAATCTTTCTTCATTACGTCTTTTTTTTTTATGACACTTTTTTATGACAATTGCAATTTTTTTGTGTAGAAGTCTCAGTCATATGTTAGGAGTGATTTAGGTAAAATAGTTTAGATTTTATTTCTTAATGGTTTTAATCCAAACTTATTATTTATGAAGAGGTTTACATGCATATGGTATAAAAAAATACTAAAAATATTTTCTGAGTGAGGCAATGTGTGAGAAATTAGACGCAGTTTGCATAATACTTTCTCTTTACTCTAATTCCTCTAACATTAGTTCTGTAGCTCTGGTATAAAAACAAAATGGTTTTTAAATTTAGGACCTCAGACATGTCTTGTGACTACTTTTATCTGTAAATTTCTTTTTTCTCCTGCACATTTCCTTTAATGTGTGTTATTTAATACCACTGTTTTTAATACAATGTGTTTTCTATTGTTTTGGTGGGTGAGATGTTTAAAATAAATGTTTTCTGATGTTATCTGATATTTGTTAAACAAGTTGGAGCTCATGAGACAGGTTTTAGCATTTTGGAGGTAGAAGTAAAGTTTGGATTTTGATGTATGAGCATTTCAATGACTACAAGAACTCCGGCAAAACCTCGAACCTACGACAGCAGCGTAGTGAACGTGACCAGTGTCGGCTGGCAAGAATCGTTTCACACAATAGGCGTGCCACACTGCCTCAGGTAACATCAGAATTCAATACTGGGGCCTCAACAAACATTAGTGTGTGGACTGTAACGTTCCCTCCAAGATCCTGTGGGGGACCTGCCAAGTATTAACTGGTATACCAGTTTTTCTGGTTCTTCAGTATACTTTTATATAACCAGTATCTAGGCTTCTCATAAGCGCCTGGTATCCACCATGTTTCTGGGTATAGTCCCTTTCAGCTGTAATCTGATACAGATCAGTTTTTTCACTTGCCTAGTGTACACCAACTTTTCCTTACTGATCAGCAGTTTTGTGGTTGCTGTCCCTTTAAGCCGGTGCGGAAGTGTCTGTACGTGCGACTAATGCAGAAAGGTCATGTCAGGCTGCCATAGACAAGCGAGTGCATTACTTAACACTAGATACCTCGTGCTGCCGCAACATTTATAAACACACCGTTGTCAGTTAGTATTTGCTCACTACTGTCGACAGTTGCAGTCTTCTCCAGAAGTAACCAAGCGGAGACGGTTTCAGCAGGGTGATCAGTAGGACGTGAATCACCGGCGAGCTGACAGCGACATCAGATCATTCTCCATGGCTGTGTCTAAATGTAGGCGACTCACTGGCCCGTTGACTACTCAGGTCCTGGACTCAGTGGACAGTGTGCTGTTCGACTGCGATGGGGTGATATGGCGAGGAGATCAAGCCATTCCTGGCGCCCCTGAAGTGATCAACTTGCTGAAAAAGGCGGGTAAGCGCGTGTTTTTCGTCACCAATAACAGCACAAAAACGCGCAAAATGTACGCGGAGAAGTTGCGCAATCTGGGCTTCGAGGCCAGCGAGGACGAGGTGTTCGGCACAGCTTACTGCTCAGCGGTGTACCTCAAAACCGTGTGCAACCTCCAGGGCAAAGTGTACTTGATTGGAAGCAATGCAATGAAGCAAGAACTCGAGTCGATGGGGATCGAGCCAGTCGGTGTGGGACCCGATCCAGTTTCAGGAGGACAGAAAGACTGGGCCAATGTTCCTCTGGACCCGGAGGTCAAGGCCGTGCTGGTTGGTTTTGATGAACATTTCAGTTACATGAAACTGAACCGAGCATTACAGTACCTGTGCAATGCCGACTGTCAGTTTGTAGGCACCAACACAGACACCAGGCTTCCTCTGGAGGGGGGCAAAGCAGTCCCAGGTGAGCTTTAACTCTCCTGTTGTAAATTAATGAAACTAATAGGATAATGTGTTGACTGATCTGGTGTCCTTTTCTTTAGGTACTGGTTGCCTTTTGAGGGCTGTGGAGACAGCAGCACAACGCCATGCACAAGTGGTTGGGAAGCCCAGCAACTTCATGTTCAAGTGCATGGCTAGCCAGTTCAGGCTTGACCCGAGCAAATGTCTTATGGTTGGGGACAGACTGGACACAGACATCATGTTAGGTTCCACCTGTGGTCTGAAGACTTTGCTGACCCTGACTGGTGTCTCAACAGTATCAGATGCAGAGGAGCACCAAAAAAGCGGATGCCCCAAGCGTCAGGGGATGGTACCTGATTACTATGTCGATAGCATTGCAGAGATTTTACCAGCTCTTCAAGCATAGTGGGTCACTATTGATGAGGATGTGACGTGTATCCTGTTATGTAGGTTCAGCAGAAAGGGACATTTTTAATATTCTGTACAAAACACAACTCACTTGAACAAACACGATCATTAGTCAGTCAGTGCATTGTTATTTTGTTGAGCCAAACATACAGTCCTGTGCAAAAGTTTTAGGCACCCTATTGTTTTTAGGTACAACTTTGGTCATTGAGAATTTTTTGATTTCTGCATTATTGGGTCAATACAAAAAGTGTTTTCCAACAAAAAATAAATGTTACACAAAAATGTTTGTATGTCTGTAAGGAAAGCAGCACATTATATAACAGACCACTTTTCAGATAAAAACATTATGAAGGCTCCTGGGTTTTGCATGCAAACAAATAAGAAGTGTCAAAGACTGGAGTCAAAGACTCCAGAAGAGCTGTGGCAGATTCTCCAAGATCTTCAGTATAACTTAAAAGCTAATTTCCTTATAATACTGCACACAGTATACCTGGGAACACTATTTAGGAAAACATGTTGACTTCCTTTTCTTTATTACTGCTTACTGCAGTTTATAGTGTTGTATGTAGAAACATTATTTTTGAAGGTGTCTTTGCTTTACAGCGAGCATGTGCTTAAGTCTTCTGCATCGAACTGTACAGTAATTAATTGGTAAGTTTTACTGAGTGTCTTGGAGAATCTCCCATAGCTCTTCTGGAGACTTTGACTGTCAAACTTACTTTTTTTAAGTAATAACATTTGTACCTGAAACAATAGGGTGTTGAAGACTTTTACACAGTACAGTATGTCACAGGTAATAGATGAATTGCTGGTTTAGTTGTCTCTGAATCTTCAGCAGAAGAAAACATGGACTGACTTGAAGATCTTGAGGACTAGAACGAGACACACTGCAACAGATGATTATAAAATAGGTTGATATTTCTAAGTGATATTTATATTTGTAGTTTATGATCTCTATTCCTCTGGACTTCAATACAGCTAAAATGCAGTTTTTTAATTGGTTTAGGTTTTTTGGAAGTGGGAGAATCTACAAGTGGATCCCCATGATTGGATTTCATATCCAGCACTTTGTATTGGACACTGATCAGAATATGCACTGCCTATTATAAAGCTACAAAAACTTTCTATTGATAATCTGCTCCATCAGTATGGTCTACCTCTGTTATTCCACAGTAATGTCCATGTATATCATTGTGCTTTTTGCAAAGTACAGTGTTAGTTTTCCTTTATCCATTTTTAAAGCTATCTACACACACATATAGGTACATGACAATATACTTACATGTACAGAATACAGGCTCAGTCAGTGATGCTTTTGTTTGTTCTGCTGTATATTTCAAACCTCAGCTACTAAAAAACAACATGCAACAGACAAAATGGCTTATTTGTTGATAAAGCAGCCAATGTGATGATTTGCTCAGATGAGCACTACCACTCAAAGAAAACAATATTCAACGTTAGGGTGCTTTTTTTTTCCATCATTATTAAAGTTAGACCTGCGTTATTGTAACTGTGTTCAGTTTAATAATCGCTTGTGATGGCTTCCTTTTTTTGTCATGTCTTGAACAAAGTACTCACCAGACAATGATCAAATAAAAATGCATCTCAGAATCAAAGATGTGATTTGTGTGTTGTGTGGAACGTATTACATGTAATTATGCAATGTTTTCATGATCAATTACAGTAGTGGGAGTTAAAGTCACCTTGGCCAGTCAGCAGCTACAGTAGCAGATCCAGGACAAGAGCAATGCATTTCTAAAATAACTGCCTCCTTGCGATGACAAGCCATGTCCACAGAAAAAACCCTACCTTTCCCCTTTGTCTATTGTCCAGTGTGGGGTGGCAGCCAGTGGGTTGGACTATGTTTTGTGTGTGTGTATGTGTTGGGGGGGTTAAAGACTAGCAGTGAGGACCTGAGCAGGTATACAGTAAACTCTCTTGCTCAGTCTCAGTCATGACCACAGTTTGATACAGACAAGCAAGAGCCAGGGACTGAGGAGAAGCAACCAGATAAAGAATGATGAGGTGGTGGAAATTCTCAGAAACCACTTTGGAGGCATCACAGTGCATGGTGAGTTTCCATGATGGTCTCTTTTATTTACATACAAAATGATGATTCACATTGCCAAGTATAATGAGTGAAGAGCACTAATTAAAGTGTATTTTAATATTTTAATTATTTTCTATGAATAAATATGATTTTCTAGTACAGACTGGGAGTAAGTAAGACTTTTGAATGAAGAGAGTAATTTAGTGCAGAATGTTTACCTGAATAAAGAATAAAAGAAGGATTTCAGAGTATTATGTTTGCGTGATATTTATGTATTTTTTTCTCATGTCAGCATTGTAGCCCCATAGGCTCCTCCAGGTTTCCACAGCGTGTGTTATGGGGAAGCCTCGCTGTCACACTGCTTATCATTATCTTTGCCCTCATTGCCCTCATCATCACAGGGAAGTTCACACTCCAACCAGACACGCAGGTGAGCAACAGGGTCTCAACTTCTAGGCATGTTATCCTTCAAATAAACAACAGAACAACATTTTGTTTGTCTCCAACACCCAAATGATAAAGAAAGCTCTCTCAAACAGTCTTCATTACAGGTTGTCCGCATCAAAGCTCCTGACCACCCTGCTGTTCTGATCAATCAGTCTGCATCAGTAGACAAACACAACAGCGTAGTGACATACTCTGTCACCTCACACACAAATCACACGTCTACAGTGCTCTTCGACATTAAGCATGTAAGATCTCTATTTCCTTTTTGGATTTAACACAACACTTAAACTTAACAGAAATTCTTTAATGATCATTTCTCTTGTTTAGGGGTTAATATGCTACAAGCCTGACAACCAGGACAGCTGTTTCCTTCGTCAAATGGAGAGGTCTGATTATGAAAACATGAACATTCTCTTGAATGAGTCCAAAGAACAGGTAATAATGCTTAATCAACAGCAGCTCAGATATTCGAATTAGCAAAATGTAACATGATTTGAAAAATGCTTTGAAATACATCAGACCCTTTATAAACAGTGGTGTTAACTTATGTATAAGTGCTATTATGCTAGCAGATTGACTGACACTTGAACACAGCACCTCCCCCAGTGCTCCTGAGCTGATGAAAAACTACCTTTGGCTGCTTTCTTCTTTCCAACTCCAGAAAAGGAGCAACAGACCGCACAGGTTCAGAAGAGCTCAGGCCTAGCTGGCTCTGAATTCCTTAGCACATTTGATCTGCCTTATATGTATCCCATTACAGGATGGGACCACTAAGTGCACAATGGTTGCTCTGTTGCTTCTTGCCTCTTATAAGTCACTACTGGGAGGAAAGCGCACTCTTCTGTTAACAGGCATGAGACTTGTGCTGGCCACACTTCTCTCAGCACTTAACAAGCTGTTCCTGTGGTGGGTTATGATCTGCACAGAATAGACGGGTTGTTCCACTTGACTTGACGTGTATCCTTGTCCAGGTAGAAAGCCTGGAGCAAGATTAGATTTTTTTCTATGGCTACACCTAATTGAGGCCATTAGACAATCCTAGGTAATTCAATCTGCGTACCAGAACACTTATGCTACTGAATAGGCATTTGGAATTAATCACTTAATTTATTATAATTATTAACTGCTATCATGTTCACAGACACATCAGATCACATGCACATGTCTCATTTCATTGGAGCAGTAATTAATTATGGCATAATTATGTGTCAAACCTATAGACAAAAATGTCTTTATAGGGCCTAATTCAGCTGTAGTTTAAAATACAGTATACTAATAATGTGAATTTAAATATGATGGATGTGGTTATTATTTCAGATGAATCAGATCTGGCTGGTGGGAAATGAGACTCAGAGACACATGGAGTTTTTAGGTGTGTTGTCAGGCCATCGTGTGGATGCTTCAGTACTACAACAACCACTGCAGGCCCTCTGTCAGCACAGACCTGTATACTGGACCAGGAGAGCTGGTGGTGAGATTTCCCCTACAAACACAACTAAATAAATAAATAAATACAAGCTAAAAACTGTTAACACATTTTAATACACTGCTTTGTTATTCTAAAGACAAACAGTGGAACATTTAGAAGGCTTATGTTGGCGAACAAGCCAAGTGCAGGGGCACATAGCGTGAAGCACTTTAAAGAGCAAAGTGTGTCTGAGAAACATAATCCAGCACTCCAGTCCTGACCTTTTCCAGAGTTTTAGTGACTAACTGTGGCAGAACTGGGAAAGCAAAGTAACTTTGTGATTGATGCAAGTAAGAATCCAACCTCCCTTACTGATCTGAGGCTTACTGATCTCCTTACAGGTCCCAAAGAACGACTAATTTACTTCTGCATTGACATCTGCTTCCCCAACAACGTTTGTGTTTCGGTGTGTTTCTACTACCTGCCAGAATGAGCTTCCCTTCAGTGTGTGTGAGCACACGGCATGGAAACACACATCCCCTCTGGTATGGAGGCACATTCATATTGCTATCGCTGAGACAAACTGGAGGAGCCACACACACCCACACCATCACTCTGACAAGGCAAACAGATGCATCCAGTCATCTTATCCACGTCCCCAGCCCTTTTTAAAAATAGTTTTCAATTCAGAGACTTGTTGCTGCTTATATTTGTATAACCTGATGCAGATGAGTAACTGAAAGCACTGTTGAGCTACAATAAAGTGTCATCATTTTGAATGAGTCATTTTTCCTGAGTACATGCAGATTCATATTGCAGGATTGCAAGAGGATTTTAATCATACAGACAAACCTTGGTGGTAAATTAAAAAGTACATTTCAACATTTTGCTAATCAGGGTTTCATATGACATTACTGGCAGAGACTTCAATGACCCAGTCTGTCAAATCAGTGTTTTAATGGCATAGATTGTATTGAAATATATGCGGTTATATACAGATGTGGAAGCAAGAAAGAGGAGTACCAAACCCCATGCTGAACCAGTATTTAAATGATTGAATACCTTTAGGTTGTGAGCACATGAGAACCATGTGGAATTCTGTTTAATTGCTCATCCATTCATGGGCCTGAAGAGGATAATACTTGAGCAGCAATGGTATGTATATCACTAATGCATATTTTGAAATTTAGTTATATGTACATCATAACACAAAATCCTTGTTCTTCTATTTTTTATACACTTTTTTTCCCAGACTGTTTATACAATTTCACTACAACCTGGATATTTAAATAAGACCATTCACACCCAAATCCTATTTTAGCATTATTATTATTACAGACTTTTATACTAGGCTGTACAATTAAGTACCACCCTATATATCCTGATACTGCATTATATTTCTAAAGATGGTAAAGGTGAGCTGTAGTCTTGCATGTTCTTCGATGTTCCCTTGATTCTTGTTGTAGCAGACAATGTTCTCTTTTTTCATAAATTGTGTAGTTACACACAAACAAATATACATTACAATTTCAATAACATTCAAAACAACATGTATCAGTCCTGTCATGTATAGTTTGTCCTTACATTGTCCTGATGTAGTAATCCAGGCTGTAAACCTCGTGACAGTAAACAGTCCCGCTGCCTGTTTCATCAGAATGGAAGGCGATGGCAGACTGTTTCTGATTTAACCAAGCACGCTGTCATTGAAAGCCAGACACACCACAGCCTTCTGATGGCCACTGTACTCTCGCTTGATTTCCCCTGTCTCTACACACCACAGACGTGCCAAATTATCTGAAGAGGCTGAAAATAAATGTAGAAAAAGTACACAGTAAGTTGTAAGCCATTACAAACTTCAGTTAAAAGGAGCAAAATTTTTTTTGCGCAGGACAGAATACAAATGGTTCCATAATCTTTATATTTTCAGCGTTTAAGTAAAAACAATATATTAAACTTACTAACTTATCACATAAATAATAACTTATTTGTCTAACATCTGCTTCATGATTATCCTATCTATTTCAAATGTGAAAGAGCTTCTGAAAATGCTCAGAGGAGATTCATAACTGTTCTATTCATTATACATGAGCAAAGAGATGCACCTGACTGGCTCACACTGGATCACACTATCTGATGTGGTATCATGATTCAAACGTGTTTTCCTCTGACAATGGGACATAATGTGATATAGGTACACTCAATTAGAGAAATGAACGAAAGGGAAGAACACAAGGATGTAATTATTTACCAGGGGTAAGTTTCCATATTAAATCTTTAGAGACTCTACTACATCCTCACCTGTGACTATGTACTGTGAGTCTCCAGAGAAGGCACAGTCCCACATCCACCCTCTGGACGTCTCTCCAGGGTTGTTGCTCTTAATGCTTAGCTCTGTCATCAGTGAGAAATTTGAAGTCCTCCAGATCTTACATGTCTGGTCTGCAGAGCAGGTAGCCAGCAATCTACATAAAATGAAAACAGACAAAAGATAAAAGGAAGAGTAGCAAAACATGACATAATTCTTTACAAACATGTCTTTAAAAAAATAATTCAGGATGCACTTACGTGGAGTCAGGACTAAATTTACATCGCAAAGAGTAACGTTTGTGAGCAGGGATTTTGGTTTTGGGAATAAGCTGCGTCACCTCATCACCGATTCCACCAGCCAAATTCCACACAAAACAGTTGCCCTATGGGGCAATAACAGCAAAGAAAATAAAACCTATCTGTGGTACTTAATGTAGAACCACTATGTATGAATGTATAATAACAGAACAATTATGACACAGAGAAAATGGAATATGGATACTGACTGAGCTATTGACAGCAGCCATGTAGCTGGCATCAGGGTCAATGTGCACAGAATTGACAGACACTTCTGGCTCTGGGATGAGCTGCTCATTGTGGTCTGTTTTAAGATCCCAGACATGGATCACACCACTTTGATCTGCAACAAATAATTCAGCCTACAAAAACAAACACACACATCATATAAACACTAATGCAATGATTCCAGGACCTATATAAAAAAACTTCAATTTTAGTAACATATCAAGCAAAATCTTACTTGGTTGGGATGAAGGCACACACAATTAATGGGTGCATTGACCTGGAAGATCCTTTGACACTGTAAATTTCTTGACCTGAAGGAAAACAAAACATAATAAAAATGAACATTTCAACCAGATATCTTATCTAAAACAGTGGTAGCTTTTTATCACCTTAGATCCCAGATGCGTGCCATGCAGTCTTCTCCTCCAGTGTACATCCATCTGCCGTCCTCATGGAAGCCAACTGATGTGATGTTTTTGCTAACGCCATCGTAGTTGATTACAGGATTTGGATTGTTTGAGTTGAGGTCATACATGCGTATGTGTTGATAACCTGTAAACAGAGGTTGACCGTAATTACACCCATTGCACAGAGTTCACGTTGTATTGCTAATCTGTGGGTTATAACTCACCAGCTGCTGCAATCATGCTCCTATCAGGTGTTACTTCTAGTGAGTTCACCTGCTGGTGTTAGAGTTAAGCAATCATTTGGGATAATGTAATAACCTCATATTTCCAAATGGGGACCAATGAAGTACATATGTCTATATATCTATCTATCTGTCTATCTATTTATGCATCCATCCATCCATCTATCTATCCAGTGTGTTTTAAATAAATGGTCCTGTTTGTTCAGTCATACAAAAGTGAAGTAGTGTTTGTGTGTGTATGTCCAAGCATTTTTCAGCTAGAAGGATACAGAATCCTGGTGCTGTACTGTTCTGGTGCAGATCCCACTGTGTGCCTGCCAGAACCGTACTGTGTGGTCATATCCAGCGGTGGCCAGGATCACTGGGTCGCTCCCGACTGTGCCTTGGTTTACATTCATGGTCAAGTCTGTAGTACAGGCACACGACTGCAGAAAGCTAAATCATAAACAATGCATAAACAATAAACAGTGCGCCTCTGTGTGAGAGTTAAAACATTGTGCTTAGAAATGTAACGATCCCCTGCTTAGAAAAAGAAAGAAAAAACTTTCTCAACATCTGTTAGCTTACACCAAAGAAACCATTTCTGCTATCTAACTAGCAACACGATTATCGTCCTCTATTAGAGGACCGACTAGTTACCGCATAACATCAAACGGAAATGTCAACTTTTTTTACCTGTTAGCAGATGCACCGAATTAATCCCGGCTGAATAAAGAAAGAATGAGATGATATTAAAAGACACTCTTAATTAAATAGTCTTTATTTACAAGAATGGCAAAGAAGCGAGCCGATGCCCATCCGAACACATTCCCCCTGAAACACGGAAAACATTTAATAGTTCCGGCTTTGAGAAAGGGCCAACAGAGAAACTTAAACTTTAAAAGCAAATGAAAAAAGGTTTTTTTTCAGGTTTGTTTGAAAAGAACATAAAATGTAATGCACAAAAATTTATTAAATATAAGCAAAACAGAATCCAAACAAGCATTTTTTTTCATATTTTCATTTTCATATTTGTTTCAGATTTTAACTTGTCTTAATTATTTATAGAGCACCAGCACTGGTATATAAGCACTGGTGAGCCCACTCGCACTCAGCTGGTCAAGAAGGACATGCTATGCTTCACTTCCACTGGATCAGCAAGGGTGCAAGACAGGATGCTTGTCCTCATGCCAGTTTTGCTTTTTGTTGTTGGAAGCACCTGGGGAGGGGGAGAGAGAGAGTAGAGAGAGAGAGTGTGTGTGTGTGTGTGTGTGAGAGAGAGAGAGAGTCAGTCAGCAGTGACACTTTAGACCTGTAACATATATTACAGCTGGACTCCTCTAACTCTAAGTTATAATCTCTGTCCAGCTCTAATATACACACATATACAATTACACACACACCATTATGTGGATCTCAATATAAGAAAGATTTTTAAACCTTTACATAAATTTTGCATCTTTCCAACAGAAACCTCCATTTCATGGCTGTCCGGCTAGACTCTGAGAGACACACAAACTCCTTGGACTGAAAAAGAAGCAGTTTAAATTTGTAAACAGACATCTTACCTGCAAGAATACATATCCAAACGAGCATAAACATATATACATACAGGGGTTAGACAATGAAACTGAAACACCTGTCATTTTAGTGTGGGAGGTTTCATGGCTAAATTGG
>JAOVYV010000053.1:15370781-15382347 GCA_025674545.1 Hassar affinis
CTGGTCCAATTTAGCCATGAAACCTCCCACACTAAAATGACAGGTGTTTCAGTTTCATTGTCTAACCCCTGTAGCAGCTTTTTGTGAATAGATTATCTTCCTAAATGGCATGTTTTACAAATGAAACGGTAATACCAAGCAATTGAAATAACCTCACAGATGTCAATAAACAACAGAAAACATTAAGTATTTATTGAAACACACTGTATATACACTTCATTGCAGTCCAAATTTGCTGTCTCGGGCATTCTGAAAGCTATTGTTTCTTTGTTTGTCTTGTCCAAAATATGCATTGATCATATGTATTGACGTCCTGGCATAACCCACCAAAATATAAATAATTAAGTTTAGAATTTGTCAACATTTATCTGAGTCATTGTTTCACAGAATAGCATTACCAAGATCTAAAGTGGCCAGTAGATGTCATCATGGAGATGGGTGTCAAGTTCAACACTTCAACACTATTCTAGCAGAACTGCTCCAAATGATTTGCCCACCACTAGGTTGCCCATGTTGCTGGCTGGGTTTACCCACAGACCACACAAACCCTAACAGACGCGCAAACTCATCACTCACTGAGGAATGAAAATAAATGAACTCAACCTTGATTTTTAGCAGCTAAATAACACTATAAACCTAAATATTAAAGCAGTGGTGTCCAATCTTATCCACAAAGGGCCGGTGTGGGTGCAGGTTTTCCTTCCAGTCGAGCAGGAGCCACACCTCATTCCACCTGTTTTTAATCACAGGTTCTAATCAGTGGATCTTGACTTTTAGTAGGGTGTGGCTTCTGCTTGGTTGGAAAGAAAGCCTACACCCACACCAGCCCTTTGAGGATAAGATTGGACACCGCTGCATTAAAGCTATATTTACATAACAGAAACCTGAAAAGCCCCTAACAGTGTTGTTGTTGCTTAACAGGTGAACTGTTAACAGCTCTGTCAGTCACTGCTGGAGCCATGGCCGTTGGTTTCCTGATCCATAAAATATTATTTTCCAAAGCCAAATGTGAGAAGCCAAAAGTGAACCTGGACCTTCAGAAAGACAACCCCAAGGTGGTGGATGCTTTTGATATTGAGGACCTGGGTGATAAGGCTGTCTACTGTAGATGTTGGCGATCTAAGAAGGTAATACAAGTAAATCAGACAAAACCGACAAATAACTGAATTGTGCTAAATTGGCTTTCTACTGACCACTCAGTTTTCATTACAAACCTCATAAATTCATGGGTGTTTTCAAACATGCTGGGGACACAACAAATGAACAAACAAAAGCAATAACCTCACACTGAAAAGATAAAACATCCATACGAACATCAGTGTTGTAAAATGAAACAATATGATGGTGGCTTACTTCATTTATATCATATTGCTTTTAGAAGAGGGGGAAAAAAGAAAATAAACCAAGGGGCTCAGGTACAGGCTGAACTGTCTGTTTACAGCCTGTTTAACATTTTGCACTTCATATATTCATACGTATTACAGTATACTTATTGTAGTTTAATGTAGCCAAATTCATTATACATTGATGTGGTCATGTCACAAATAGAAAAGAGCTCACACATGCTAGTAGTGGCCTTCCAGATACCAGAGTTTTATCATACAGGAGGCATTTTATTACAGATGCCACCCTCACTGTCTGATAATTTTAGAAAGTGATTGGATCATTTCATTTCACTGTATTGCCTGTGAAGGCTGTACTTGTTGTTAAAAAGAATAAACCTACATGGAGACCAGAGAGCTGATCATGATCCAAAACACTATACGAGCTCATCAGTCAAGCACAGTGGAAGTGGTGTCATGGCTTGGGCTTGTATGTCTGCTTCTGGAATGGGTTCACTATTCTTTATTGATGATGTAACTCATGATTGCAGCAGAAAAGTCTACAGAAACATTTTACCTGCCAGTTAACAGAGAAATTAATCTAATTGGGAGGAACTTAATCATACAGCATGACAATGACCCAACATAAACTGCCAATACAACAAATGACCTCATCGGGGATGAAGCCTGGAAACCTTTTCCAAGCCTGGAAAAACATCACATAAGCAGAATGTAAACCCCCCCCCCCCCCTTTTTTTTATCATACCTCAATATTATTTATCCTTCCTTATCAGTTTCTTCTGCAAATTGTGTTCTCTGCATGCAACATGCACACTCACCAAGTCAAATGCCTCATATGTAACATCTGGCAATATAAATAATGATTGAACCTTTTTTTATTCTGTGTTTCAGTTTCCATACTGTGATGGTTCCCATGCAAAACACAATCAAGAGACTGGGGACAACGTGGGCCCTCTAATCATTAAAAAGAAAGATGCATGAGTGTTAGAGTTGATGTCAGAATAGACATTTGCAGTCCCATTGAAGCACTGACAGAGATTAGTATATAATTGCCTTGTGTGTGGCTAAGCTTGTCATATGATTTTAGGTTCTCTTGTCATAGCTGCCTTTATCTGAAAGTTCTTCATTGTTCTCTACCTTCTGATCTTAGTCCAGGTGTAGATGTTGAGGAAAATGAAAATTTCCCCCAAAAGTAAAATAATTACATTTGCATCTTGATGTTGGTAATGAAATGATCACTACATTTTCTCTGATTCCTGTTCTGATCCATAGCTGCTTCTCAGCTGTTTGCAAGGCTTTGTGAAATTACTGTAACCAATGTTGAAAGCACTTAAGATTGAATGTGGCATGACAGAGTGTACATTTGAAAGCCATGCAAATAAATGAACCAAAAAAAGTATATGAACTGTTATAAAGAGTGAATGTGTTTGTTTGAATTGTATCTGGACCACAGTTTCTTTGCAGAATGTTAGTTCTCATGCTAGTGCAAGTAAGACACAAAATGAAAAAAGTTCAAGCACTAAAGATGTAAATATGTGCACACAGGAGGACAAAATCAGATTTGGTTTATTTTCTTAGCTGAACACCACTGTTTGGTGTATAAGTAATTTGATCATTCTGATTGATTGATTGTTTCAAATAAGCCTAAATGACCTGTTGGCTCAAAATTACAATAAGCATACAAAGGTACAACTTGTGATACTTGTGATACATAAAGAGGTACAACTTGTGATACTTTAACATATATTAAGATATTAAACAAACGGGTCACATTAAGCACTTAAACTTCTTAATTAGAAGTGAATAAATATACTGTAGTAATGCCTTTGCTGTGTTTGAAATCTTATTTTGCAGTGATATCACTACAAGAACACATTCATTATGTAACACTTGTCTTAACATTGACAAACATGGTTCTGTGATGTTTGACAGATTGTGTCCACTTGTCTCTGGTTTTCCTGTAAATGCAGTTCACATTATTTTGTGATTATCTCTGTATGTAATCTGTACTACATGTCCTGGCACTGCTGCAATCATTCTTTTGTATATTCCATCTACTGATAATAAATTGAATTAACAAATTTCAGTTTTTAGTTTCTAGAAATGGGTTTTGTACACACACACATGCATACATACATACATACTTACATACATACATACATACATACATACACTATATTGCCAAAAGTATTCACTCACCTATCCAAATAATTTAATTCATGTGTTCTAATCACTTCCATGGCCACCGGTGTATAAAATCAAGCACCTAGGCATGCAGACTGCTTCTACAAACATTCATGAAAGAATAGGTCGCTCTCAGGAGCTCAGTGAATTCCAGCATGGTACCATGATAGGATGCGACCTGTGCAACAAGACCAGTTGTGAAATATCCTCACTAGTAAATATTTCACAGTCAACTGTCAGTGGGATTATAACAAAGTGGAAGTGATTGTGAATGACAGCAACTCAGCCATGAAGTGGTAGGCCACGTATGACAGAGCGGGGTCAGCGGATGCTGAGGCGCATAGTGCACAGAGGTCACCAACTTTCTGCAGAGTCAATTGCTACAGACCTCCAACCTTCATGTTGCCTTCGGCTTAACAGTGCGTAGAAAGCTTCGTGGAATGGGTTTCCATGGCTGAGCAGCTGCATCCAAGCCTTACATCACCAAGCGCAATGCAAAGCGTTGAAGGCAGTGGTGTAAAGCACACCGCCACTGGACTCTAGAGCAGTGGACCTGTTCTCTGGTGTGAGCAATCATGCTTCTCCATCTGGCAATCTGATGGACGAGTCTGGGTTTGGCGGTTGCCAGGAGAACGCTACTTGTCTGACTGCATTGTGCCAATTGTAAAGTTTGGTGGAGGGGGATTATGGTGTGGGGTTGTTTTTCAGGAGGTGGGCTCGGCCCCTTAGTTCCAGTGAAAGGAACTCTTAATGCTTCAGCATACCAAGAGATTTTGGGCAATTTCATGGCCCCAACATTGTGGGAACAGTTTGGGGATGGCCCCTGCCTGTTCCAACATGAAAGCAAGGTCCATAAAGACATGAATGAGTGAGTTTGGTGTGGAAGAACTTGACTGGCCTGTCCTGACCTCAACCTGATGGAACACCTTTGGGATGAATTAGGGTGGAGACTGTGAGCCAGGCCTTCTTGTCCAACATCAGTGTCTGACCTCACAAATGCACAAACAGTTTAGGAACAACATTTCCCAATGTGCAATTGCAAGGAATGCAGGGATTCCATCATCTACGGTGCATAATATCATCAAAAAATTCAGAGAATCTGGAGAAATCTCTGCAAGTAAGCGGCAAGGTGGAAAACCAACATTGAATGCCTGTGATCTTCGATTCCTCAGGCGGCACTGCATTAAAAACCAACATCATTCTGTAACGGATATTACCACATGGGCTCAGGAACACTTCAGAAAACCATTGTCAGTGAACACAGTTTGTCGCTCCATTAAAACTCTACCATGCAAGTTAAAACTCTACCATGCAAAGCAAAAGCCATATATGAACAACACCAGAAACGCCGCTGGCTTCTCTGGGCCCAAGATAATTTGATGAGGCATGGGTAACTTGCACATCTGTGAAGGAACCATTAATGCTGAAAGGTACACACAGGTTTTGGAGCAAAATATGCTGCCATTCAAGCAACATCTTTTTCAGGGACATCCCTGCTTACTTCAGCAAAACAATGCATAGCCACATTCTTCACGTGTTACAAAAGCGTGCCTTCATAGTAAAAGTGTGTGGGTACTAGACTGGCCTGCCTGCAGTCCAGACCTGTTCCATTGAAAATGTGTGGCGCATTATGAAGCGCAAAATACGAGAATGGAGACCCCGGACTGTTGAGCAACTGAAGTAGTACATCAAGCAAGAATGGGAAAGAATTCCACCTACAAAGCTTCAACAATGAGTGTCCTCAGTTCCCAAATGCTTACTGAGTGTTGTTAAAAGGAAAGGTGATGAAGCGGTAAACAAGCCCCTGTCCCAACTGTTTTGGAACGTGTTGCAGGCATCAAATTCCAAATGAGTGAATATTTGCAAAAAAACAATAAAGTTTATCCATTTGAACATTAAATATCTTGTCTTTGTAGTGTATTCAATTGAATATTGGTTGAACAGGATTTGCAAATCATCATATTCTGTTTTTATTTGTTTTACACAACATCCCAACTTGTACATTGATGTACATATCAGGAAATGAAAGATCTGAAAAATTCTGTTCTATTTCAAACCAAATGTCTTGGGTGTATAGTAAAAGCAAAAGAACTGGCCTTGCCATTCCAAAACTTTTTGGAGGGGACTGTAAGTCATTGAATGCCATTCTCTTTAAAAGCAATATGAAGAAACCCTTGTATACTGAAACCATGAGTTTGATAATCAGATCGTGAATTCTGCAAATAATTCTACTATTGCTGGTAGAATTTCAACTTAGTCACTTTTAATATTCATTAACGTGCAAATCTCTGATGCCCCATGTTCAATGCCCCAAATTCTGTGCAGCGTGAGCATGTCGGGGCTGCACTACTTAATCTGGATTAAAGTGATCTGTAACCATGCATATCCTAATCACCCTGCTGTTCACCAGATCACATCTGGACAGGGGCAGAAACGAAGAGATGTTTAGCTGCAAGGCTGACTCGGTATTATACTATTAATCTGTTCTCCCGTGCTCAGTACTACGACTGAAATGTAAGTACTACGACTGTTTAAATATGTAACTGTTACATGTCAAGATGTAATTTCGTTTTTTATATCACGCGTTCGGTGCGTAGACTGGTGCAGGTTTTCCAAACGCGTATTGTTTTTTAATGCGTTTTAGACAGTTTCTGATGAGTTAAAACCATGGTTAAATCCTGGTTTTCGAAAAGCAGGACGTTGTCCTCGCTCGAACCTTTTTGAAGATGTGTTTTAGAGGAAGATGAGCTGAGATCAGGACGCGCTGCGAGGAGGCACCAGCGCGTAACCAAGCTCTGCGCTGAAGTTAGAGAACTGGGAGCTGGGTAAGCCTCTCTCTATTACCGCTGTTGATTTAAGTCAGAGGAGATCACGTGCAATGTTCATTTTTTTATAACTCTTCCTCGATTTTCAATATTTAATAACTTCTTTTCTTAAAAAAAAACTCTCACGTCAACAGGAGTTAATTATGATCAATATTGAGGTTCCCGGAGACAAGCTGCATCTAAGCCCTACATTTATGCATAAGTAACACTTTTAAAAATATTTTTGATGCGGTCAGTGTTAAAAGAATAAAATTTGATTATTTATGCTTTCCATTTGCTCCAAAGAAATATCTCAGGTTGATGTTTGCACAAAACAGCTGACCAAAAGTGATCAAGTATCTAGTTATGATCTAACGCCCATTCATAATAATGCTTTGTGGACTGTGTCATTATGATTAACAATAACAACTAGAGAGGTTGTGGATGTGATTGCAACAAATAGCACATAGTTTGGGGTGCCAATACTTTTGATCAAACACATGATTGTGTGTTTGTAAACATATAGTTGCTGGGAATGTAAATACATTTGATCAAACCGGTCATAGTGTATATGCAATGTGTTATTCAAGCAGAAGAACAGATGACAAAAATATAGAAACTGAAATGAATATCAATGGAAGTGGATGGGAAAAAAAGGTGATAAACTTGAATGTGGTGGGTAAACGAGTGCACGGATCCCTTAGCCTTAGCTCGCACCGATCCTGGCTGTGGGGGAGGTTTTAGAGTTGGAGCGGTGTCGATATTTAGAAAATTGCAGCAGTACAAATCCAGACAAGACTACCCCAAATGATATATAACAATAGTGCCTATAACAATAGTGTGATTGCCTCCTGACATTTGCTACTGACTACTGTCTTTTTGTAATTTTGCATCTAGGTGCGTATAATGCAAATGATTCAGGTTTATGTGTGTGTTAATGCCTGCAATGGATTGTATAATGCAGCATAGAAATGCAAGTTAATTGATAGACAGATGGTGGAGGTCCACTGATTTTATTAAACACTCACCTTCTAGTCCAATTTCCTGATAGTTCTCACCCCCCCTCACCCCCCAACAAAAAAACGATATTAAGAATAAATTAAGTACCCTTTTTCCAACAACACTAGAATGCACAATAACACTGTCATGCTCCAAATAACCTAATGTAGAGGATGGGAACAGGCTTTATGTCTTTCTTATTGTGGAATGTATAAAGAAGGCTTTGGGGCAAAATTTGTTGAGTACTTTATAGGATATGCATCCATACCAAGCATAATGCAGAGAACCTGAAATAAATCTGTCCACTCAAGATCTATTAAAGCCTGCTCCAGTAATTCAGAAGCTGTAGGCTTATTTATTAGATCAAATTTGTTGGCACAGTACTTTATTTTTTTTCGTGTTAATTGCATATATTGAGTTTCACTATTCTGACAATATAATATACTCTAAGAATTTAATATCATACAGCAAGGGCTCTGTCCTCATATCTTTTAAAAATTTAAAGTTTAAAAATTCCCTCTTCTATGTTCATGTGCAACTAAACAGTCTCATTTATGTCATTTGGTGGATGTCCTATTCCAAGAGTGATTTGCATTCATTATATTTATACAACTGAGCAGTTGATGAGAGGAACTTATAGCATTGTGTTCAGAAGTCCAGTGTCTGAACCACTAAGTTACCACTGACCATGACATCATATTATTTCTGGCAGCAGACAGGTGACTAGCAGACCAGTGTCTGAACCACTAAGTTACCACTGACCATGACATCATATTATTTCTGGCAGCAGACAGGTGACTAGCAGACCATTATATTGGAAGGTGATCCATTCAGTGCTTTATATTAAAAAAGTAAAATGAAGAGTAATAACCTAGTGCCAGGCAAACTTTCCAGTGCTTTATCTATAAAAAAAAGTCCTGATGTATAATAAATGTAAGCGATAATATGAAATGATAATGCTATATTTGTAAGGTAATGTAGCTGACAGTCTGTTTTGTCTTTTCTGCTGACTTGAAGGTGCTTTGTGTGTGCCACATAGAGATAAGAAGCATGGCAGGAAATGAATTAAGCCACAAGACATCCACTGAGATTAAACACCCCACTCTGCAGACTGAGCAGCACAAGTCTGGTGGAAGTGGCATTGTCATCCAGCTAACAGACACAAAGGGTGAATGGGACACTTTTGATGACAGTGAGCTTATAGTCACACTCAATCAACAGAATGAACAGAAATTCAAGCCCAAGCCATTCTCCAATGACATTCAGATAAATAAAGAAAAAGAGTGTACTCTCCACTCTCCAGTGTTCCATGTTCCCCTGTCCCCATCTTCACCAAGCTCCCTAGGGGACTGTTCATCCTCCAGTCTGGGTTTCCTCACCCCCTCTCACCAGCCTCTGGCTAGCCTGGTGAAGTCTCTGTCTGCAGAGCTGGATCTGAAAGACACTTCATCACTCAAGCCCAGACCTTTCATCAGCTTGGTGAAGTCCATCTCCACTGAGCTTTCTCGCAGCACTGCCGAGGTGTCCCAGTCCAAGTCAGACTCGAAGCTCAGCCTGCACCTGTGGACCCAGCTCACACAGTCTAAAGGCCATAACAGGGACTCTCGCACTGCCCCTCCATCTCCTGTTGATCTCTCCCCAACTGAGGCCAAAACAGGCTCTTTTAAAGTGGAGTTAGAAGATACTTGTCGGAAGCTCACTGAAGCCATGCATGAGCCTCTCAGTGTGTTCAGTAAGATCATGTATGAAGACAGCACAGGCAAGCTTAAGCACCAAAAGAGCACAGGTTCCACTGAGTCTTTCTACTCTAAAGGGCTTGGAAGATCAAGTGGAGAGCTTCCAGTGACCAAAACTCCTGTGAAAAGCTGTAACAAAGTAGAATGTGAGGGATTGGCCATATCTAATCAGCCTGTGAGACCCTATAGGAAATGTATTCACTGCAGATCCTGTCATTCCCACAGTCACCTCAGCAATTTGGAGGGTGAAGAGCACACTACAGATGTAACAATTAAAAGTGATCAGGCAGCCAATCACATGTCAGAGCAGCCCTGTTCACCAGTCCCAGGGATGGGTCTCAGCTATGTTGTTGTTTTGTCCTACTGCTGTTTCATTTTGCCTTTGTCCTCTTATTGGTCTGGACTTTTTGTTGGTTTGGCATTTGGCTTCATGCTGGGGCTTCTTCTTATCCGATTAGGATTGACCAGACATCCCTGTTCAGGTCCTTCAGCTAGGTTTAATCAAAACACATATGTCTGGATTCCAAGTGAGAGCAAAAAGAACACACTTAAGGTAATTTGATACAAAAAAATGTTCCTTTTAATTTGATACTGTAATGCAAATAAAGTGTATGCACCTTTAGAATAATAATTCCTCATAGGTTCTTTGGAAGGTTAATGGTGTGTATATATATATATACACAAACCTCTTAAAGGGAAGACCAGTATTGCTGGGTGTGCAAGGGGACAAAGTGAAGGGCACTTTAGATGTAACCTTTTTTTCTAATATTGCTCTGTCATGCTGCATAACATACACCCTTGATCCTTAAATCACCCCACCCCAAGACTGTAATCTCTGTGGGTCTGCATTACAAAGAACTGTTGTTTATCTTCTGAGGTGACAGATTGCCAAAGTGCTTTTAAACCTAAGGCTTTATTTTATTTTTAATTCCACAGTGTTGGTCCTTGGAGTTTCATTAATTTATATAACAGCATGCTGCCTCGTGGAGCATGCAATTAGTGTCTCACAGCTTTTCTGAGCTTTTTATTACCACTCTGCCTTGGGATTCAGCCTGTTCACCAGTGGTTGATGCAGAACAACAGCCACCCACGGCCTGTCAGATCCAAACACTGCTCTGAGAAGAGAAATGACAGCTCTTTAACATGTCTGCCTTTGAGCCTGTCACCCAAACTCCATAAAATATTTTTTAGAAATTGGTAAACATATTGAGAACTATCTGGAACAAGACTATAGGGAATGCTTCAGTGGTAGCACTGAAGTTATTTTTTATAGACAAAAACTTGCTTTGTATTTCAGGGTTGGATTAATGAGATGTATGCATATGATCCAGAAACATACCACCCGTCTCTAATGCACTCTGTGTATGTGACGCTGGAGGGGCCATGTATACAGTTGGACTATCCCCACAACAACATCCCCCACTGGGCCACCTTCAATGAGCCATTTTATGATCAAAGCTTCACCCATTCTCGTAGGTTTCACCTGGGTGGCAGCAAGGTTTGTGCTCAACAGTTTAGACTACTACAGCATTATTTCCTGTTGCCTATCTTGTTTGATTGCATATCCTTTTGACTGAACAATAGACAAGAACATGAGCAATGTTTTTTTGGCAACAGGTGTTTCTATTGCCTCCAACCCTGGCACAGAAAAGAGTGTGGAACAGAAAGTATCCTATATGCATCACTGCTGCAAGGGCAGAGGAACTAACAGATGAAGTTAAGGATCAACAGGACCCACATTTCAATGAGAAATCAACACTATCCCCATCTAAAAATAATCAAAACGTCACACTCTACTTCTTTGCCAGAACAGGAAGGGAGAAAGAGGAGTGGTTTCATCACCTTTGTGCAGCTTCCATGCACAGAAATGAGGGCCAGTTTGAATCTGGTAAGAGCTTCAGCATCCGATGCTGCAGTGATTGTATCAAAGTTCTGTCTTAGTATTCAGTATTTTATCTTATTTTTCTTATATATCTATCTTGTATACAGTACTGTGCAAAGGTTTTAGGCAGTTGTGAAAAATGCTGTAAACTAAGAATGCTTTCAAAAATGAAGTGTTAAAGTTAATTTCCATCAATTAACAAAATGCACTGAATGAACAGAAGAGAAATCCAAATCAAATCAATACTTGGTTTTACCACCCTTTGACTTCAAAAAGCATAAATTCTTCTATGTACTCATGCACACAGTTTTTGAAGGAACTTGGCTGGTAGGTTGTTCCAAACATTTTGGAGAACAAACCACAGCTCTTCTGTGGATGTAGGCTTCCTCAAATCCTTCTGTCTTTTCATGTAATCCCTTTTCATGTAATGTTGAGAACAGGGTTCTGTGGGGGCCATACCATCACTTCAAGGACTTCTTTTTCTTATTGAAGTTTAAGTTCTTAATGACATTGGCTGTATGGTTTCCAATCATACGCCTCCCTGGTGGTACTGCATGATGGATAAGTATCTGCCTGTATTTCTCAGCATTAAGGACACCATTAATCCTGACCAAATCT
>JAOVYV010000053.1:15387126-15398950 GCA_025674545.1 Hassar affinis
AGAGAAACAGATGGACTACAGTCTGTAATTGTAGAACTACAAAGTGCAGCTATATGGGAAGTGGAACTGAGAAAATGCACAATGAGTGTTGAGAAATGGAGGTGGTCTATATGGCTATAGTTCTTGGTATCTTTTACAAGCTTTTTTTTGAATTACAGAAAGTGTTTGTGTTGCCGAACATGGATGATATATACTTCCCCTTAATGCACTCAGCTTTGGAGAATCAACCAGCACCTCCGCATTGTATAATACACCCATCACAATGTTCTGCTACGGACTCCATTGAGACCTGTGTCCTGAACGATTCTTTTCCTTTAGAGTAGTGCCTCTCTGTGGTCATTTATGAAAATATGCCATCACCACTGTGCATTTAGTAATTTATCCAGTTATAAAAAATCAAATGTTTAAACTGCACTGTTTTTATGTTTCCATTTCTGTAAAATTATAAACTCACTGCAAGCAGATCATGGTTTAATGTGCTTCCTATATATACTTACTACATACTGTGAAGTTTTTGTTTTTAATAAATGCAATCTCTCCATACCACTACTATGAAAAATATTTATTACAAAAGTACTTGCCTTAATCACATGCAATGACTATTAATTAATTATATTATTATGGGCCTTATGGTATGCTATACATTGTAGCAGACTTCCAACTTGAAATAAGTTTAAATTAACACCAAAGTTTTCTTCACATTTGGTCATGCAACACCTGTTATAGTAATATTGGTTAGTATATGCAATCCAGCTTTTAAAGCTCACTCATTTAGTGATAAAACCACACAGCTGACATGGCCAGCAGCGCAGGTATATGTAAGTGTTGGGTTTAAGATTGTGTTAGAAATGGCACATTAACCAACATTTATCTTCTTATAACAACAATATTTCTTAGGAGCTGCTGCTGCCAGAACTGATGGTGGTCATGTGGCCAACTCTGGAGCTTCTCCCTGTGCTGGTTCCCTCAGCAGGGCTCTCCTCCTCCTCCTCCTCCTCCTCCTCCTCTTCCTTTATGTTCTCACTGAGCTCCAGGCTTTCACAGAGCAGGCTGATCTGCCTTGTCATGTGGGCCATGCGGCATTGCATGCGCTGCATCTTCCTGCGCAGTGCAGAGGCAATGGTTCTCTGCGTCTGTTGCTGGGTCTCGTAGCGTTCCTGCAGCTCTCTGTAGCAGTTGTGCTGGGCCTGAGTAGAGCGGCTCAGCAGCGTGCCACAACCCATCGGGCACAGCTGCCTCCAATGGCTGCAGACCTGATTGTGTGCCTGGGCATCCTTCCTCAGTACCCTAGTCCCACAGCCCTGTTGTGGGCACAGCAGCCACTCGAATGGGCATGTGGACCTGTGGAGGTATTCCTCTGACAGAGGGAAGGTGGCTGTGCAACCCTGCTGTTCATTTCGGCACTGAGAATAATAATGTGATATGATCAAGAATTTTTGGCTGAGATTCTGGGTTGATCATTTCCCTACCATTCTTACAAAGAGGGTTCTTACCTTGATTGGTAAACGGCCAATGGATTTACTGAGCTTGTACATAACAAACATAAGACGTTGGCTGACAGGCTTCCTGCAGCATGGACATGTTTCCTGTCTGGATCAGTTTAGGACACACTGTTTAGCATGTTTACACTGAAAACATTTCTTTTTGGATGAATCATCTCTAATAGAAATGTCATTTGTAGGTTTCATACCTCCTCATCCACTGTAAAATGCACTTCTTGCAAAAGACATGGTTACATGCCACACGTACAGGGCAGCGTAGAACACCTTTGCATATGATACAGATAAGATCATGGTCTGGGGGGTCCACAAAAAGCTCCACTTCATGGCCACCACTCTGACATGAAACATAACCAGACAAACACCATTAGTGTATGGAGTCTAACTTAAAATCATGGAAAAGGTTACTGTCAGTGTTAGAAAAAATAATCACCAATCATTAATTCTAAATTGTATTAAAATATTATTTATATTCAGTTCTATTTTAACAATGGACATTGTCACAAAGCAGCTTTACAGAAATATATAAATATTAAATGAATAAATTCATCCCTAATGAGCAAGCCAAAGGTATGATTGTTAGAAACAAAAATAAAATAATTGCATCCACTGTAGGTCAGTAGGCAAAGTACATCAGAACTCACCATGTTTCACTGTATTAGAAAGTCACAGCTGTTCATGAAACGATACATCCTAAAGTGCTCTGTGCTCCATGAAGTCCTAGCAGATGCTGCCATCCAACAATATGCAGCTTAACTGTTAGCAGCAGAGTCCATTTGACACCCAATGATTCAGAAATCTATTACTTGTTTCCATTTTCTTTTACATTCTAGCACAGTGTGTTGTAAATGTTGTCACGTGCTAAACACACTTGTCTAGGTGTTCCCAAACCAACAGAGGCCTATTTTAGCACCATCCAGGTTTTACTTAGTGGACAAAGGCAGTGCTGTGGAAACCATTGAGCTTTCAATGGCTTGTGTGTTCTACAGACTACAAACTCTATTCTCTTGACACTGTTGTCTGTGAATGGCTGGTGGAAATCAGTAGTGTTTTCTGCAGGTTGACTCATGTGAATATGTAACGGTGATGCACTGGCTGTTTAATAAAGACATTACCCAAAGTTGTTCCATAATGTCAACATCGCAGCTAAATATTATTATTATCATAAAATTTAATTAGTATTAGAACTTCTTATCAAAGCAGAAATTTGGTTGTTCAATGTTTAATCAAAAATAATTATTTGTTCAAAGAGTGATCTATTTTTTCTATTTTATACTGGATCAATTTTTATACTGGGTTTTACAAGTCATAAGGGCTTTTTTTGCATAATTTTAAGGTGATAGTAAGGTAATGTTTAACTAAAACATCAGCTTTCATCTTTTCGAGAAAAAAAATGCTGGCAGGAGTGTTTACAAGTTTGAAAAGTTATTTAATTTTTTTTTCAGTTTAACTTTAAGTTTTAACTGTAGATGGCGCTGTAACATTCTTTACCATTCACATTTATTTGGTTCTCTTTATACAGTATACCTACATCGGACCATAAAGCTTAAGAACCAGAAAATAACACATGCTCTAATTTGCGTGATTGATGATTTGAACTTGTTGATTTGGATATAGTTTTAATGAATTATTGCAGATTTATTAAATTCATCCTAAAAAGTAAAATTCAACATTCTGCATCTATAGATTTCCAACTAGCAGTTTTACATTCAGGGTGACGTGGGTAGCACTGTCGCCTCACAGCAAGAGGGCCCTGGGTTCGATCCCCAGGTGGGGTGGTCTGGGTCCTTTCTGTGTGGAGTCTGCATGTCGTTCGCGTGGGTTTACTCCGGGTACTCCGGTTTCCTCCCACAGTCCAAAGACATTAGGTTGATTGGTGTCTCTAAAGTGGCCCTAGTGTGTGAGTGCGTGTGTATGCCCTACGATGGATTGGCGCCCTCTCTAGTGTTGTGCTGCTGGCTAGGCACCGGCTCTCCCGTGACCCTGAAAAGGAATAAGCGATCAAGAAAATGAATGAATGAATGAGTTTTACATTCAGAATTATTAGTCTTAAGGTTCTCAAAGTTATTATATGGTTTCCCTGTTAAGTAGAACAGTATTACACACAACATAGCTATGCGTGCACAAAGCACTGACTTATCTTTTATTTGTTTGACATGCTTTATATTACATAGTCTGGTCCTGTACTGCTTTCTACAGTGATGTCAAGATGTTTTTAGTTTGCTCTGGTTTTGTTTTGGGCAGTGACTATTCACATTTACATTTATGGCATTTGGCTGAAGCCCTTTACCAGAGCGAATTATAGAAGTACATTGAATTCTTTATCGATAAATACACCCTCATAGTGGTTTACAGGGTCAGGGACTAAGAGTAATATTTGCAAAAAAAGGCTGCTGGGGAGGTAATATAGTATGAAAAAGACACAACACAAACCTTTACACTTGACACAATGCAGTCAAACAAGTAACGTTCTCCTGGCAACCACCAAAGCCAGACTTGTCCATCAGATTTCCAGATGGGGAAGCCTGATTTGTCACTTCAGAGAACACATCTCCACTGCTCTAGATTCTCATGACGGCGTGCTTTACACCACTGCATCCGACGTTTCGCATTGAGCTTGATGATGTAAGGCTTGGATGCAGCTTCTCGGCCATGGCATGAGTCTCTCTACACACTGTTCTTGAGCTAATCTGAAGGCTACATGAAGGTAGGAGGTCTGGAGTAATTGACTCTGCCGAAAGTTGGTGACCTCTGTGCACTATGTAAATTCTTTCACAAATGTTTCTAGAAGCAGTCTGCATGCGTAGGTGCTTGATTTTATACACCTGTGGCCATGAAAGTGATTCAAACACCTGAATTCAATGATTTGGATAGGTGAGTGAATACTTTTGGCAATGTAGTGTGGATAAAAGTTTGAAAAAGTGCCAACAACCTAGCATTCAAAATCCTTTTATCATAAAACAAATCTAATTTTAGACTTCTGTAGCTGTAGTTATGTATGATGTTAAGAAGAGATATGTTAAGGTGGTACACAAATGGGAAGTTAGGTCACATACTGTATCTAGCAGTGTATGGCAGCAATAAGGCTTGTTACTGATGCAAACTCTCTATCTATATCCTATCTATATAAAATAATTTGTAACCAGGTCTTAATCATATGGCTATATGCACTATGACTGGGAATCCATATTTATTTGTGTAGGTAAGAACTGACTCCAGCTAAGAATTGGCATTGCAGCTGTTTTTAAAATGCATATACAGTCTTTTTATATTGTATATCCATTATATTGTATGTTGAGTGCCATATGATAACTGAACTTAATAAAGGTTTAGAAATAATTCCCATGTCTACACTAACCTAGTATTTTGGTAATTCGTCAACCAATTAACAGCCAGTAATCTAAATATTGTATAACATTATTCAAATAAAATTTCATTTATACCAAATACTTCAATAAATGAAATATGGACTGGACACATGCCACATTTTCTTCCATATTCAAATATCTTCAAATATTGACTGTGAAATATTTATTTAAACAAAAATATTTGTTCCTACTGATGAATCATCCAGTCATATGTTAGGGACTGACATGAAATACTTACATTTAAATATAGGTCATTCAGGGATTGACATACAGGGAACACAACCAGGAAAACAAGAACAATTTCCTTGCGTAGGTGTTTGATTTTACAAAAAGATAATCCACTATGTCAAGAAATCATTCCATTTCCATTTCCTGTTTCTTGTAAAAGAAACTGACATGTCACGTTGCAGTTATGTATTCATGTCTGATTTACTGATTCCTTTGTATGTTAACTTTAGTTCTTGAGAAAGACTTTAGAGAAACCATTACAGGTGTTAAGACTTAATATTTATTTATATAATGTTTGGTAATATTTAATTCATGTGTATAATACTTTTAACAGTAGGAGTCCCCCGGATATAGATTTAGATGGATAATGAGCAAGCCAAAGAAAGAGGCTTTGATAGGAACTATATTCAAAAGGAAAGTCCATTCTAATAATAAATAGGGGATTATAAACAATGCTAACATACGCAGTGTAATACAGGTATACGGTTACCCTGGAATATCAGCATCCTGCCATGCTACCAATAACAATCACAAGTGACTGAGTGAAGGATGGTACTAGTAGTTTCACATTTTAAAGTTTTACTGGGAGCCAGTGTAACATGATTTAACATGTAGAATACAATATTGAAAGACATACTAGCCTATTACCAGCCTGTTTTTTTTTTATCTGCCACCTGGACAGGCCTAACATATTACACAAGAAGTGATTGAGAAAAGGAAGCACAAGCATATTATTAATAAACCTATATTTAGAATAGAACCAGTCTTACCAGTGGAAGTAACTGAATGATGCACTAATGATCTCTAACTATGCTACTATTTACCTAGCTAACCAATTCACCTTTAGCTTTTTTAAATAGGATAATTGGTTAAAAGCATGTAATTATATAGAGGAAACACAATATATGCACACAAGCATTGGGTGAGCACTGTTTTCAAAAATTGGTTCAGACATGAAAAATATTCAGCCATACTGACTGTACCAGACAGATATAATGTGTCAGCATTCCAGCAGTCCAGGATTGCAAAACATCTCTTTTGCTCTTCTTTTACAAGGCCTGAATCTCAGGTCTGTCAAACAGGCGAGCTTGGGTTTCCAGGGCTGCCTTGCGGGTGTAGGTGGTGCAGCGGGTGAGGATCTCTTGGGTTTGTGGACGAGGGGGCACCCGTGGATACAGCTTGGAAGAGTTTATGGTTTCTGAACTGGTAGGGCTTTGAAGCTTCATGGACAAACCACTGTCAGGACTGCCTGATTCTGCATCTTTTTCTAGGTTCTCTTCCCCTTCTGAGCTATACAGGCTCAGACCCAGGGAAACAGAGGAGCTGGAGAAGAAGTCAGTGTCATCACTAAAGCTGCTCTTGCGGCTATTGGACACATTGTGTTGGACTAGATCACTGTGGTCTGGAAGCTCAGAGAGCACCTCCAGAGAGTGGGAATTGTAGAAGTGTGACTTTTGGGTGGGGTGAGACAGCACAGTTGACAGACTGGAGAGATTTAGATTGGAGTTGTGCAACTTTTTTTGCATGCTAAACATAGGGTTGGAGTACGGCTGCAGGTATATAGAGGGCACATAGCCTGCCTTTCCATTATAGCTGTAAAAGCAAAGTAATATCATACAATTAAGCCTGGGTCAGTAAGAATCACCCACATAATAATAAAGAACATTAAATAAAACATCTATACACTTAAAAATATTTATAATACAAGTGTACTATTTAGATAAAATTGCATATATTATTTGAAAAAGATTTTTTTGGGGAACTATGTAGAATCCTTGAGCGTAGAATCAACTAGAGTGGACCCAAAGGCTGCAGTGTAGTGTTTATATTCCATAATAAAATATAGCTGCTGCACTGATTTTATCAAGACATCCTTCTAATCTATGCCAAGTGCATTAGATAAAGTTAAATATAGCCCTTAACCCAAAAAAACATCCAGCTTATTAATCAATTTTCATCTTAAAACAAATCATCCGTTAAATACTATGAAGTATTCAATAACTGCAGAGAACTACATAAGGTTAGCAGGGCAAATGGTTGAACAGTGTTTCCCTGTTCCAAACAACAGGAAACTCAGAATATCAGGAGGGTTCCAGGTAGAATTCCTTTGAAGAACACTACAGGAACCTGTATCCTGTGTCACAGTTATATCCTATATAAAAACAGATAGACTGAATTACCTAATGAGCCACCAGCCATCATCAGACTTCTGAATAACCTTTACCACGGCTCCAATGTTCACCGATAGCTCATCCTTCATGGTAGAGGTGTAGTTCCTTATAACACAGTAGAGAGCTGCTGGGGAGACAAGAATCAATTTAAAATTGTATATTTTTAAATGGCTTGAATACATGCAAAAGTAACTTACTTAGCCCTGTAACTTACTTTGACCACTGTCAAGCTCATCTTCTTCCTCTTCTTCATCTTCACACAACTCCAAGTAAGGAGCAGGGAACCAGGCCAAACACTTATTTTCATTCTCAACCAGCCACCATCCTGATGATTTCAGATGGAAATATAAGCACAGGTAACTGCACAATCAACAAAAGAATAAAGAATAAAGTCAACACATACCAATTTGATCTTTAATGAGCACTTCCACAGTTTCATCCACAGTCACACTAAATGGTCTGTTCTTGGTGTCCTTGGTCTCATACGGCGCTAAACAGCGATACAGTTTGGTGACATATGGCTGGGACACATTCCCAACACTGAAACGCTTACTGCTCAGGTTGACATTTGGCTGACCATTAGGGGGATCTTCTGGTTGAAAAATCATTATGCTGAAAAAAAACACAACAGTATAAAAAAGGTCCCTTATCCAAAGTATAGCTTTAGACAAAACATTTAAGTGCTTTGTTTTGTTATTAAATCTCTAAGAATATATTTTTACATTATTAGAATATTTATCATGTCAAAAAAGATCTATAAACAAGGAAACATCAGGTCTGGTAATACAGTTAGGTGAGGCCTTAAATCAAGTCCCTCTAAATATACTTATACCACAAGACAGTTATTAAAGTTAGTGAAGAAAGTAGGATACCTGTTTTGTACAAACTCAGGATGCAGCTCTTCTTCCATGGGAATAAAGAAATGAATGAGCTCAGGAGACTGAGAGACTCTCGGCTCACACCGCAGCAGCTCAGTGCAGTAGCGCTCCAGAGACTTTATTCGATACATACACCGAGGCAGAGTTTTCCTCTGGAGGTTCATCTTCATCAATAAACCTAACAGAAGAGTGTTTGCCACTTTGTTTTAGCAAAACACTGAAAAGAACTTTGTATTTGTTCCATCACAAAATGAATTAGCTGCTGCCACTGTAAGTCCTACCTCCAAATCTGGGCAGCACTCTGTCCTGATAGCGAAATGGGCTTTCCACTGGAAATTTCTTTTTAAGTTGCCTCTATTGTGAAAGAGAGAGAGACAGTGCTTCATCTTCCTTCATTGCATACAGGTGTACAACAAATCAGGTTTCTGTTAAGTTACAGTGCAAAAAGACAATTAGACACTATACATACTGTGCAACAGACCATGAAAGGCTACAATACAACAGTTAACAGTTACACAAACAGCAGTGTGGACGATCACGTACATCCCGTAAGCAGTACAGTAAGCAGTAGCACAGTAAATCGACTGGTGAGTGATGGGTAAAGTGAACACATCAGCAGCACAGACGTTTAACAATCTCATAGTGTTGTGGTGAATGGAGTGTTTATTCTGGCCTTCTTGCATAACAAGACTAAACTTCCACAAATCTGTCATGCAAATACCTCAGCATATACATTAGACACTAGACAAATTTGCAAAAATAAGACAATTTTCATGTTCCATAGAATCCCATTTTATGGAAACAGCTGAATGCGCCCTAATGTGTGAAACCCCAAATTTATCACACACTTTATTGATCAAAGCTGTTCGCCTACCTACTATCAAAAGAACGCTCCTATAAAATAAATAAAGCAGTTTCACTTTATACTTCCTCAATTATAAATGTATTATAATAAACAGCCTATAGTGATATAACGTGTACAAACAGAAAAAAAGTATTTGTATTTTATTCATTTATTTATTTATTCGTACAGAATATAGACAAACAGACAAGAATATTTACATCCCTAATCAGCAACCAGACCCAACAGTGAGTGAAAAAAAGACTCCTCGAGGAAGAAACCAGACTCAGTAAATAATCCATGCTCTACTGTCTATTTCAGTGTCGCTTGCTCAATCTTTTCGTACGTTAAGCAACATTAATCCAGGATAAAGATTTCAGAAAGTCAGAATTGTTTCAGCATCATCTGGTTCTTACGTGAAGGTTCTTGAAGTCTCGGAGGGACCTGTATACAGCCACATCGGTCTGATCCGACCACAGCACAGATGCCATATACAACTGAAACACAAAATAGTTTGTCTTATCATTCTAGTAATCAGCATCCTAGATCTTAGATATTACAAAACCAGTCTTACTTTGCTCTTGTCTTTGCACAATATGCCGTTTATTCGGATGTTTAGAGGAAAGCGATGGTCACCCATTGTGAGTTGCGCACAGTGTTGGGCGGAAGCAGGCTGTTAAAGCTTAAAGCTGAGCTGAGCCCGACACTGAGTCTTCACACGAGTGACACGGAGTTCATGAAGCTCTAAATCACCTTTACCGCAGACCAAAGCGCCAGCCAATCACATCACAGTGGGCGGTGCTAACGTTTCTGCGCATTTCACCCTCCCCTCCAGACTCAGAGGCCACGTCGTGTTAACGTTGCATCAAATACCATTATTCAGTTACACTTACTACTGTACCTAAGGTTGCCACCTTATAACATGCCAAAACTGGACACCTAATTTCCCCAGCATACATTTAAGGTCAAAACTGGATGTGACTCACCCCTTATACTGTATTTCCTCCAACTCTACTTAGTAATTGGCCTTGCCACTATCAGCAGTCGTTTGCTCTTCACAGCAAGCTTGTAGAAGTCAGCAAATGGCAAGTCTAAATTTAATGCAGAACTATGCCTGGTCAATCTAACACATATCAAGGACACTTAAAACAGGAAAACTTTACTAAGGAACTTTTTTCTAAGGAAAACAAAGGACCATGTCGTCTCAGAAACCACAATCTGCAGCTATAACCTCTTACACGCAAGTGGTTTCAAAATATTCTGGCTACAGAAACATGAGAACCGTTTCTGTCTTCAGCTCATTCATTAATTGTAACACATTCAGATGAAAGACATTTGCCTAATTTAGAGTCTATTGCTTTTGAGTCCACCACTCAAATATATCCATCTAAGTATATAAACCTGATTATGGTGCTAATGTAACCAATGTGATGCACACATACTAGTGCTCTTCAGTCACTTTATGTGTATAGTGAAGACTTTAACTTCTGACCACTGTTAATTGTAATTCATGCAGTATCTCTGCACTGGCTACAAGGCTAATTGAACATTTTACTAATTTTTGTAATTACAGCAAGTAGGTGCTTATCTAATATTTTCCTTATTTGTTTGGGATTTTGTGTGTAATATATACTTAATTGTGAGCACCTGATAACAACTAGAAGTATTGTGCAGCTTCTATAATAACAAAAAAGGTCATTTGAATTGAATTGAATAAGTGACTGAACATTGCTGAAAGTTATTTGCTAGTAGCTAAAACATTGCTAGTAGCTAATCTGAGACAAAGATACAGGAACCTGTAGTTAAGTTTATGGAGCTTGAATGTATGTGGCAAATGTCTTTGAATAATAATAATAATAATAATAATAATAATAATAATAATAATAATAATAATAATAATAACACAATTATTATTATTATTATTATTATTAGTTTATTTATTTATTTTTATCTGAAATATATTTTAAAAATGTAAATTTTTTCTTTTTTATTTTGAACATGAAGTGTTGCTTTATGTTCTAAACCTAAATGTAAAAATGTTTGGCTATGTAGGGTATAGTATTATAATTGCCAAAAAAGTGTGCTGGTGTGTCAGGTATATAGATCGGTTTACGAATGTAGATTAATACGAGTTTGAAAACAGGTTATGCAAACAGTATTAGTTAGACAGTCATTAGACAGTTAATTTTCACAGTGAAACACAAGTCTATGGTATGCACAAGGCATGTGAAAGGAATACAGTGGAATCTGAAATGAAATGTCACCGTGAATACCACAGTAGAATGCTCAGTTCATGTAGACCCAATAAAAAAAAGACAATCTGCATTTTCTGTCTTATTAACTAACCAAGAGAATAAACAGAGGCTAGGAAGAGAATGACTGTTTACAGAGATTTGCAGTGCTATAACGTAAAAACTTATTTCACAAACATTAAATGTACCTGTACATAGATAAAAAAGCATGACATTTTGTGTTATAAAAGAAGAATAAAATACTTTGGGGTCTTGATGTTATAGGAAAATCTATACTGTGCAAACATCCTGTAAAGTAAAGATTCATGTGGAAAAAGAAATGTTTTCTGTATAAAAAGTACTATAAAGTGTCATCACTAAGCAATATATTACTAAACAAGTCAGTATCTAGCATGACAACCCTGTAAAACATGACAACTATTAGTTGTCTGGGACATAAGCTGCTAAAGTAGAAAATGTGTGTGAAATGTGTTGTCATGTGTGTGAAATTAGTTGTCATGTGCAGGATTATTATTTAGCATCCTGGAGATACTGCCACAGTTGTTTTTGAGACGTTCACTGTCATATACTGTATTTATATATATATA
>JAOVYV010000053.1:15421445-15440912 GCA_025674545.1 Hassar affinis
CAGGTCGCCCCACCCGGGGATCGAACCCGGGTCCTTCTTGCTGTGAGGCGACAGCGCTATCCACTGCGCCACCGTGCTGCCCCAAAAAAAATACAATATAGTGGAAAGTTCATTTTTTATTTTGAAAAAGAAAAACTGTCATATATTTATATTCATTGCAAGTCAAGACAAGAGACATATTTGTTTTACAGCACTGTATGAGTTTCCTTTAAGAGAGTTGTATTCTCTATTAATTCAGTAATGCTGTCTGTTAAAACAGATGCATCATGTGTAAGGCCACAGAAGTTAATAATCATTAACACTCTGCATGCTGTGTGGCTCAGGCTTGGGCTGATGCTTTCAGGAGCAGTCCGGATTTGACGGGTGTGGTCCATGTCTATGAGGAAATGAAGAGAAAAGGCATAGAGTTTCCAAGGTCAGACCTGGAGACCTTATCACCTATCCACACACCACAGCGGGTGAGACTTCCTGGTGCTTGACAGAGATTCAGCATGTGCCACATGATCTACTAGCTGAATATTTTGTGACATTACGTACAATTACAGGTTGAAAAAGTGCTGTGCTCTGTTTGTGTGGTGTCAGTTGCAGAGTAACTCTGAGGGGGATACCAAACCCAGTGCTCCAGCTCAGCCCAAACCTGTCCATGCTTACTCTGCTCCTCCTGTCCAGACCTCTCCTCAGGTTCCCAACCTGCACATGTCTGAACCCATCAACCCCACCCCAGAACAGGTAGTCTGCTTCCCCTTAATCAGCACAGCCACATTAGTGCTTCTGCTTACAATGCACTGACATGTTTTGCTGGCTGTTTACCCTGAAGATTACTAGGCTGCGCAGTGAGCTGGATATTGTGCGTGGGAACACCAAGGTGATGTCTGAGATGTTAACAGAAATGGTGCCTGGCCAAGAGGATCCATCTGACCATGAGCTTCTGCAGGTGAGTGACCCTTGACTCAGCTTTTTTTGTCGTTGTTATTATAGCACTATATGAATAGTTTGTGTTTTTAGACAAGAGCAAGCCTAATAATAGACAACATTAATCAGGGACACTCTTCAGTTTTACGTACGAGTTCTGTGGTTACTTTCTTGTTGTGTATTATTGCATGGCTTTGCTGAATACTCGATTCTCATAGGCCAATTATTGCATTGTATGGTCTGAATAGCAGAACACTGCTATGAATAACACCTGTTGCTATGGACCCAGTTCTGATCAGAGACTCTGGAGGACCATGTCCAATTATATTCATTTGCAGAAAGAAGTCCAATACATTATGTTGCTTTAATAATCAAATGAACAAAGTCAGCTCATTCATGACAAATGAAAATTCCATCAGAAAACACAGTGGAAGATTCTATATTTTGTGTTGGATTATTGAATTCTTTTGTAAGAAGCCATGTAATAAGTGGGATAATTGACAGTGAGCCTACATCACCCTGTCTGGGTTTATTTCGCAATAACGGCTTGCAGTCCATCTTGCAGTACATCTTTCATATCTGTTGGTAAGGAGCTGAACAGGACCTGCAGGGCCATGCAGCAGAGGATAGTAGAGCTCATCTCCCGCGTGTCCAACGAGGAGGTCACAGAGGAACTGCTCCATGTCAATGATGATCTCAACAACATCTTTTTGCGATATGAGAGGTATGTATTGCTGACTGTTTAAGGTATATAATTTATATTATAGCTGTCATGCAATAAAAAAGGAGCAGGTAGGCACCATAGATCCTAACATTCAACATGAGAGATCAGAGCACTGTGCACGAGACGCGACAACCAACACGTACATGACAAAGTTAAAATACATCACCAACAGTTCATAGACGTTTTAACATATTTGTTTCAAAAGTGCTTACAGCACACAAAATTATCCTGAACAGTGTTGTTTGATTTATCATCCTTAGTACAGCCGAGTGCTGTCTTGTAGAACACAACCAGTGTAATCAAGGCACGACCCTGATGCTGTCCTCTGTTGATGACGTTGCAACGCATTCTAAATAGTGACCGTTGTTTTAGTGACTGAGTTTCCTATGAAGAGCCCTTGTTATCCTGTATCCTGTGCAGTGTGTAAGGAGAGGGATACAGCTTAGGGACCCTTGTGATCGGAATGCAGACTAAAACCAGTAACGTAGCGGTCAATTTCAGAATGTTTGTGTTCACTGATGGCGCCGCTGGTTTGTGTAAATTAACTAATTTTTAACAGCCATTTGACAGCACTTGTTTATATCTAAAAACTGTATTTTAATGAGTACTTTGTTATACTTAGATATGAGAGGTTCCGGTCTGGTCGAGCTATTCATGGTGTCAATAATGGGGTAAGTTGTGTTGTTTTGTTTAATTTGTACTGTCATTTACAAGTTAAGTATTGAATCTGACAAAGCCCTGCAGAGGCCATGTTTAATTTTATTTTAATGTTAAACTTTATTATGTGAGCTCAAATTAGTTTAATGTGACCACAAGTTACTAAAGCATGAACATGCTTTACTCTAGTCATGTGCATGGTTTGCTTTATTGTTGTGCATAAGGAAAGTATATAAAGTAAAGATTGTATACGGTTTAGTAAATTTTGAGAACAAATTCAAAATAAAAATAAACATGGCCTCTCCAGGGCTCTGTAGAATCTGGTACTGTAAGACTAAAAGTAAGACTGTCTTGAGAAACAAGCTTCAGGACAACTAATGCCTGCTCCAAACATGCACTCATTCTGCTTTTGGTGGTCCTCCACCACCACTCATAAATCATAATTGACCAGATGATCACAGTGTGTTTCTTTATGTCCAGTTTTCCAGAAATAGCCAGCCTTTAGTGCTTCACTATCAAACTATCAAATGACTTCCACACTGATAGGTATCTTTAATGTGATACTGCATGGCATTTGATGGCATACCAACTACATGTGACAGCAGTCTCCTGTATTCTTCATCTGTCTGGGCTATGGGGTAGGGTAGCAAGATGGAAGCCTTTTCTTATAAAGAAAAACACCTACGCCAGGCTGTGTGTTGCCAAAAACCTACATCAAGTCTGCCAAAAGCATGTGGGAAAATGTGTTATTGTCTGATGAGACCAAGGCTGATCTTTTTAGTCTGAATTCTAAAAGAAATGTTTGGCAGAAAAACAACAATGCACATCACCAAAAGAACAATATACCCACAGTGAAGCATGGTGGTGGCAGCATTGTGCTTTGGGGCTGTTTTCTTCAGCTGAAACTGGGGCTTTAGTCAAGGTTCCAAATATCAGTCACTTTTGGCACAAAACCTTCATGATTCTGCCAAAATGCTAGAAAATGAAGAGGAATTTCATCTTCAGTACCAATTGAAAATCTGTGGGGTGACCTGAAGAGGGCTGTGCAGAGGAGATACCCTCACAATCTGACACATTTGGAGCACTTCTGCAAGGAAGCGTGGGAAGATTGCCTGGACAAGATATGCCATGCTGAGAGACTCCTACCCAAAAAGACTGAATACTGTCATAAAATCAATAGGTGCTTTTGATTTTACATTTAGTTTGTTTTGCAATTGAATTGTACAGATTATAGGTCACATTAAAGGTGGAAAAATTTCTGAAATTATTCATCTCGTTTTTTTTACATCAATACTGTATGTATATGTGGTGGGGGGATTTATTTGGGAACTGCTTCTTCAAGTGCTTTTTAATTCTAAATATCAAACCTCATTTAGTACCTGATGTTTTTAACGTGTGTCTAAAACCAGTCCCACTAATGGTCCCTGCCTACTGGTGGATAATTGCTGTGCATCTGTAGGTCCTGAGTGAGGCCACTGATGACAACCTGATTGACCTTGGGCCAGGTTCTCCTGCAGTGGTGAGCCCCAGAATCAGTGGCACTCCTCCCTCCAGCCTGCCGTCGTCAGTAGCCCCTGCTCGCTCTGCTTCCCCTGCCACACTCTCCTCTCGACTTGCAGGCCTGGGTGCGTTTCTGCCTGGTCTGCTTTTCTGTTTCTCCTGCATGCTAGCCCCAAATTTAGTAGTAACACTTGGTGATGTGTGTTTTCAGATGTAGGAGCCGACAGTGTCAGTGGCACTCTGAGTTCTCTGAGTCGCTGTCAGCCACTGTCAGATGACTTTGACATGTTTGCCCAGACCAGGAGCAACACCTTGGCTGACCAAAGGAAGAAGTAGGACAACTTATAATGATACTTTGTTAGATGTGTATGTGCCATATTTTCTGGACAGTAAAACATAAGCAGATCTTTAATTTTTTAAAATGTAACTATTTTTCATTTTGGTGAGAATGCACCACCTATGCACTGTCATCCAAATATATTTTTATGCCTCTAGATTTTTGGGTTGTCTATAAATCCGTCGGTCTGTGCATGGTATATCAAATGGTTGAATGTGTTTAGGATTTACATTGAATTATCCTTGCAACAAGCAGATGATATAATATATTTTGTTATTGATCCAAACAGGGTCAAGGTCATACAGCATGTTCAATATCAAAGTATATTTAAAGGTATTTGAGACATAAAAATTTAAGACATAAAAACAAACTGTATTTGTTGGGAACAGAGGAATGGAGTTCTACATGTTTCCAGAGGTTTCTTTGTCTTTTCAGTAATTCTTTCTTGCTCTAATGATTTTATATCTCATGATTAATGCATTCTAATGAGTTTGAATAAGAATGAGAGGTAGACTACCAGTATTAAGTTTGGACACGTTGAATTGAATATACATTTGTTATCTACTTTATTAGGAACAACTTGTACACCTGCACATTTATGCGGTTATCTAATCTGCCAATCATGTGGCAGCAGTACAGTGCAAACAGTCATGCACATACAGGTCATTAGCTTCATGGTTTGAATATTTCAGAAACTGCTGACCTAATGGGATTTTCACTCACAAAAGTTTCTAGAGTTTACACAGAATGGTACAAAGAACACTGAGAGAGCGACAATTCTGTGGGTGGAAACGCCTTGTTGAAAAGCGTTTCAGAAGGAGCTGAGCTGCCCAGAAGGATCCAGTAAACCTTGAGGTAGATGTGCTACCACAGACGAATACCACATAGGGTTCCACTGCTGTCAGACAGAACAGGAATCTGAGGTTATCATGGGCACCCAAACTGGACAGTTATCTCGTCTTCAAATGTCCAGTTTGGGTGCCTGTGTGCCCATGATAGACTGAGATTCTTCTTCTTGGTGGGCAGGAGTGGACCCTGATGGTTTCTGCTGTTGTAGCCCATCAACCACAAAATTTGATGTGTTGTGCCTTCTGAAAGGCTTTTCTGCTGGTCACAGTTGTAAAGGGTGCTTATTTCTATAGACTGGGGGTTTCTGCTATGTTTTTTGTTTAGAGACTGTTGTGTTTGAAATTCCCTGGAGATTCTAAAATCCTCACACCACCCAACTGGTACCAGCATCCATGCCATGATTAAAGTTCAGAGATCACATGTTTTCTCATTCAGTTGTTTAATGAATAAAAAAAACTTTGGCTGAGGGTTATGTATAGAAAAAATAAGTTATTACATTAATTGGTAAGAAAACCATCACAGCAAAAAGGCCAGTGCTCGGCAAGTATGCATAGAAATCTCAAAAACCTGGAGCCGGTTCAAAATAAATACTTAACTAATAATGTAAATAACTACTTTGTGACATTTTGTGTATCGTATCCAGCATTTATTTTCTCTCTTTTTTTTTACGTCAGTCCATATATCAAGAGCAATCACAATTCTGCAGCACTTTAGCTCTGTCGTTTGGCTCATATCTACAGAAAAATGTAGCTACTCCCAATGCATACCATGTTTGCTTCACTTCATTCAGTTGGATCAATTCAGGTTTGAGGCACTTTTGTCACTGCAATGGAACCATGCTAGATGAACAGGAACCAGCAAAAAAACCATTACAATCAGTCGATCTTGGACCGGTTGTGTTTATCACCAGTTGGGTGTGAGTGCTGTGGTCTCACCTGCTAATCCAAACTGTGCTATACATGCAGTGCAGATTGCATGCACAGTAACAACACATTACACAAGGTTTCAAGGGTTAAATATTGTCAGAACAAATTCTGCTGCATGGGAGGCATCATCACTGCACGCACAACCATTTCACTGCAGTTTTAATGTTAGGAGTGTGCAGAGATGATTCTCCACCCAAACAACATCATCTCCTCCGTCCTGTGCTGCTTCCTGTTGTTCATAAACAGGGTAGACAAATGATGTCTTAAAGCACTTCATGTCCTTCACACCATTTGCAACACTGTTTAGTCATTTTGATGGTGAAGGACATTTAACAAGATATAAATCAGATAAACGTGGAGTGGCTTTCAAAGTTGTTTATTGTCATTTCTTGTTCAAATTATAGTCCACCTTTTGAAGACACACAGGCTGCAAGTGGAGCAGCTCCTACTCTTGAGCTTAGACAACAGAACTCTGGAGCGGTGAGTGTACGTAATGAGTGTGTAGGCTTATTGTGTTCTCTTTTCTCTTTAATGCTGCTGTCTTTATTGAAACATTAAAATGTTTGAATATTTGCATTTCATTTTCTCCTAAATATGGGCATAAAAGTCCAGACCTGTTGTCTGTATGCAGTGCTGTTTCACTACACACCTTTTGTTAAAGTTTGTATTTTGGAGATATTTAGTGCTCAGACAGAGGCATTTTGGTAAATTGTTTTATATATTTTCTTTTATGTTTTCTGGCTTTTTTTGTTGTTCGTTTGGTTCTGTCCCATGGTTTGCCCATGACTTCGGCCCAAAGTTCGCTCTTGCCCAGTCCTCTGTCATGGATGACATTGAGGAATGGCTCTGTACTGATGTGGTGAGATGGGTTTTTTGTTTGTTCCTTTTAATTCCATCTTTTTGCTTCTTTTTAGATGCTGCATAACAAGCTTTCCTGAAAAGAAATATATATTAACAGTATATTTCTTTTTCCTTTGCCTTTAATTTTCTGACCAACCAGCTCTGCTGTTTAGCAGCTGCTTTTAGGAGGCTTGTAGCCCATTAATGGCTTTTCTTAAATGTTCACTTTTCATATGGACTATTGTGGATATTCTGGGCTTTTTCCCCCCTGATTTTCTGAAACTGCAATGAACAAATTCCAGCATCAAATTTTCTATTAATGAATTAATTAACCAATTAACATTTTAATTAATACTTTTTTTCTGTCATCTTTATCTTTGCCTCAACTTTGTCTTAATTGGCAGTGGTGTGAATTCTAAACAAGATCATTTAGACCAGGGATGAAAAACTCAATCCACTAAGGGCCGGTGTGGGTGCAGGTTTTCTTTTCAACCAAGCAGAAGCCACACTTTACTGAAAGTCAAAATCCATTGATCAGATCCATTGATTAAAAACAGGTGCTGTACGGGGTGGCTTCTGCTTGGTTGGATGGAAAACCTGCACCCACACCGACCCTTTGTGGATTGAGTTTGACACCCCTGATTTAGACGTTACAAAAATGCTTACTGATTTTTTCAAGCTGCTTATAGCACGTCTTCAATGTTACAATAATTTTTACTTCTTATTTTCCTTCTGTTTCTTTGACAGAAAGGAGATGGAGGAGAAGAAGGCGTGACAAGTGAAGGTATGCACATCTTGTGTCATGAAGGAAACCAAATAAATCAGTATAAGTGAAGCAGACAAGGGTGAAACACTTGTCTAGACAGGCAGATAACCGGATATGTTACTGTATGATAGACGAGTGGATGGCGATGACTGATCACTTTGACTTTTTTTTCTTCAGAATTTGATAAGTTTTTGGAGGAGAGGGCTAAAGCTGCAGAGATGGTCCCTACGCTTCCGCTGGCTCCGAGTGCAGATCCGAGCAGCGCAGCCGGCTCGGCTGTAAATGCTGGGAAAAAGTCGGATCGATCTGAAGACTCCCTGTTTGTCTTGTAGAAGGATTTTCAGACTCCTGGGTGTGTGTTCAGCCTCCTGCGAGCGGTAGGTAGGTGGTCCTGCAGACTCAGCGGCCTCCTGTCTTTCCTCTACTTCCCACATTGCTACACAATCAACACTACGGCGGCTGCCTCCTATGCAGTTTGTTTTGGCAGACTGGTTTTGTGAAAGGATCCTAACGACAGACATTTTCATGAGCTTCAGAAATTCATTACTTTAAAGAAACATATCACAGTTCAACTTTATGAATGTAAGAGGTCATTCAGATTTTGCTGATGAAGCACATGCCAGAAACTAGCAAAGCTGAACTAAAAAAAAAAAGAAGAAGCATTCTTTTTTGCATTTTTTTTTTTTTGTAAATCGGTTTGGGCTTAGATTCTGCAAATTGCTATTTCACTGTAGCGTTGTTCAGCTAGCTACCACCAATGCGTCTCAGACATCTTCGGTTGGCAGATGCTTCTAATACAGACACATGTAGTCTGATATTCGTTGATTTTAGCTGTGTATATCTCTTGTGATATGTATGTGAAGACCTCAGTAGCACACAAACCTTACAGTTAAGAGAAATTAATTACTTGTTTCTTTCTTCGTAGAAAAAGCTTCACTTTAATAACCGTTCATTCAGATTTCTCTATTATATTATCTGTGTTTATTAAATGAAAAAGAACAGAGGAAGCATTAGATAGTGTTTTTGTAGTATATGTGAACTGCAGTACATGAACGTAAGAGATTGGTTTTTTGAATATCGGGTACTTGAGCTCTGTTTTTTGGTCTACCTCGCAAAGTAATGAGAAAAGGGAAAAGGGACACAGTAGTGATGGTTCAGCAAGAGATCTCTTACGTGTTGTGTTTAATGAAGTGAGTGGGTTTTTTTGTGCTGTCTCAGGATAATGTGTCATTAATTTAGACGTGAAACCTATTTGAGAAATGACGAAGGGATAGACGGTTAATATGTATATTTAGTATCATTTGCACTGAAGCAGTCTTTCAGGCTGTGCAGATGGAGCTTTTGTTCAAGTGCAAATCTTAGCTGCCATTCATTGAAATGCTGCCTGTTATATGAGACATATTCCAAGTAAATAGAGTTCAAAGCTGATGGTGACTGCGAGGCAGGTTAAATTGGATTTTTCCCTTATACAACTACTCTAGAAGGGATGTCAAGCTCAGTGCTTTCCCTAGGAAATGAAATGGAACTGCCTTAATGAACAGAAGTCATAAGTAGCTAATATGTACCTTTTTTTGGTCAAATGTTCAATTGAATATGCCGTTTGATACAGCTGAGTGTTTTCGTGTGGTCACAGACGTGGTGCTGTTTTAATGGACCAAACTACATAGATCTGATTGTAGGTGTCCAGAAGAATAGCTTGACTCTATGAGGTTTCCTCCGTAGGGAATTAAAAGATGGCCAGCTGGCTCAAAGTTCATGATGCTTCACAACTGTTATGGAAAAACCAGACCTGCAAAACAACACCTGCAATCTGTACATGTTTTGATTAGGGACACCGCATGTTAGGATCAGAGAACGCTGCTAAGAGTTGTCACTCACAAATACACAACCAACAAAGGCCATCTTCTTCTACAATCAGCCTCCAGTCCGAGTTAAGACGGAACATGGTCAGTTGACATATTTGATGGCCAGTCTGTAATAATTGATAAGTTGCACATGTGTTTTAAACTCTCCAACCCTGGAAACCTGACCATTTTCCCTTATCATCTCACATTAGTCTTTCGTGCCGATGCGGCACTTTCCTGTCACGGTAAACGGAGAATATTTAAAATATAAAATGTAAAACAAAATAGATCAATGAATCTTCGACCTATCTAACAGTTAGATAAGTATGTATTCGGCATCAGTTAAATTTATTAGGGATGCCAGAGAAGGATTTTGGAGAAAAATAGTCAAAAAAGTAAACTGACAAACACAAAATAGGCCATGTGTCTGCAATTTTAGTCTCTGTTCTTCTGTCATTGAACATCTGACATATGAGCTGCCCCTAAATGAAAACATCTGTTATATCTAACTATTGCTAGCTAAAGCCCCCCCCCCACAAACTTACTGTAGTCTAACAAACTGCTTAGACAGCTGACATTACTGAAAGACCTAATGTCTACTTTCTAACCTGAACTTTAACTTCATGATCTCTAGACACCTAGATAAAGATGTAAATAATTAAGATGTTTTTTTTCCCCACAGCTTTTCTTAAAACTGACATTCACAAAGATTCTGACCTTCAACAATCTTTTCTTATTTGGGATTTGTCCTTAAGGTGAGATTAGAATCTTACCTAAGAGAACAATTTTGTGGTTTAAGAACGTCGTGTATCTGACGTCGCCTTTTCTAACTAAGAATCAAGAACAAATTGAAGAAAAAACGTAGGAAGATATTGCTGAATGAATCCCAATGGTAATACTGTAAGGTAGTAAGCTATATTACAGGTATATTCAAAAAGTTCTAGTACAATGCTTTCACTAGTAAACTCTGATATATATATAACATTTTACTGATAAGAGGTTTGCGAAGGACAGAACAGCATTAAGGCATCAAATAAAAGTTTACAAAATTAAATTTCTGAATTTGCATCCCATTCATTAGGGCTGTTTCTAAAAAAAGTGATTTTGTAATAATGAAGAATATTTTTGTTTTTATTTAATTACAGTATAGAGTACAAGCTTTGCCTCATTTTCCGTTTCTGTCTAGACTGCATTTTAAGTCTGTATGTGTTGTGTGCTGAGTGGATAGTCCACAAAGAAAAAACTCTAATTTAATTAACAACATAGTTCCCTAAATTCTCCTGTAATAAGGGCAGATAACACTTGAATAATCCACTTGTCCTGGACACACAAGTGATTCTCCTGGACACACAGTCTGGAGCTTTATAACATGATTGTTGGACAGTAAATTCTGGTCGTTTAAAGATTAAACTGAATATCCAGTAAGCAAAGGGAACAGTGATGTGATATTGGAAGAGAAAGAGGCAGGGCTTCATTTTTTTTTTTAGCTTGACAGCAGTTGGATTTGGTAAGGAGGTCTGTAGCAGCAGAACGCTGGGTTATGACATTTGTAGAATTTAGTTACGCAGAATTTATTTTAAAATGTCAGTGTTGGTCAAATACGTTTAACAGAAAGTCAGTGGCAAAGGTTGAGTAGTCAGCAGGTGTGAGAAATTCTAGGAAATAAATACATTTACATTTTATGAGTATTTTATTTTTGAGTATTTTATTTTAACGAGCAATTTTTATTTCATTTCAGTTTTTTTGGAGCAATTTTATGTTCAGTGTAGAAGAATGGAAACTGGTTTGCTTTTTTTCACTATTACACAAATCACCACTAAGCAGCACCAGCTGATAAGGAATTCTTATATAATGGACTTATGTACCTAATCTCACAAATACTTCATTTATGTAATTTCCTCAGTCATTCTAATACCCTGGTCTATGATGAGATCTTTTATGAACATATAGAGCAACACTAATTCAGTTTGTTAAATCAAATATGTGCAATTTTTGTGTATGGATGTTTTAATGGGTATCGTAACGCTCAGCTTCAGCACTACATCACTTGTCGTTTGCGTTTCAGTGTGTTTGGGAGTGTGACATACTCTGTGGTCTACATGCAAAGAATGTAGGAGTGAGTGATTTTATTTTTGTTTCATGATGTCAGTATTGGGATGGCAAAACTGAATGCAGTGATCAACTTCACATCTTTTGACTATTTATTTGAGTGATTTTAAAGCTTGTTTTAATAGAAACCTGAGTGTGTTTGTGTTTTGCTTTTTGCAAGCTGCTCACAGCCTTGTGGTACAATCATCCTGACTATCAGTTTCAAGATAAATACAAATAATGGACTTCACTGCGACTGGAAATACGTACGAGAGTTGCTTAACCGATTGCACGTAGTGGTCAGTGATGCTGTCGTTCTTTCACCATGGGAAGGAATTTCTTCAAAATCTGTGCATCCTCATAGCATTTTCATATACATATATAAGTAGTAGTTTTCTTTGTCTAGATATGTATTTGAAGTGTTATGTGTCTGTGTGAGCATTCTCCCACTCCCGCTGCAGGAAACGTCCATTTCACAAGCAAAGAGTTTTCGGGTGCGCTGTATTTGAGCGTGTGTGAGGCACGGCTAAACCGTACACTGCTGTGTACTGATGTGCTGGTCTGTGTGCTTACTTGTTGTTATACCTCAAGTTGCACTCTGTGCTCTTTGATTCATGCATGTGCTAATCTCTAATAAAACATACCAAGGTGGTGACCTTTCATCTAATCAGCGTTTTCTGCTTTCTTCAATAACTCTACAGTGATGTATTGAATGTTCCCTTTCCTTTTGTGATCGTACCCAGAAGATCCCGTCAGAATTAGTGACCGCACACACGCTCGAGCAGCCCTAGCTCTTCAGTCGCTGCCTAACTTATTTGCTTAAATGATAAAAGCCAGTAATTTGGGAGGAATTAAGCCTAATTAAGAATAAAGCTCTCATGCCGGAGGCTGGTTTGATGTAAAGAGTTAAGAAAAGTGCCACGATGAAATCAAAGAGTTCAAGCAGCAAAAAAAAAGCTCAGCGAATGTAATTACATTATAAGTACTACATGCTTCCAAGAGTTGAGCCGTTTCCCACAATGAGACTATGATGCTGAATAGTCCTACGCTTTCTGTTTGCCAGTAAACGCATTGTGATGAACTTCTGGGTATTGTGTTTATTATTTTGTATATTTCTTTTCCTGAGCTGAAGACCCACATGGTTTTTATAACTCTTACACAGACCTTGGGATTTGTATTAATCTTCTCTCACAATGCAGGTCATGTTATTTTGTTTGGACACGTGTCATTTCTGGTTATAGGTTTAAAACGCATGTCTGTCTGATGTTATTCTCAACTGTCCCCCAAGGTCATTTAAGAAAAATGCTGTTCCGTTTCGCCTGTGAGGCACGTCCACGAACTGTCAGCTGCATGTCACAGGTAAATCAAGTCCAAATAAGTGTAAGCCACAGCTACAGAATGATGCACAGAACTGATATCCAAACTGCATCATACCATGTCTCCAGCCTCGAGTTATTGAAATAATCCTCATTAGCACCCAGAGCATTCAGACATGTCCATTAATCTTCAGTGAGTACTTCAGTCTTCAGCAAAAACAGACCGCAAGGAAATGATTATTAATCAGGAATGCAATAATTGGATTTGCAATTCTTATACATAAACATGCAATAATGCAGTTTTAAAAAGCACGCTTCTTATACGCGTTATTGAGTCATATTTAAAAAAATATATAAATAAACAAAAAAGCAATTATAAACTGTGTAGAAAAGTTAGAAACAATTGAGTAAATTGGCTATTTATGTTTGTGATATGGCTGCTGTTGTTGTTGCACACCACTGATTTCGCAATTGCCTCTCTCATTGCTGTTTACTTTGCCCTAAGCTCCTAATTTCACCAATGTCACACTGGTACCACATAATACAATGATGAAAAAAAGATGACTGTAATATTATAAAAAGACACATTTTTATTTGCATAGACAAAGGCAAAACAATCCCTATTTAAATTTTAGGAACTGGCAATAAATAGTAATTATTCTGTTCTAAATCATCCCATGGCATTTATACACACTGTAATGTTAAGCAAACAGCATGTAGAAAGAGAATACAGAGGCTTATGGCTTTGTGTTGCTTCCACTATTTTTTAAGACCAGGCCTTGGAGCACTTTATGCTAAGTTAATTTACCCAAATATATCCACACCACAGCCCACAACATCAACAGCTCTGTTAATAGAAACCTGCTGATCCATAACAGTTCTACTGCTAGACAGAGGCTGGGGGCAGTGCAATATTAACATTAATATCAATGATCGATCAGGGGATTTGCAAGCCGGCATAAGGCATTTAATTATAATTGCGTTGGGAGTGGTGTTGTAGTGGCAGCAGGATTTGAATAAGGTCACATCTCCTGCTAACCTTGCAAGTGTAATACTATATTAAATGCCACTCATGGTAAGTGTGTCGAAACCTTCCTGATGTAGTCACACCATAATATAAAGGTTAAATTGAAAAACGTCCCCTCTCCAGTACAAAAACGCAATGATTGATACACCTTAGAAGGAAAATAAATGTTAACAGGCTTCCATTTTAAACGTGCACTGTTATGAATGATATGTATTCTAATAGAGCGGCGGGATCCAATTGAGAGTGACTCTGTTTCAGCACAAAGGAAAAGGTCAGTCAGAGAGATTAGTCGGATTCGGAGAAGGTTAGACCGCACTGGTTTGGCAGCATGTTAATGACCATGTCACGGAAATACAGAATTTAAAATGGAAAGAGTGACATATTTTTAATCTTTAACATGAACTGTTCTGACACTTTCATTGTAATAAACTGTATTAGGATTGATATTGTTGTACAGTATTCAGTAAGTGGCTGTCTATTGTAGAAAGGTACATTAAGCCAAATTCCATGCGATGCTTCATTCAGATTTTATTCATTTATGGTATATTGTACTTCGGTATTTCATTTTAAGTGGGATTTTTATATTATGACAAATGATAGCAATAAATTTGATGCCTTGTGGCTATTTTAATATTTGCATAAGATTAATGTAGTTTGCAAATGATCATAGATCTACCACCTGATTAGAGATTTGTTTTAATGGTCTGATCTGTCATGTGTTAATGTTTTCCCCTAGAAAGCAGCTATACAGATTATATACAATATAAGATACAATCATAATTACTGTAGTACACATATACTGTATACGCTGCTATTGCACAAAAATGTTCTTTCACTTTGCTCTAACCTACCGAATGATCACAGATTATTCATGTTATATTTTACAGTGATTACTAAGTTACACAATTGAAATCTGTCCTCTGAGCACAGAATAGACTAAGAATCAAAAATGAGTATATGTGAACACATTACTGTTGTAAAACAAAGCTAAGGGACAGGTGAATTTTTTTCATCTGCAAAACAGATATGGTCCAACTATAAATGTCTTGACAGAGCAGTGGATGTCAGGGGAAAATTATATATAATGTAAACGCTGAAATGTGCAAACTGTGTAGCACCTCAAGTCTTTTTCCAAGAGGGGGTGCAATACTGAACGTATGAACTCCAAAGGCGGGTTAAACACACACTGAACTGTCCAAATCATGCACTGTGTTTTGCAACTCGGTTTCTTAAGCTTAGGTCTGGAAATAATCTAAGGTAAGAAACTGACCATAGAATATGTCAATTATGTGTCAGACACAGGTCAGACACAGGTTTACTCCCAATACTCATAATTGTTGTATAGAGAGGAAATAGAATTCCGATAACAAGCCTAATAAACACAAAAACAAAACACAAAATGTTCTGTGCATTGATAACTTTTTTTTTTTTTACTATTATTCCACTGTACCATGAATGCTAGTCCAGGCCATATTATTTGTACCTACACTGTGTTTAAAGATTTGATCTGAAAGTTCAGATGAACTCAACACAACCATCATCACATTATTGTCCCCACTAATTTGCACCACACCTTTGAAAAGTTCAGTGAGGGTCCACGAGATTTTTCTGAGTTTTTCAGAATGTGAAGGTTACAGGGTCCAGAAGTGCAGGTTGAGCTGCTGAGGCTCCACGTGCTGTATCACGGCTCCTGCAGAACCGCTGTGTGGAGGTCTAAACCCTGGCGAGGGGTCCGGCGTGGACAGAATGTAGTCGATGCTGAATTTGATCTCCGGCTCAGGTTTGCTGAGTGGAGGGTTGCGCTGGTTCACTCTGTGGTTTGAACTCTCTGGACAAAAGGAATCAGGATAAGGCAAGCGCACCATGGTGTTCTGCTGAGGGTCCATGGGGCTGAAGGGTTCAGATGGCTCCCTAAAGCCCAGGTTTAAGTTGCGTCTCCGGCGGCGACGGCGACGAAAGTTGCCATTTTCAAAAAGATCCAGCATGGACTCACAGCCTGTCGCAAAAGTCCAGTAATTTCCCTTCCCCTTCTCATTACCCTCCATGCGAGGTACCTGAGGAAAATACATTTTAGCCTCATGATCTCCCATGGAATTTAAATTTAAGTGCAGCATTTTTTGTGTGTGTATGTGTGTGTCTGTGTGTGGTTAGTTGAAGGTGTCAGGCAAAGGGTTCAGAGGCTAAAAAGATCTATAAAACACAAGCTTATCCAGACATGAGGCGTCTAACTATAGTTCAACCCTGAAACAGTGCTCTGCTCTGCTCACACTCTACTTACTACATTTTTATTTAATTTAATCTCGGCATGCATTTGTGCTGTATAAAGTTTTGCCACCCTGCTTACCTTTATAAAACAGCTGTTGAGGGAGAGGTTATGGCGGATGGAGTTTTGCCAGGCTCTCTGGTTGGATCTGTAATAAGGGAATCTTTTCATGATGAACTCATAGATGCCTGATAGGGTGACTTTGTTCTCTGGACTCTGCTGTATGGCCATGGCGATCAGCGCAATATAACTGTGAGATGAAAAAAGGGAGGAATGATGAGAGAAAGACATATTTATTAGTTGTAAAGAAGTTCCTGGTGTGAAAGCACTAAGCAAATGCTACAGGGATGATAGAGAACAGATAAAAATTCTTGCAGTTTGGGTAAGTGAGCTGCTTACTGTTATACATAAACATTTAATGACCATGACTAATATAATATTAGCACTTTTCACAGTAGTACTGACTAAACAAAACAAAAAAACAACAGTAGTTATATTATGGGTGGGCTAACATATGAATGTAATCTCAACATCCTTAGTGTTAAAAAAGTGAACTCTAAATGAATACTTTTCTATGTTGACTTTACTTTACTATACTTTTATGTTAATAAGAATAATTTTAAATAGGTATAATTAGTAACAATAGTAAAATAACAATAACTGCTTTTATTATTATTATTATTATTGTATAATAATATCAAAACAATAATAATTATTTAATAAATAATTTAACAAATTCTATTATTAGTAAATAAATTATATTACTATATATAATTATAATAGTTTTCACTGTAATGTTTTAGTATAATAATGTTAACATCAACAGCAACAATAACATTTATTTATTTGTTTGTTTGTTTATTTGTTTTTTTAGTAGTAATAGTAGCAGCAGCAACAATAACAATAAAACAACAACAACAATAATAATAATAATTATAATAATAATAATAATGGGATTGAAATGTTTAAAACAAATACCTGTAAGCAGGTCTGCACACTTTCTTCTCCTCCTCAGTGCCAGAGGACGGATAATCTCCATCATAATTAAAGCAGTTGTAAGGGTACTGTGAATTGTCGAACATTGCGTGGGGTGCAGGACGGAAAGTCACCTGCGAGGATAATTCAGTGTAATTCAGGGCTGTTGAGAGCAGAAGGGAACTTGGTTAAAATGAGCACACTTCAGTGTTGGCCTGATGTGGTGGACACCCCCCTCCACCCCCTGCCTCCTCCACCCTCTCCCTCCTCCCCCCTCTGTGTAAAGCTGCTGCTTTAAATGCATTTTAATCATGGAGGCAGCATACACCCTCACTCACTCACTCACTCCGGGACACTGGGTGGTCCAGTCCTGTCTTAAAACTTTCTTTCCTCATGCTTCTTCTTTTATTATTATTTATAGCTTAAGCCACTTAACAGCAACTAAGCATGGGTTCAGGCTGTGTAACACACACACACACACACACACACACACGGCAGCTGAGCGGCTCTCCGGGGTTTGGGTTTTCTTCACAGACTTTGCTCCACACAGCTCCGTGTTTGCGCGGCCCGAATCGCACAAATCTTCCAGCAGCCAATCGAGTTCCGTAGATGTAATCTATAATGTTGTGTAATGAGCATAAATTGCGTTTCCGTGACTAAACGGGAGGACGTGTGTGTTCAAAAGGGGACCAGATGAGGGGCCAGGGTTTACTGCGAGGCCGGCAAACAGCCTGCGGCGGCTCGAGTGTGTGTGTGGCCTCCCATCTGACAGAGATACTGCTGCTACTGCCTGCTGGAACACACACACACACACACACACACACACACACACACACCCACCAGGCCACTGCCACGCCAAGCCACGCAGGTCAACAGCATCTGAAGTTGCTTATATTTACTTTTTACGCTAAAGTCGGGATTAGTTTGTGGCCCGACTTCCGAAAGCTTATCTATAACTGAATGCTCTTTGTGTCTGAAGTTTCGAAAAACTCAGCCGGAGGTGTGTGTGTGCAGAGTGAACACATCCTTTGGTTTACTCATACGCTACAGGCGAAAAGAATTACTAAACGGGTAAAGATCTTAGAGATATCTTAGTATGATAAGTACTTTAGAAATAGCAACTGTTTTAAAATGCCTAGAAAACATCTGGCTGCGTGATGACGCATGAAAAGTGCGCGTTTCATCAGGGATGATGGGGTTGCCAGATCATCTTTCCCACATCCAAATTTACTATAATATTATGGATGTTCTGTGAGCGATATAAAACTATAGAAAACGTCGAATGATGGACAAAAGCTGCACAGATTATACCAAGCAAACCGCGGTCATTTTGAGCCTCTGTCCAATCTGGCAACCCGGTGTATCGGTGCAAATCCTGCCGCGTTCCCATGTCGCTCTTTCCTCTGCTCGGTGTCTGCCCCTTGTCTGATCGCGATTACTGAGTTCTAGCTGACCCAAGGGACTTTACTTTCTGCTCTGTTTCCGTCCTCTGTTAGGATTGTTGTGTCTCTAAAGTTAGACGCTAGTTTTCTCAGCTAGGGGCATGTGGAGGTCACTGTAACTTACACATTCAAGCACGAATGCAGTTCTTCTTGAAGTCATGTTATAGCCTGCTACTTCTGTGTTGTACAAAATGTTTAAGATTCTGGGGTATTTTTTCACCTGCACCTTTATGGAAAGTTATTCTGACATGAAGTGGATCCTTAATAACACATTTATTTCAAATTGAGGGAAATGTAAAGGAAAACCCAAAGAAAAAGATGCATATTAGCCGAATCCTTATAACAATTAACATGAAACCTCTTTATTTTTATTTATTTTGTAAGTAAATTAAATAAAATTTTAACAACCAATAGATTGGTCTGTTTTTACTTTGTGAATGGGTCCCTGCACTATACTATGCTATTTGATTAGAGGCACCAGTGAGATTTAGTTCTTGCTTCATATCTACCTACAGAGCGATGCAGCGGGGCTTTAGCCCTTTAGTCCGTTCAGCTCTCTCACCTCCTCATCTGTACACTCTGCTCAAACAGATAAGGCTCTGAAGCTTCCATTTTCATGCTAATACCACCATCAACACTATCATGCTTGTCATCTTGTAGACAAGACGGTGAGCTGAGTCTCTGTAATCTCCAACATTTGCTGTCTTCACTAATTCTAAGAAGTTCCTTATAAACATGACAAAATTGCTGACTGTTATATTGTTTTTGTTATGTTTTTCCACTTGTTTTTTTATTATATTAAATGCCATACTAATTGTGTTATCAATTTACAATATGGTATTAAGCAGATGCTCCTATCCAGATATATACATATATATATATATTCCAATGTTGGAAGATATGTGTATATATATATGTATATACACAGTCAAGCCCGAAATTATTCATACCCTTGGCAAATTTTGACTTAAATTTACTTTTATTCAACCAGCAATTTTATT
>JAOVYV010000053.1:15454225-15464961 GCA_025674545.1 Hassar affinis
TGTTCTATTACGAATAAAATATTGACATTTGCCATCTCCACATCATTGCATTCAGTTTTTATTCACAATTTGTGTCCAAACTTTTTTGGAATCCGGTTTGTATTTGCCTTTCATGGAATGAAACACTAAAAATAAAACATGCACTGAAAGAAAACAGTTATAGCTTGCTGTCTTTTGTTATAATGGTATCAATTTTCCTTGTTCATTCAGCTTAATGTGCTGCACATATACCATGTTTCAGGTATGTACTATACTCCCTAAATATAATGAGAAGTTAGTGAGAGTGATGCTGGCATGCTTCAGCCTGGTGTGTCACGTTCCAATGTTGCCTCAGCAGACGAAGTTTCAGCAACTGGCAGGACAAGTAGTCTACAGTCCATGGTCTGCTCTCATATTCCTGACTTTTAACCCCATAGAGCACCTAAGAGATGCTCTGGATCACAACATGACCCTCTGTCTGCTAACTGAAGGAACTTTATAGGGCCCCAGAGAGAACAAAATACACACACACGCACACACACACACACCCCAACATTTTCAGCAACTTCTCCAGAGGTCTCTCTCCTCCAGAGGTGTCAGGCAGTGATGGTGCAAGAGACACAATGTACTGTTAATGTTGTTATTCTTATAACTGTCTTCCTGTCATTGCCTTTTTTTCACTTAGTTTTTATTTTTATTTTATTGCTTTAATGCAATACAGGGAGGGAATATCAACAGTGGTTGCTGTTTTATTAGGAAGGATATTTTTACATCATTTGCATCTGTGCTGCGATGTTTTGAGCAAAGCTCCTTGCAGACCCACTCGAGATGTCTGCCTCGCTCTGGGCTCTCACATCTAAATGTCAACCAAGAGGCTCTTCCCTTACTAAACGAGGCACTGGTTCTCACCGGGTTCGTGGCAACATTTGCGCATGGAGTGCCATCCTGTGCTGGCTGTTCACTCCAGACATAGCTGTGAGAATGACATATGCACTGATAATTAATTAAGCTAGCACTGAAGCTGCCAGAGACAGACCACGTGCCTCTGCTCTGAGATGTAGCTAGTGCTCCTGGTGCTAGTGACACTAGGATCTATGATCCATTATAGCCCTGACCAGGTTGAAGCACTTACTGACTATGTATGAATGAATATTTAAGCATTAATTTGATAGCAGGTAGCATTTCTGTATTGCCGTTTCAGGGTCCCTTGTTTGATCCTGATCTTGGGTTACTGTCTGTGTTGAGTTTCTTGGCATGTTCTCCCTGGTTCGTCCCACCTCCCAAAAAACAAGCCAGTAGGTGGATTGGCTTGTGTAAATTACCCCTTCGCATTACACTCTGAATGAGAGTAGCCACACCCAGGCTTTATTCTCTCCCCCTGAACATGTAATGAGAGATACATTTATTATAGTAACATAAAAATATATATTCATCCTGTTAAAGACATTTTTAGCAACAGAAACTGCTGACATTATTACTGATATTATCACATATCCTAATAATGTCACCTGCACTTAACTTTAAATAATCTATAATCGATAATTCTATAGACATCTTAGCCAGAGTGCACAGTGTGCCGGAGAAGAACTCCTCAAAACCCTTCCTGCTGCACCACCTCTCTAAACTGCATTGTTTTACGCAGGAGTGGCAGGAGCTGTGTCCTTCTCATAAATGCCCAATAAGGATTGAAAAATAAAAAACCCATGCCACTTCACTACCGGGCTAGAAATTGATAACAAAGAAAACCAGATATGAGCCAGAGGGTCATAAGATTAAAATCATCCACCGAGTACAAGGGATATAATACTCTTTAACTGGGACATTCTCACAATGTGAGCTACAAAGCTTTATGGGTAACTATGAAAAGATTTTAAAATCCTTTAAAAGAAATAGGGATGTAGACCAGTGTTGTAAAAAGACCCACTGAGGTTATAGAGAACACAAAACAAAGAATGAAAGCCCTAAAGAGATTGGGGAGAGACTCCAGGTGTTTTTTCCTCTTCTTTCTGCAGATCCTGCCTGCTCCTGCAATTATTTTGGTATGTTGTACCTGCTGGTGACACACTGTGTGACCAAAAGTATATGGACACACGACCATGACAACCATATATACTTGTTGAATTTGGATTTGTGATTGTGGATGTGCAGATTTGTGTTCGTTAGGCCACACGAGCATTAGTGAGGTCAGGCAGAGATTCTGGGAGATTGTCAGGTCAGGTGCCCACATACTTTTGGCCGCATGTTTTCTAATGAACTTCATTGGTTTCCCAAAATACAAAAATAGCTCAGTGAAGCTAAAGTAATTTGACCCTTCCCAGGACTAAGCACCTAATTATGTCCAGTACACTCCCATATTAACATATGCAACCTTTCTTTTTCCACCTAGATTCATATCTGACTGCCCACATGAGTCTAAAAACTGCCTGCTTCAGTCACTTCTTTGTTCCTGACGTACAACTCATAGATTGAGCATAATCAAAGAACACAATATCTCTCATTAAGTGGCCTCCCACTTGACATATATTTCGGAGAAAGCAAAGATGTGCGTCTATAGTGGAGCCTTTTTAAAATTAAAGTCTGCTGAGAAGAAGCTCATGAGCTATCAAGATATGCTGAGTATGCACTTTGCAAAGACACTGTTTACTCTTTTCTCTTAACAGACAGACAGTTTACTGGCACAAAGGACACACAAGGTGCACACACACACACACACACACACACACACACACACACATGCACCCCAAAGGCTTAGAGGACCATGCCAGCAAAAAAATAGTTCAATTCAAAATAGGAAGCAGATAGCAGAATGCTACAGGGTGTGTGAGCACAAAAGGTGTGCACAATACAAAATCTGATACCACGAGAAAATAAGCAAGAACAGATTAACGGTTCGAGAAACAGCTGTGACTGGTATTTACTGTGCATACTGCCTGAATCCCTCGTTGGCCCTTTGCACGGTAAATACCATTAAACATGTGTCATTGATAATTGCTTGGAGAACAGAAACAATGCACACGCATGGCAGCTGTACATGCTCCAAAATCTTACTCCATCATTCCAGTTAATGTGATGCAGAGGAACAACTGAGGACTGAGACCACATGCTGCCGAACCACAAATTTCATCACTTCATGTACACTTTCCACTGGCACTGCACCGTGACTTTTTGACTTTACTATGATTAGCAAATGGAGCATTGTTTAATCTCTGCTGGAGCATACAGAGATGACCTTTGGAGCTAATGCCCTGGCTCTCGTAGAGTGAACAGCTCTTGATAGGGAGGGTGTGAGGGTACCTGGGAGAAAATAAAGCCGCTTTCATTGGTGCGCCGGTGATAACAGATAACACGTGAAGCCAGGAGGTACTTTGTTTGACCAGCCTCACTACTCCACCTGAGCCACAGTTAGAATGAGGGGAAATTCCTTTAACCACATTTCACTACAATTTCCGTCTGTTCAGCAACATAACATATGAGGTGTGGAACAAAAGCATGGGGTGTTGGTGGTGGTGTCTGAGACGGCCTGTCAGATAAAACGTTGCTATCATTTTTCTCTCATTCAACTTTAAAAGACTTGATGCAGTTTCACTTGTGAAGGGCATGTTGGCCCCGAGTGAGAATCGAGGCCACTTGCACTCATCCACACAAGCACCGAGCTCAGCTGAGCCCAGATGGCCACTATTTAGTGCTGTGTCTGACAGTGCTGGCAAAGCTGTTTATTGAGGTAGTCCAACAACAGCCTTGAGTCTGCTTTATGGGAGGATGAATACTGGGCCATGCTGTAAAAATTCCAAGCAACTAAGCATGTTTGTCTCTAGACAGTCACAAGATTCTGGGTTTTTTTGAGCCCTAGGCTCAGGTTCAGGCTAGGGTGTCTATGTTTGTGTATGTCTGCTGCTGGCATATATTTTTACCCATGAATGAGTGTGTCTGTGTGCATATGTGTGCTTCAGCAAGATTGCTGTTTCAATGTTGGTATATTTATAAGGGAACATTACTGTTTGGGTAGTTGTACTCTATGTTGAACGTTATATCTCTCCCTCAATCATGTCTCCCTCTAACTGACAGCAGTGTCCTGGGGTGTGAAGCTCAGGTACACAGATACAGGAGGCCAGCTGTTTGCCTTCAGTCAGCACATGTGTGAGAAAAGTGTTGGTGTGATCATGAGGAGATGGTGTGGGCTCCAGGAGGATGTTTAATGTGCATTTTTTTTTCATTTTTTTTAGCAGGCAGTTTTGCCTAAAGTTCAAACTATCATAGCGCTCAAAGACTGCTAGATACTAAGGATACCTTTGTGAAAAGCATCAGGTGGCCAAGACAGCAATCGATTTCTCCTCGCTATCACAACAGACTATGTGTCAGATTAAAGAGACCCTCTCAAGATGACAGAAGGCTGACAGCCCAGCTGCAACAATCAGAAAACCAATCCTTCCCGTCTTTGAAAGAAACCCACAGAGCTGAACAACAGGCAGGCCTAAACATCCTGCTGCATCAACCCCTCCATGGTCCATCACTCCTATAATGGCATCCTGTAAATATTCCAGCCAGATCAATGGACCATAAAGAGGAATCCATCATCTGCACATATTATCTGGCAGATTTACCAGCCATGGCTGCTGGGCTTCTCTATCTGATAATGCATCCAGGATCTCACAAAGGTACACAGCCTGCACTGCCCACCCTCTTCGCTTCAGGCAGGTACTGCAGATGTCTGATGTGAGGTTATAAAGTGCACTGGAGCATGGGATTGTGGATTCCTATACTCACTCAGCTTGATCCCAGTGTTCATATGCAGTACTGACAAAGGGCTTGAAAGCATATCACCCCTTGGCTCTATGCAATTACAAATTAAAAATAAGACACCTGCTGTTGTTGGAAGCAAAATAAGGAGTGTAATGGCAGCCAAATGAACTGTAGCAGTAATTTCAGTAACACTTGAGTGGGACTTTCTTGGAAATAATGAAGCTTTGAATCTTTGAAATTATGCCTTTCATTTAATTAAAATGTCATTGATGAAAAAGCACATTGATTGCAATGTTTAGAGGCCTGTTTTCCTGCTGGAAACTGCCACACAGGAGAGCTTATACATAGAAGCATGGAGAGCCAATCACCATTCTGAAACTTTGGTCCAGAAAAGCATACAAATGATATCAGAGTCTTGGTAGCCCATGGGTGGAGTGTCTGAGGCTGAGACTACATGGTGGTTTCCAAGTCCACAGATAACATTAATTCAGTTAACTCACTGCATTACACTGAAGTACCAGAAAAACTGGTACTATGCAAAATACATAGCAATGCCACCTATACACATCACTGGTTGCATCTGAAGCATTGGTAGCATTTGAAGTTCCTAGAGTTGTTTTTGGCATGAGAAGGGCAAGTTATCAGGATTTTGCAATTTTCAACTCAGTTTAATAGTTTCAGCTTGTGAGATGGGTCACAGCATTTCAGAGGTAGAAGCAAAGTTTGGATTTTCACTTATGAGCATTTCAAGGGTGCACCATGACTAAAAGAATTCAGGCAAATCCTTGAGCTTATGATAGCAGCATGGCCATAAAAAGACTCTGGGTGAACGTGACCAGTGTCGGCTGGCAAGAATCTTTTGACATGATAGGCTTGTAAGACTGCCTCAAGTAACATTGGAATTCAATGCTGGGGCCTCAATAACATCAGTGAGAGGACTGTGCAACGTTCTCTCCAAGATCCCGTGGGGGATGTTTTGCATACAAGCAGCAACCAATTTTTTTGGCCATGGAGCTTTACATATTTATATACTGAGTGGTATAAGTCTTTGGGAGACTGAATTGGAGTACCCATCCTTAGCATGTGGTATGCCTCAAAGCAGCATGGCTTATTTTAAGAAACCCACTGAGACAGGAGAGATGCTCTGATTGGAATTCTATGAGCATGAATACACATTAAATGCCTCAGATGTGTGGCAGGAACTTAGATATCATAATAAGGTGGAGGATGACATATATGTGTTATTGATTATGATTTTTCCTGATATGATTGAAAACAAGAAAGTGTTTAAGTTTTATACAGGGATGTGAAATTGACTGTGCTCATCTTTACAAGCCAATAAAAAGTGGGCAGTAAGTGAGATGTTTCTGAGCACTGTCAGAAACTTACAGAGGGAAATCTTTGTTTTGGTGATTAAACAGCCCACAACCAGTTTCGGCTGCCATAGCTTGTTGATCTACAATGAATCGCATATTGCCTGATTGAAAGAACATGGATTTATGTTAATACAGCTTTGACAGTAACTGTTGCATAACTAGGCCATACACTTCTTCTTCTTCTCTTTATCAGTGACTACTACAGTCTACTAATATACTAGCTTAAACATTCATACACACCTAAGAAATATATGCAAATTCTCTTGAACATATGTTTTGAGCCAAACCGTAAAGGTGTTTACATTTCTCAAAAGAAAACAAGCAAATTGCTTTGCCTATACAGCAATTACCACTAATTAGCAGGCCTGAATCTTCCAATTTTGATTGTGCACTCTGAGCACGTAGTCTTCCTCTTCCCCATGGATAGCGAAACAGCATTTATCTAGTAGCGGGGAACATCACAAGCTGAGCACCAGAGAAAACCAATGCTAGGCCACAGCAGAAGGGTATAAGGGGCACGGGGTAACGGCTTTAAAGGGGAAGGACACCATCAGCTGCCATGTTTGATACATGCAGAACTCTCTGCTGGTGTTAAAACAAAGCCTGAATTTCAGCATTTGTGTGGCAGCTGGAAAGAAATGCTGTGGTACACCTTTTCTTTCTGAGGAAAATCTCAAGGTCCAGCATTAAGCTTTATCCTCCAAAAGGAAAACACAAGAGGATGGCACAGAGCTGTAAGAGTGGAGCTGCACAGCAGGATATGAGTGAACATCTTGAGAGTAGGCTTTACATAATTTATAGCCATTCCTTTGTTCCCCTTCCTTTGAGCAGGATCTTTTAAGAGGCTTTACCAGGAATCTCTGGTATTCCATCATTGTCTTACAGTTATAAGTTCATTACAAGTTTGGGTTAATGTTTAATGGCAATGTTTATGATTATAATTATATAATTATAGTATTATATAGAATTATAAAATAATTATAATTACAAAACACTAAATCCTCACTTGTGTTACTACATTCCTTTGACTGTTCACTTTTAATAAAGTTTTTAAAGATTGTTTGGATAATTCATAAGGGATCATACCTTCCATACATATCCCACAAGGGCAAGCCAAGGAGCTCTTAAATGTACTGGATGGAACACATTTTTTTTTATGTGTACTTACTGAATAATTCATAGCTATTACTATGCTTTAAAAGGAATAACGGAATAATAAGCTGGGATTTTATGGGGTTTCATTCAATAAAGAATTCATCTGATCTGTGTAAGAAGTGCAGGGATTTAAAATATCTGAACACTCTCTATATCAGCAATAAGAGTAATCTGTCTGAGAGCTGCTGGAAAATATTCTTGGATCGGTGAGACTGGGTGCCTGCAAGAAAGCTTAAGGAAAGTGTATCTTTTTTTTTGTAAAGGCAGGGATTAGCTCGATGTGGCATTCAGAAAGATGTTTTGTGCTTTACACCTAGCTGCTTTCCTTCTCTCTCTACCTTGGCTCTTAATAGGATAACCCAAGCACATTATTTGTGTCATTCCAGGGTCATCAGCAGCCATGCAGCAAACACAGCTCCACATCGAGCAGATACACAGACAGGCTATTAGAGCGGCATGTGTTAACTGCGACCCAGTCACAATTTCATTGTGCTGAAAGCACACCATTCCTTCACATTACAGAGCAGCTTGAAGATAGATAATGGTCAGCATCTGAGGCCAGAGTGCACTGTGGGGGCAGAAAGGAGAGATAGAGCAAGAGAGTGAGAGACAGAGAGAGAGAGAGAGAGAGAGAAAGAGACAGAGTGTAGAAATGAAGTAAGATGACTAGAGGAAAGTGCCACCTTTAAACCATAGCCACTGATGAGGCAGCGAGTACTGCTAACAAGAATTATAGACAGCTTCACTAGCCATGTTAATATATTGATAATTAATGAGTTCTGTGATGAACTGTCATCCAGTCCAGGGTGTATTCTCACCTCACACCCAGAGTTCCTAGGATTTGTATTCATTGTGACCCTGAGCAGATTAACGTGGTTATTAGGGATGAGAATCACCAGGAACAGCCTGATACAATATTAACATGATACCTAGGTGCTGACTTGATTTGTATTGCAATTCTGTAATTATCACGATTTTCTAAATCTCCTGATTCGATATTACAAACCTCTTCACAGAAAAGTTGGGACACTTTCTTAAAATGTAAAAAAAATGGAAATCTGTAATTTGTTAATTCAGTTGAGCCTTTATTTAACAGATAAAATGACAAAGAAAAGATTTTCAGTGTGTTCAATCATGAACGTAGTTCTGTTTGTTAAATATAAACTTATTTAGAAATTGATGCCTCAAAAAAAGTTAGCACAGAGGCATGTTTACCTGGGTCACATCATCTATTTTTTTTAATTATGCTTTTTAATTGTTTGAGAATTGATGATACTAATTGTTGTAGCTTTACTAGTGGAACTTTTGCCCATTCTTGCTGTATACAAGATTTGAGCTGCTCAATAGTCTGTGGTCACTGTTGTCTGATTCTCCTCTTTATGATATGCCATACATTTTCAGTAGGAGACAGATCTGCAGTTCCTTGGAAAAGATGTTATCTTAACAAAATACCAGTATAAGCCTCCACATCAGTGGTAACTCCATGTATATATGTAGATTACCCATGCTGTGGGCACTGATGCACCTCCATGCCATCACAGATGTTGTATTTTTCCATTTATGGTTGGTAACATTCTGGATGGTCTTTTGCATCTTTGATCTGACATCCGTTTTTCCCAAAAACAAGCTGAAACGTGGTTTCGTCTGACCACAGAACACGTTTCCACTGTCTTTCGGTCCATCTCAAATGACTTTGGTCACAGAGAACTCGCCAGTGTTTCTGCACAATATTAATATATAGCTTCCTCTTTGTATAATACAGTTTCAGGTTGTATTTCTTGATGCAGCAGCAGATTGTGTTAAGTGACAAGGATATTCCAAAGTCCTCTTGAGTCCATGTGCATCACGGTAGAATGACAGTTTCTCAACTGTCAGTGTCTCTGGTATGTCATCCAGCATAATTGTTGTAAACAAAATTAGCAAATAATTCACTTCTGTCATACAGGATGTTGTGCTTTCTGTTAATATTAGTTTAGAGCACACCGTCTGTAGAAGTATAGAGGAATGGTGACAGTTCTCTACCTTGAAATCAAATCTATTTTAATTATAAGGAATGAAAAATCTTGGAGTCAGTGTGACAATACATGAATCGCTGAACAAAAGAATCACAATACTTAACTGAATTGATGTTCCTCCCCATCTCTAACAGTTATTGATAACAATTTAGCACTTGATAAACAAGTTTTGACTGAGCTGATGCAACTGGAGCTTCGATTCGGATCATGAAAGATCATGGAACATATACACAGGTGTGGACATGTAGAAACAATTTGGCTTGTGAGCTTGTATGAGTGAAAGGCATTTCCTCTTCACTTGGATGCTGGGATGCTTCTCTTTACTTGAACTTGGCTACAGTGTCAAAAGCTGCCCTCTGGGATTCAGAGAGGCCAAGGAGATGGAAGAACCATCTGAGTGAGGCAAGTCCTGCTTCTCTCTGTCACTGGTACTGTAAAAGCTGCTCCTGCTTTGAGTGGCTTGTAACAGAAACGGTGCTCTGATCGGGCAAGTGAACACCGTCTTCACAGTCCAGACTTAATGTACCACCATGACATATAAGCAGTGCTCATTCCCCTTCTGTTTCAGAACATGAATCTACACTAAATCTAAAAATGAATACAACACACAGAGCATGGCAAGCCATGTCAAGACATTTTAAAGTGATTATTCATGAAAGCCATACAGCTCACGCAGTAATGTCACCCTCAGGACAAAGAATGTCAGTTCAAACAAAAATGAAGTTCATGAAATATTAAAAGACTGAGTAAAGACAAGCCTTAAGTTTTTAACCACTCACTTTCTATAACAGATATATAATAAACCTGTCATGTTTAAATTTTTTTGTAATCCAATTTCACTGTCTACAAGCTGCTATAGAAGAAAGACACCAATTAGAATTGTGCATTATTCCAGACAGTGTATTACAGTTTACAGGACAGTAGTGACACACTGAGATATTCATAATTGCAGCTCAAGTGAATTAATTTATAGAAGTCAGAAATGTCAGGTGACATTCATTTTCTAGATAGTTAAACTGGCAGGCAGGCACGATAGTGTAATGTTAGCAAGCGTGTGTCAAAGCACGAAACAGCTGCCATATGCTTTAGGGCCGGTTCAAATATCAGATTAAAGAGGCTACCTGCTAATATTACAGCTACATCATTACTATGTCCGTTGAGAAAACGACATGAAGCACAGCTTGTTGCATTCATGTTACATAAACCTTTGGAAATTATTGGTCAAATTACTTTATTCCTATGTCTTTATAGCTTATATGCACTCTGCTCACATGAATTGGTAATGTTGGAACCTGGAACCCATACAGCTCTGTTTATGAATGAATGAACGTTACATCTACAGGTGTTAGACAATGAAACTGAAACACCTGTTGTTTAGTGTGGGAGGTTTCATGGCTAAATTGGACCAGCCTGGTGGCCAATCTTCATTAATTGCACATTGCACTAGTAAGAGCAGAGTGTGAAGGTTCAA
>JAOVYV010000053.1:15469409-15481105 GCA_025674545.1 Hassar affinis
AAGTACCGTTCTCCTGGCAACCACCAAACCCAGACTCATCCATCAGATTGCCAGATGGAGAAGCATGATTCATCACTTTAAAGAACACATCTCCACTGCTCTAGAGTCCAGTGGCAGTGTGCTTTACACCACTGCATCTGACACTTTGTTGGTGATGTCAGGCTTGGATGCAGCTGCTCGGCCATAGAAACCCATTCTATGAAGCGCTCTATGCACTGTTCTTAATCTAATCTGAAGGCCACATGAAGTTTGGAGGTCTGTAGTGATTGACTCTGCAGAAAGTTTGCGCACTGTGCACCTCAGCATTCGCTGACGCCACTCTGTCATGTTTACGTGGCCTACCTCTTCATGGCTGCTGACATTCCCAATCTCTGCTATCTTTTCCAATCACTTCCCAGATCACCATAGCCATCTCTAAGAAAATGCTGATAGTTTTTAACCGTTCATTTACATTCATAAATCTGCAAGTGCAATTCTAGGGCCACATTCCAAACTGCTAGATGCTGAACACAGAGTGCACATCGTAGGGCATACAAACTATTATCTCTGAAGAGTACATGTCTAGGGAGCACAATACAATCTGGAACTCAGTCTAACTTCACGTCCCTTTCTCACTGGATGACGTTTTTCCTGCTCTGCTCATGTTTCTGATTTCTCCATAAACTTTGCCTTCTTAAATTCAAGAGAGAGAAATAAATTAGATAACACAAGTTATATCAGGAACTAAGTTGTATTGTGGATGTTCTACAACATTAAACATATTGACAAATGGGTTAAATTGCTGTTCTTTAATAAATAAATAAATGTTAGCACTGACACATTGCTTTAAGAGGAATAAAAAACATTGAAATGTACCATTACAGGAAGATAATCACCTTGGAAACAGGAGAGGCTTCACATTGGGACATATCAGACCACCCTGTCGCTGATTATTTCCCAGCACACCCCACTGTGTTGTATTTCTGACACATGATACATGGTTTTGTGGATATGAATCAGACTTCTTATTTTCTTTTTTTGTGTTTGTTTTTATCAGCAGTAGCTCCTACTATTTTCCTGCCAATAATTTCAGGACATTTTGCAGTCCACCATATCATCAGGTTGTACTGGTAATAACAGCTATTTTCAACATTTGGAGTTTTCAATATAAACGTAAAGTCAGGGACCTTTAAAAAAAAGAATTTCCCATTTACTGCTACAAAATTTGAATACACAATCTTCAAGAGTCAACTGCAAAACAGTCAGGCTGTTTGAATAGCTGCATTCATGCCACGAAATGTTTATAACTTAACGCACTGCCTGTGGTTAAGAGAAACACTTGCAGACATACTCAACTTCCACCACAACTCTTACACCCATCTCAATTAGAACAGTTTAATAACAGAAAAAATGACAAGCTCTCACAGAAAGTGTTCTGCTGGCTTTCTGGCTCCGTAACCCTCGGTTTAAAGTAAGTCCTTTAAACGATTCAGCAGCAAAGGCTTATTTAATATGACTATGATGGGCTGTTTCTAGGCGAGGATTAAATAAGCAAGACTCAGTTCTTCACTGTGAGATCCGTGGATTCAGGTCATTTGTAGGTGCGTCTGGTGGAAAACACAGGAATGTTGTGAAACTTGTGTCCCAGAAATTTCCAGAAAGTGCCTCCTCTGTGCTCTGCATTCTGCCAGCACTATTGTTGTGCCTGAAATAATACATGCACATTATTTTGCATGATTTGAGATTAGCTCCCAAACATAGGCCCTACTTTAACCACAAATTAGATTCCAAAGCTCATATTTGCATGTGCTGTAAAACAAACAGGCGAATGTGTGTTTCCCCCCATTTCTGCCCATCTCTGCAGAGTAAACAGATCAATGATTTCCTGCAAGCTTGTTTTGCTTCAGTGCTTTAAGCCCTCATCACTGGTTTTAAAACCTTCTAAGAACTAGTGGAAGCTAGTAGGATAGCAAACTGTCTTTTTCTCAGATTCATCTCTCATTTACTACCACAAAAATATGCTTTTTTCTGTGAAGCCCCCAACACAGATCTAAAGGACATCCATTGAAGCCTGTGCATCACTTAGTGTTAGCTGTTCATGTACTCAGTGTTTTAATGGCATGAATGATGAACACTCGCTGGACAACAGTCTTATAATAACACATGATTTTGAGCCCTGTCTGGATGCACGGCTTCACTGGGAGGGAACTGTGTGTGGGAGGCTGCATATTGCACTTATTGGACAGTGTGTTCTTTGCTTGTTCTGCCTGGATGCATGTCCTTATGACGATTGACAGACCTCTCAAAGGGGCGGGACCACAATCACTTGGAGCCTGCAGTAGTGATGTAATTTGTAATTAATGTAAGTAAACTGTAACTATGTTCTGTTTTGAATTCATTTCTGAAATTCATTGTCCTCTCATCTTGCAGATTAGCTATTTTTTGGTATGAAATGGCAGACACTGCTAATGTTGACCTGAGTTTAAAAAAAATTCAGATGCTTATAAGGAGAGACTTGAAATGTTTTTTTTTGGGGGGGTTTTTTCCAGATTTTTCTCCCTAATTTAGTCGTCTCCAATTCCCACCTATCACTCCTTCCCCCCCTTGTCACACGACGAACTGCCAGTCCGGGAGGGCGTAGCCTTCGCCTGCTTCCTCTGATACACGTGACGCCAACCGGCGCCTCTTTTCGAGCTGCGGCTCATGCCCTTGGGAGCGGTGTAGCGCGCTTGGAGGAGAGCGCTCCCGCCCACCTCTTGTATGCATGAGCTCACAGACGCCCGTGACTGGACAGTGTCGCGCTGATTGACATGGGGGAAGAACGTATGCTGCCCCTCCCACCCTGAGAGCACGGCCAATTTTTGCTCTCTGAGCTCCCGGCTACAGGCAGCTATAGCATCACCCGGATTCTAACTCGCGATGATGGCGAACGCGTTGTTGTTGCGCCACTCGGGAGCCCGAGAGAGAGACTTGAAATTTAACAAAAACGCAGACTAACACCAATATTTTATTTAAAAAGTCAGGAAGTTAAAAAGGTCATTTTACACTGTCTTAATACAGTACAATTAATTGGTTGTGTTTATTATTAGAAGTATTAGAAGTTTTAGGCACCTTACTGTTTTTAGTTACAATTTTTGTTATTGATGTTTTTTTTAGTTCTGCATTATTGAATCAGTACAAAAAGATTTTATATTTCCAAATGTTACTTTTCCAAATAAAAAAAATCTGTTACAAAATAAAGTTGTATGCCAATAATGAAAGCACCACATCACAAAACAGACCACTTTTCATACAACAAACCATAATGAAGGCTGCTGGGTTTTGCATGCAAAAAAAAGAAGTACATGTGACAGTCAAAGTCTCCAGAAGAGCTGTGGCAGATTCTCCGAGACGCTCAGTAAAACTTACCAGCTAATTACTGTACAGTACGATGCATAAGTCTTAGCCACATGCAAAGACTCGCTGTAAAGCAAAATGCCTTCAAAAATAATAAAAGAAAACACATAAAAGAAAACACTAATAAAGTGCAGTAAAACAGTAATAAACTAAAAGGAGACAATATTAGGTGTGCCTAGGTACAATATGTGCCATTTTATAAGAAACTTAGTTTTTAAGTTGTACTGAGTGTCTTGGAGAATCTGAAAAGTGGTATGCTATGTTGGAAAAGTAACATTAAGAACTATAAAAAAAATTTACTCAATAATGTAGAACTCAAAAGAAAACATCAATAACAACAGTTGTACCTACACACAGTAGGGTGGCTAAGACTTTTGCACAGTACTATATATAAAACATTTATATATCAGACAGATGTGCTACCCTGTTTTAACAACCACAAGCTGGTACTGCTTCTAGCACAAAGGATTTTGATCAATCATCTGTATGAGAGTACAGCTGAGACAGTAGAGCAGCCAGCCGTTAACGCTGAGCCTTATGGCCTACATGCAAACCTCAGAGCTTCTGCTTTAACAGCTGTGGTACTGATCACAACACAAAGCACTGCAATGAACTTGTGAGAGTCGCGCTGGGAAAAGGGAGCAGTGAGGATGACTCAAAAACAACCTTCCAGACTCAGCGAAAAACAGAAATACACTTCAAGTTCAAAAACCAGAAGAAAAGCTGTGAATCTGAATCCAGAGTTACATTCATAACTGAGTCTGACTGTGCATCGCTTCAGTAACAAGTTGGAGGTCAGTCAAATGAGTAATTCAGGCCTAGACCTAGAGAGTGTGTGAGCCAGCCTGGGGTTGCACAGAAAGACTGGAGCAGTGTGTGCTTGAAGTTAAGATGTACAACAGATGTCTTCTAAGCCTTGTTCAGGACCATGAACTGCTCCTCACACTGGCAAGGCGTGCTAGAGTTATGGAGCTGCACTTTCAGTTGTCCTCTAATTATCTGTCTTATTCAAAGACATGTTTTAGATAGCCTAGTACATGGAGTGCCAATTAGAGAGCCTGTCCTACTGTGAAATAAAATAAGCTCAGAGCTTATGCCTTTGCCATTATAATTATGACTGACAACCAAGAATTTTAACAATTGTGAATTTTAGATTCCGGCTTCGTTATCGGCTAATTATTTCTCAGGACAACACCTCCTAACTATAACTACAGGTTATGTGAGGCAGCGGTGTAGCAATGAATTAATTTCAGGAGGGAATGAAGAAACATGCTAAGTAAAACCACTGTCTGATCTGTACGTTGAAATGATAAGTGGGATACACTCATGTATTTTGGCTGGATGCCAGACAGCAGCGGTTGGTGGTATTCACTCTTCTTATTGTTCAAAGGCAAACAGGAAAGATGCACGATCCTGAGTGGTTTGTTTCGTTTCTCAGCGTGGCAGCTGGCAGCCAATAAAAATGTGAGTAAAAAAAACCAGGAACAAATTAATTTGACATATGGGTCTGTTAAATATAATAATGATGATGATGATGATTTGTTGACCTTCGCTGAACTTCATTACAGGACATTTACTGTGCAAAACCTGTATTATGTGTTATGCTCACTACATATAAGAATTTGAAAAATATTTCTTGCATTTGCCTAAAACCTGATGATCCATATTAGTTTAAATCCATTGAAGTGTCAAGCACATAATCGAAAAAAGAAGACTATATTCAAGATAATTTGCACCTTATTTGGTTTCACTGCTACACAGCTCTAAAATCTTGTTTGAGTTCCTGTGGTCTCAGATTTTGGATCCCACTGTCCTTGCATTTTTGATATTTATAGACCAGGTATGTGAGTGAGTATGTCTCACAAAAATCTGATAAGGGAAAGTATTAAGGAAAGGAAGCATAGATTAGATTTGAGCACCGAGTCATAGATCATATGTCATTTAAGGGAGTTATGTAATATACCTTTAAGGTCAGATCATGAAACTTGAGAGATCTATGGTCTCTGTGCCGACGGGGTGCACACCATTAACCTTTGCTATGTGCAGAACCTTGCAGCTCATCAGACATTCCTACACTGATTCATTATGAAGGATTTTAGTAAAGCACACATCTCTAAGACTACGCCTATTCCTTGTGTTTGCTAGTCAGTTCATTTCTTGATCTTCTAAAGCTAATTGTGCAATACACAAACATTAGGGAAACTTTTTCGACAACATCATGGTTATCGGGCAGGTCTGCAGGTTTGGCTATCTATATGCTTGTTATATTTTACATGGCAAACAAGCTTGTGTTGTTTGGCATAAGGTTGTACAGTGTGAAGTCAAAGAGTTTGCTCAGTGGCTGGGAGGTATTTTTATACTTCTGGCTTAATACAGCATGTCACATACCATCAAAGCTCATAGTGAAATAAGTGCTTGGAAGGCAGCTACACCACTACTGCCAGTGTCCTGCTGCACTAAAGCAGATCCAATGATCGTCTGTGGCTTGTCATCCAGGCACAACATTTAAAATGCTGAAACCTGTTTTTTTAATTATTATTATTATTCCTGGATACATCCAATAGCTTTCATTTAGTTTACATGCAAAGTACTACATGCCTCCAGTTAACCAAATACATATGCACACATTTGTTAAGTCTGCAATCACCTGAGTATAAAACATTCTTGCAAAAGTCTGCTCTTAAAGTTCTTCATCTGTCATCGGCACAACGCCACACCGAGATGAACTCTCTGAAACACTGTAATCAATGGCAGCATACTGTCCAAAATCTGTTGTTGTGTGTCTGTGGAGGTGCTAATTAAGTATGAATCATGTCAGTGCCGGTAAGGCAGTCTGGCTCCTCTGAGAGCTGGCAGAGCTGCAACAGTCAGCCACATAAAGGATCAACACTAAGGCCTTTCCCACTGGAAATAAAGCTGAGGCAAACATTCACCACCTGCCACTGTCTACAACTAACACTTAACATACTGCAATAAAGCAACTTCTTGAAAATACAAATGACACCATTTTGGTCAATCAGCCAGAGCAGAAAGTGATTCAGCAAACCAAGGACGTGTTGTACCGGTCACATGACATCTACAATATAACGTCAAACAACTGGGGCACAAAGACGAATTGTGTTAATGAGCCTGTCTCCGTTTCACACAAGAAGGAAAGAACTTTTCTGCAGTATTTTGTGTCACGGAAAGTTTTTTAGACTGGCCTCTGCTATTTTATTGCAACACGGTATGACTCATTGCTCCTTGGTCTATTATTATGCTTGTCATACTTTTAACTATTGAGCAGGAGATTTGACCAAAAGAACTGACTAAAAGAATTATCGGTCCAACCATCAATGTGTGCAATACATCTCTGCAACTGTTTGTATATTGTAGTATTACTCCTCCTTAGATGCTTTAAAGCAGCTTGTGAAGAGTCTTTCCACAAAATAAAACTGTAGCTTAAAAGCTTCAAAGGGATTTCATCCCATTATGCAATCGGTTCATATGACTGCATGCCAAACTTAGGCAGACAGACATGAATCATTTTTATGCACCTGATTCACTAAACCACAAATGTTGCAACTAGGAATATCTGTACAGGAACAGATAAAAACATATGTTGAGTTAAATGTAAATACAAACACTAAAGGAGAAGGACATACAGAAAGGGCTGTCTTGTTTCCTGTCCATTTCTATGGATGAATTCAGAAATGATCAAAGGAATGATTTAAACACCGCATAATCGCAACAAACACAACTTGCAACAGCAACTGCTTTTTTCCCCCCACAAAAGTACAAGCTGGGACTAACACTTGCGTTATACTCTTGGTGCCTGACCTTTTTAAGTGAGCAAAGAGAAATTATACTTATATGTACTTTGAGAAGACTTCACTTTAAAATGAAAGATCCTGAAAATAGAGGATAGAATAAAGTAGAGGAATGAGGTCCAGCTCAGAAGAAGCCAGAGTAGATTGTTTGCTTTGTGCTAATTATAGAAGGAACAGACTGTATGCCGATCCCAGCTCTCTAATAACATTTATCTTCTCACCAAAAGACCATTGTTCTCATCTGTCCTAAATACTCCCTGTGCAGAAACCAGACACACTGTTGATGAAAGTAGTCTTGTGGGAAACTTTTTTTGTGTGTACCATAAATTGCTTTATGCCATATCTAACCTGTTATATAGCCTTACCCAAATGAAGGGGTGTTAATCTGCATGCTGTTCATAATCAGTATTAACAGCTATGTTTGGATGGCAGGGTATAGCTTCTTTTTCTTCTTTTTTTCACATTTATCTGGACCTAATCAGAATTGTGTTTTAGACATCAATGATCCACTGAAAAGGAGCTAAGCATGGTCCAAACCTCAGTATGTGCTAAAAAGACTGTAATTCAATTGAATGAAAAATCTGCTTTTATAAATAGACATACTGTGCTTCACATACTTCATAAAGCTGGGATATTAAAAAAACACCCCAGACAGTCTTGATTTTTGAAAGTGTTCATGTCTAGCAGTTTAAGAGGAAGATCATATGAGGAACTTGTCAACACCAGTCACAGTTACTAATCCTGGACATTAAGGACATGCAGTTTTTAATTGTGATCCCAATCTACTGTGATTCTGGTAAACATAGCTGTAGTTACCTTATCAGTCGATATTAAATATTGGTGTTTACTGATTGACGGCATGTTTAATATATATAAAATATATATAAAAAGACCATTTTCAATATTCTTGTTTACTATACAGAATACAATAATCCCAATGATCATTTTATCAGCCCTGCAGCATTATATTAGCGCCATATATTATATATAACATGTAAAAATACAAAAGAACTTCAATAGCCTTCGCCACAGAACTGCAAACATGGCTGTGGATCGACAGTGAGTTGATTCAGCTTCTGCCATTTATAGCTTCAGAAAATTATAGGGAGGCCATTATTACTTGGAGAGTGGGGTACGTCAAATCCACACACAGCGACCCTCCCTTTGCAAGCTATATTTATGACACTAGATAAACCACCTTCTATAACCTACTGCAATGGCCACCATAAATCCTCCATCAATGGCCCAAATCCAATGGCATTATTTAATGGTTATAATGAAAGACGATTCCAAATTAAATAAAGCAACAGTGCTAAAAGCGCCCCTCCCAAAACAGCAAGGCCTATTTTACAGGGTAGAAATAATCAGAAGTGTCAGGATAAACCAGACGGGAATAGCCTGCCAAAACAATTCTACGCATTGCAGCTCCGACTCCAGCACTTATTTGTGACTAATGTTACAATCCCTTTAATATCATCAGGCATTTGTTCTGAGCCAACAGATTCACTGTGTTTTAATTCTGAAATTCTGAAAGCAACTGCTCCTGGAGGAAATCCAAGCAGAAAACATGTGTCTATGTGGCTCAGCTCAAAAGCAAAAACAAATAATAATGGAAAATTAAAAACAAGAATGTTTGAATGTATCTTTATGGCTAAACACAAACATATCACCTCTTTTCTTTGGCATTTTTCCCTTTTTGTTTCACACACTGTCTCACACATTTGTTTTTCATGAACTCACAAGAAAAAAAATATATATAAATACACACACACACACAAACACACACACACACACACACATGCGTATGTTTAAACATAAAGATAAAAACACGCTGACATCAGTATGTTAATTTGCAGACACACACACACACATGCTGCAGCAACCATTTACACAGTTCTTACTTCATGGGCTTGAAGAGCGCTTGGCCATAGTTCTGGAATGTCATGATGAGCTTCAGCTGCGTGCCTCCAGATTTCATGGCTTTAGAGAAAACAACAGTGAGCCCATCGCAGAAACTCTCATAGTTACATCAGTGCCACACATTAAAGGGAGTAACTGTTTTCTTATTGATGTTAAAAAGTCACATGGCTACTCTTCAGTGCAGAACATATATCTGATGAATTTGGAGACAGAAAGGAAACAAGGGTGTTGAGAATTTCTGGGCAATTTCAAAGGCCAAATAAAGACACTGAGTTAAACCATAAAAAGTCTGCTGACCTTAACAGGGTTTGATTTTCCACTGTGCAGTGTAAGTAAACTACATACTGTTCTAGTCAACAATGTGTGTGGCGTGTGTGTGTGTGTGTGTGTGTGTGTGTGTGTGTGTGTGTGAGTGCCAAAGCAGCTGCATCCCACTAATTACTGCCTGATTCTTATTACACAGCACTGGTTGCCTACATGCAGTGTATTTAAACACTGTATTGTTTTTGATTCACATTTTAATTGAATGCCGATGAAACTGAAAATGCCGTGTAGTTAACCTTGATTATTAGATAAAAGGCCATAACGTATCCCTACACACAATGCACGAGGCACAAAAGTCCCATCACATCTGTTTGAGGAATTAGAATGATAAATTCTCATCTCTGTCACCTTTCCAGCTCCAACAACGCTGCTGTCTCTTTAATAGCGTTCATAAAATTACACACATAACTTACATTACCCAGCTGCTGTGACTTACCAACACTGGTTATTCTCTGTGTAGTCAGGTCCTTCAGCATTGCATCGATGACAGGGTTGTGGCGGGTGTAGAGTTCGTAGCGGTTGATGCCAATGTGGAAGCGCAGCCAGTTAGGGTAGGAATCTGCTGTGAGCTCACCTGGAGGGGTGTACTCCCCGGTCTTCTCCTGTCCGTGCCTGTGAAGCATGGACACACACACACACACACACAGTTATTGTTAGGACCTGCTGCTGATATTAAACAATGACTGAACTCAGACAGAAATTCAGAAGACTCAAGAACCAGGAACTTGTATTTTAAGAGCGTGTTATTATTTTTATTTATTATAAATGCTTATATGTAAAAAACAACTTATAATTTTGTATATATAATGTTTCAAATATATAAATAAGATATGTTTATATACTTTAACTAAATTGATTATTTATTAACTAGCCAATAAATAAGACGTTATGGGTGTAATAAATATGTTGCAACATTTGGCATTGTAAAAGAAACTAACCATTCTTGGTTGTCCGCTGCTTTGGGGTCGAACCTGATGTCGGTGTTGACGTTGAAGAGTGTGTCCTGGTCGGTGAGGACAGGTAAAGGTCTCTTATAGAGCGGGTGGTCGAACAGCGCTGCGAGTCTGGAGCGAGGATTCACTCCCGCTATTTGCGTCCCCTGCTTCCGGTCCTGTCCCACCTTGGCGCCGTGCTCACCTGTCCTCCGCGCCTCCGTCTTCTCCCCGGCCGGGCTGAGTTTCTCCAGCGAATGTGAGGACACGTTGGATCCGGGCTCGCTGCTGAAGTCCTGCAGGATTCGTAGAGTGTGCTTGTGAAGCGGTAGAGGTTCCGGGGCGGCGGCTCGGCCCGGAGGCTGGGCCCACTTGCGCGGATCCTCGCTGGGCGTGTGAGAGCAGGAGCAGCCGCCGGTGCCTTTACTCTCCAGCCGCGGCAACAAGTCAATCACGATGTGCAAGGAGCACGCGATCAGGAACACGGTCAAGATCAAGACCCGGAATTTGCGAAAGATGATCATCTTCAGGCCCTCCTGTTCAGTGACGCCCCAAGATTTGTTGGGAATGAGAAGGAGGAAAGTGAGCAGGCGCGCTACATCGCACACGGTGAACACGACGCGAGTGGCCAATTTGAGCAGGACGCACGGCACAGTGTGGCTTTCATGCGCCAGCTTCAAATGGGATGTGGCTGCTTGTGGATAAAAACAGTTCTCTCTCAGTAACAGCGTAATCCAGCCCGGTGACAAGCAAATTCCATTAAAGCAGTCAAAGTAAAATGAGTCACAGTACGCTCCGGTATTGAACTAGCTTCACTTACACCTATTTTTAGAAAAGTTTAAAGGTCTCACAAAAAAGCCATGAAAATCTCCACAGAGACGCAACCGCACATCTTTGCAGTTCTGGTTTGTAATGGGAGACTCACCGGTTTCCATCAAAATAAAATGGTTAGGAAGAAAGAGCTGTAACTGGGAGGTCGCAGTGAGCCGGTGGAGCTCCGCACGAGCGCAGAGCCTCTTCAGCAAACGCGCTTGATCTAACATGCGACTGTTCGCTCCTGGCTTTTATCCCCGACACAGCAGGCTGGAGCAAGCACAGCGTGACGCGAGCCGAAAACAAAACCCAGGGCAGGTTAGAAGAAGAAAGCGCTGCGCCTCTCCCCGGCCAGGACGCGGAATACTTCGAGGAAGTTTCACATGTCACACTCGATACACCGCCGTCGAGGAAGACGCGATGACAAGCGGAAAGGATTGGTTTGGTCTGTTAGCGTCTCGCGCTCTGCTCTCTGGCGTAACGTTGTGTGTGTGTGTGTGTGCGCGTCTGGGCATGTGTGTGC
>JAOVYV010000053.1:15557491-15574007 GCA_025674545.1 Hassar affinis
CCACCCGGGGATCGAACCCGGGTCCTTCTTGCTGTGAGGCGACAGCGCTATCCACTGCGCCACCGTGCCGCCCCAAATCTCAAATTAAATACTGATTAATTATAAATGTTCACGACATGGTGCTCACTACAAAGTGCACTACACTTTCAGTAAAATGTTATTTAGAATTCATCCATAAATAATCCAGTAATGCCAGTTTTAGAACTTAGTCATTTTAGCGTTTAATCAGAAATATTAAAAGCTCATTTTAAAATAACTGAAATTGTAAACCATGCCTTTATTCAGACCGCTTTCCTCCTGGTTTTAATTTAACTTGTTTGGTGGCTAAATGCAAACCACTAAAACTTGAACATCATGATTATCATATTTTATCATTTAATTTTCCCAGCAACCTTTTTATTATACCAGCAACTAACTGGCATAAATGCATTTTTGCAATATCTTATTCAACCGTATGTTTCTCTTGCATATTAAAAATTCCGTTTCCCGATGCAACACGGAGACCCACCGTAGGTTAACAGTATTATCCAAGATATTTATCCAAGATATTGGTTCATGTTGTTACAGAACAGATTATTAACCAGGTCAGGGAAAACGAGAACAAAAAAAGTTGGTGACATTCACTGTGCAGCATGTTGACAGGAGTGGGGTGAATTACAGCCGTGGGTCACAGCACGTTTAACCCGCTCAACATTTTGACGAATATCCCCTCAGCAGCGTTTGCCGTATCGTCTATGCTTTAATTGAAAGCTGGAATACTCCAACTTCCTGAGAGCAAAAGCTACTGCAGCAGACTGCACCCCGCCACAGTGCAGGCAAATCTCTTCCCGGCAGATGTTTGCGCAATTATTCAAGCGCGTATCCGTAAATATTAGATGCACAGAGAAGGAAAGGAGAAGGCAGAGAAGTGGGCCGACAGTGCCGGACAATTTAATTAGGTGTCACCTTAGAACAGAAACCTCAGTGGATTCATTCCCAGTCTCCTTGAACAGGAGCACGAGTATTTATAATGTGTCAAGTGGCATCATGTCCTTTTTCCTGCTGACTTTAAAAGACAGGGCCATAAATTAACCACCAACAGGGAGGCTACATTTCTGAAACCTTGTAAACAACAGCTTCCTGTTTACCGCACACCACCTATCATTCAGACTGAGCTTTTAATAATGATTATGGATGTGTAATTTTGGGCTAATATCCAGGAGAAATGTAGGAGATGATGGACGGCTAATAGCCTGGGAGGTGTTGTGTGTTATTCTGGGTTTACCTGCACTAGAGCCTCTTTCATGGCAGCCCAGTTGGAAACTCTCCATGCGCACTCCAGCACCAGATATGGGTTGGTGTGACCTTTGGACTGGCCGTATTCAGTCAGCGCTTCCCACTGGTTCAGTTCCTTAGAGCAGCTGGAGCAGAGGAGAGACAAACACAGCCCATGGTTAAACCGTTTTCTGAAAACAAGCCTCTCAGCAAAGTAAATCAACCTATGCCAAATTCCATAAATTGAGTTTTGGATGGATTACAGAATCCAGCGTGGCTTTAGGAAACGAGCCTGTCATCTTGGGCCAAGTTCTGAGGGAATGTTTGGCTATGCAGCAGTGAGCCAAGACAGGTCGGCTTCCAATGACTTAAAAAAGGCCATGGAACCTACCGGATCCAGTGATCCTCCCATAACTGGTACTCAGGGAAGATGGCAGGAGACGTGTTGGTCCTCTCATGCTCTTTGCGGGCTTTCTCCATGGCCTTCTCATAACTCTCTTGTGCCTGGTGGGACGTGTGATTAGCAGTGATTCATGTTCATAGATTCAACAGGAAATATGAGGGTTTAAGGTCAGGGTACAGCGTGTTCATCTACCTGCTCGAAGAAGCCATGCTGCTCATAGGCAATGGCTGTGCTCGTCTCCGGGAACTTGCAGCGCTTCTGCCACAGCCCCGCCCACATGTCCTCTTCTTGCAGCAGTGAGTACAGCTCCGCCAGCGAGTCCAGGATCTCCTAAAAGGACACAAACACAAGCTTAGAGGCTACGGAACAAACCTGAACTATACTGAGCATAGATCCGGGGACGCAGAATTTTTATTCACCGTTTACATCATTTCTTTTACAAAACGTGAAACGATTCTGTAGACACAGGTTGGTTTAGATTAAAGTGTAGATATGGGTATGTATACGAGTATGTGATGTTTAGATTTGCTAGCCTGATTTGTATTAATAACAAGCCACATATTTTCAAATGATACAATCCAAAATGCCTTTATACACCGAGTAAATCTTCAGCTCACGCACTATGCGAATCTGGTAGAGCTCATTTTCATTCAAATGAATAATATGAAATGCAGCAAACATTCAAATGGACTTATACCTGCATCTATAAGGTCTTTGCTTAGAATAAGCTTTTACTGAAGCTGGGCAGATCTCCAACCTGCTACACATCATTAAAAAGAAAAGAAAGAAAACAGTATTAGTCCTGAGTCTACCTGCTGAGGGGGTGTGATGCTCTCCTGCTCATAGAAATCAGTGCTCTGTTTGGGCTTGATGTGAAGGCTAAGGCCTTTCTCGAAGGCCTGCTGTTCCAGCATGAGGGTGGAGCGGAGCCACAGATTGTGCGTTTTGCCTAGGTATTTGAGCACACAGGGCCTGATGGGAATGGGAGGAACACACTGCGACATGGCTTCCACAAAGCAGTTGAGCGCACTGGGCTGACAGTCTCTCTGAGCCTGGTGACTGCCGCTGCACAGGAACGGGCCCATCTCCCCAGACAGGGCCTGCAACGGAGCCACGGGGTACAAGGGCACGTTCAGTATTCATAGAAAATGGTTTAAAAAAGGAGATTATTCAGTTTCGGGAGCGAGCATATCAAATGGCTTTAAAAAGCATTATTCTCTTGGAAATACATACCTGGAAATATTTTCCATGAATATTTATCAAATGTAAATGGTGATCAGAGGATCATAGTCACATGACAGATCTTGTATTATGTACCCTAATTCAGTACCTCCTTGTCTCTTAGGCAAAACAAAACCATAACGTACTCCATTTCAATACGTCGGGAATGCAGTTTAAAGATTCATAGCACCAATTATCACAAATCAAAGCTATTTAATGAGAATCTTAATGCTTAAGACATCTGGCCCATTAAATTCCTGATATTTGCATAAATGCATGAATTTCTTCCTCATTATCATGGCCTGCATGTGTAACTGCTACTGAGGAGGGCATAGAGTCAGAGTGCTTGTTTCCCATGAGCCTACAGATTGGACTGCCGTGAGGGACGACACATGACCTCTGACACGAAAAGGGCATTTAGATTGCAGAAGAGGTAGTGTTGTGATATGCATCACGAGCGCTGAAACACGTCAACGGTTGCTAAGGTCAAATGAAGAATTCGACAAAGGGTTATTTTTAGCAGAACTAAGTACTGAGTGTTTTTTTTTAATGCTAGGCTGTAGCTGAGAACCTCAGTACAGGAGAGGACAGCGGGACTCACGTGCTGCTGACGGTCTGACAGGATCTTCCATAGCCGAGGGAAAAGCTGCACCCATGTCTTCTCAGCCAACGGTGTGGAGATGTGACAGAGCTGTACAAGAGCATTCAGCAGTGCCCCTGTCTATGAAACACACACACATTCAGCTCAGTTATTCACATCTAGCGTTAACATTGCAACTCATACTCTAAGGCTTGATGGGATTTCCTGTGGAACCGAAAAGTTAAAGACTAAGACTCAAAGACTTAAATCCAAAGGATACAATAGGGATTCGTTATAAATGCATGTGAAAAGTATGCAAACGTCCATGACAGCTGCTCCTTCTGCAAACTGTGACGGGTCATGTCTCTAATCTCATTTAGTCCTAGAACCTAATCGAAAATCACAGCTCAACCTCAAACCCCCTTGAGTCTTTACAATGCCATTTATACAGCATAGAGCCCTTATTATTTCTGTCGGAGTATAATCTTTTTTTTATTTTCCAAGGAGGAAAAAGTGTGTCATATCTGTGTTCTGCACAGACCAGCTTGAGTCACGCATACCTGAGCAGCATATGCTGAGGTGACCACTCACCTTGACCTCTCGAAGGGAATCCAGGAACTTGTCATGGCGGTTGGTGAGCATGTGCAGCTGGTTGCCGGCATCGCGCTCCGCCTGCTCCTTGGTCTTCGGCAGGCTGGTCTGATCCCCGGGTGCCAGCTCAATGTCTATCTCCACATCCTAGACACGAGGACAAGACACGGATTTTAATGAGGCAACTTTTAATAAGTGACTTTAGTAATATTAGTTTCTGATAGTTTCTCCTGGACCGGGAAACGCATACTGATGAGCAGAGATAATGAGATCGTAAGAACTGGGGAAAATACTACACCAACCTCCTCTTTGGTCTCGCTGTTCTCCCTCTCACGTGGCTCCTGTTTGATGTGAGTGGCCATGGCGAAAGCGGCGCGGTCGTGGCTGTCAGCCAGGCTGATGACATTGGTGATGGAGGGCAGCATGGAGCCTTGGCAGCTTGTGCCTATGATGGTGCCCTTCTCACATACAGCCAACAGCAGCTGAGGAACACACAGTAGAGGTCTTGGTCACTGGAGTTGATGCCAGCCTCCATTATACCTACTGCCCCCTCCTGAGGGTGGGGAGTAATCAATCCCCATTTAGGTCTGCACCCTGGATATCAGTACAATACAGGGCTGACTTCTGATCTGCTGCGCACGACTGCAACTGTCGCATATTTCTACGCTGACAGAGGCCTAGAGGGCTCGAATGCCAGAATGCAGTTCCGCTCCAGCACAGCAGGATGAATCAGTACACGCCACTAGGGTGTGTAGGCCAACGTTAATAATTCACCAGCAAGCAGCTGCAGTGATTGTAGCAGAGATGAGTGTGGTTTTTTTTTTTTTTTTTAACATATGAGCTCACATGCTGCCCACACTCATACCCTCAAAGTCAGAGATGTGAGATTGATGGTCATCACTTAACACTCTAAAAGCGATTTGCAGTAGATTAAACTAAGTTAAAGGCTTCTCAATATTATGCAAGTTCATGCTGGGTTTCTGAAATGTCTTCCTAGCTGTTCTAAAAAACAAACCAAAAAAAAAAGCACATGCATTTTACCAGTATTTTTTTTTTGCTATAAAGGAAGAATACACACCTTTCCCTCTGCTAAGGAGTGAAAGGAAAACCTGTTTATTCAATACTTGCAAGTCCAAGGGAAGTTGTCAGGACAGTCCATAAATATCTGTGCGAAACACTGTTAGTAGAACACTTTCCTTAATCTTGTCATATACTATTTGCAAATGAAGCAAATCTCTATAAATGGGATTAGGAAAGGAAAGAAAATGGAAAGAAAGGAATCCATAGTTATGAGTTACAGTCTGTGCCAGATCTTGAATGGATGCCACAAGACTTTTGAGAACCTGCCAACACTAGTTCTGGTTCAAAAATGGAAAAAGGTGCTTTTTTCCCCCATTTTTGCATCTTGTAAATTTCAACAACTGCCTTTAGGTCAATGTGTTGTCTTTCAATTCTCAGTACACCTAAAAAAACCTGTTAATTCTTACGTTGTAATTTCAAACGCTATCTGGATGCAGCATCCAGACAAGATATGCCATTATTAGAATATTCCTTTAAGACAGATTCTCTCCATCATGCCCATCCGGCATATATTAGTGTCCTTCCTGCTTCCAAGCAACCTGATTCAACAAATCAGCTAATTAACCATCCTGACCCAGATTTATATCACAGAGCTATAGCAGGGAAAAGCTTCAACATGTGGAGTACTGAGGTAGTCCAGGAGCAGGATGGAGAAACGCTGCTTTAAGTAAATGTGTTGTGTGTAAGTGTAAGTGTGTTATGTGCTTGCTCGGTACCTCAATGCACTGTTTGATCCAGAAGTGATTGCCCATGGCCTCCCAGTTCTGGGAACAGCAAATGTAAAGAAGCCTCTCGTACACGCGGCGCTTCATGGAGGCATCAAACACCTCAAAGAACTTCGCTCTGATCAGCGGCTGAGCACAGCGTAGCCCCGACAGGAACGCCGGCTCCAGCTTCGATGTGATGTCACTTCCTGACAAGCTCTCATCCCTGAAGAACGGTGAATAAAGGAGGGTTCAGAGAGTACATAGGTTTTCAAAACTTTCAGAAAGAAGAGGGGTGGATTCTTTGAGAAGCCTAAACAGCAGAAAACACACTCTGCTTTCAGTAGTGTCAACACTAAGGATGGGTACCAGGACCCCTTCATGCCACCTGGCTCTTAAACACTCATGGTGTGTTCTAGACCATCAACCATCCAAACTGGCCCTGCTCCCCATGAATCAGCTGTGGCCTTGTCGCCATGGCAATAGATGGACAGGGCAGCGCAGTCACGCAACCCATGATTAATTGGTGCAATTACCCGTAGACGTAATTAACGAGGTCCAGGAACTGTGCATTTAATTCAAGGTCATCTGGAAACCTCTTCTCAATGTAGGTCATCATTTTCACCAGAAGAATGGACTTCTCTCTGAGATTTGGCATCTGGGAGAAAAGAAAGAGAGATGAGTAAGAAAGAGAGGTACATAGAGCCAAAAAAGAGAGAGACAGAAACAGAGGGAAGAGGAGGCAGGCGCAGGGTGAACAGATTTATACAGTCCATTTATCTCAAATCCATCAGGAGGGCGATGCGCAGCACCTTCGCTCAGCTCCTTTCTCTCAGTGTCAGATCTGTTGCCTCAGGCTAACTGAGAGAACACCTGGGTACAGTCATGCTGCCAGACCACACTGTCCACTGAACAAAGCTAAGGGAGCGTTACAGAAGCACTGAATATGCTGACATGCACACAATCCTTTAAGCATGAGCTCACAGCATTACATGTTTGCGTCTCACTGCTTACATCTAATTATCAATATAACCCAGGCTTGCCTTTCTAAAATGTACCAGCTTCAAGCTGTACCTGGTTAGACGCCATGGGAGAACTGTTCTTCACCCATTCCTCCACAATCTTCACCACGGCGCGGAGAACCTTCGGGTCGGGAGATTTCTCAATCAGGGAGGTGAGAATGACCTGAATGAAGTTCTTCCTCATCTCCATGTTCATCACAGACAGCCTGGTCTTCACTAGGTCCAGACTCAGCATGACCAGCTCACTTGTGACTGAGACACAAACAAGCACACATTAGTAGAGGCAATCTGAGGTTAAATGATCATTGAATTATGTGTAGAACTAGAGTATTTAGCAAAGGAAGTCATGGCATGGCTCTCTTTCACATAGTGGTTCATTTCAAATTCAAATTTCACTCTCAGCTTGAAAAAAAATCACCCAGACTCAAAGTGTCAAAAGATGAAAGAGAGATCCAAGGCAGCACAGAGAACTGAAGGGGAAGCTAGAATCTGAATGCATTTTCTGGCTGATTTGTGAGTGGTTAAGTGTGAATGCTGATCAGCTGTAGCAGTGGGGAGATGGGGATTGAGCTAGCTGCAGATTGCTGATTTGAAGCTCTGTATGGACTCATGCTGTGTGCACAGGGCTTTGGCACAACTGCCTTGGTGATGCTGCAGAGGGATGACGAGTAACAGCTAAAAGTGTGCGTATGTGCACAAACCTGTCTATGTGTGTCGCGCTATTCATGACTAGGATAGCATTTTGGGAAGGTATGAGCCAAGAGGCCAGATTGGAGTTGCTAATCCACTGGACAAGGTGAGGAATTTTCTAGCAGCTGTTTCTCAGTTCAGAGAAAACAGTGGTTCCATGTAGTAGCAATGGTTACACTGGTCCTTCTGCAGCACCCAGTGGACAAATACAGACACCACAAGATACTCTCACTTGCTCCATAGGAAAGACCAGGCCCAGTCACCTACTTTTACATAATAACATGAAATCTATCATTTGTTCATCCACTTAAACCTTCATTTAACAGACAAAAGGACAAAGACAAACTTTCTATGGAATGTGATGCCTGCAACACACTCACACAAAGTTGGGACAGAGGCAAAATAAGACACTGAAAGATTCCACAATGAGCAGTTTAACTGGGAACAGGTCATCAAGACCGAGTAATAAAAGGAGCATCCACCATAGACTTAGTCTTTGCAGGCAAGGATGGGTGATGATTCACTACTTTGTGACAAACTTCATGAAAGTATTGTCACTCAGTTGAAATATAATGTTTCTCAGCACATGACTGCAAAGAGTCTTTCACCATCTACAGTTCATAATATCATGAAAAGACTGAGGGTCTCAGGAGAAATCTTGGGCCACAAAGGCCAACAGTAGACCATCAAGCCCCTGTTTGAGAAATGGCCATGCTACCGTGATGGATGTAGCCACATGGCTTCGGGAGTACTTTGGAAAAACACTGTCACTGTCCACTGCTGCATCAAGAAATGCAACCTGACATCTTTTCCCAGGAACTCCATGTCTATTACAACAGGACAATGCCAAGCCTCATTCTGCACGACACACACAACACTGTACTTGACAGGCCTGCCTGCAAAAACCCTCACTGAAAATACTGAAAATCTTTTCTTTGTCCTTTTACGTGATAAATAAAGCTTCAAGTGGATTAACAAATTACAATTTTTATTGCATTTTAAGAAAACGACCCAACTTTTCTAGAAATGGGGTTAACATAACTGATAACTCAGTCTGTATAACTGATTCTAACTCAGTCAGTAAATGGCATACAGGAGTAAGCCAGGGGTATCACACATACTGAACAGATGTGAGAGATAAACACTGTTCCTTGACATAGCTAATTATACTACAGCCAGCTCTGGGCCAAAAAAAAAAAAAAAAAAAAAAAAAGAGTTATTTCTCTGACTTGTGGCTTCAAAGCAAAGTAGGGATGAAGGAGACTAATCATAGGAATGAAGAAGGTCGTGTGTGACATAAGAGCAGGAATAAGCACCTGCAGGTGGCGTGTTGACAGAAAGAGGCCAGCACTCAAAGCACATTTTCAATTAATTTGGCCTTGGCAAGCTAGATCATATCACCTTAATTCTTATTAGCTACTGTCTCCGATCTGCTGCATTAATTCAGCATGATGCAGGTGATCTTTAACAGCTAACAAGAGAAAGGATATGGGGGGTTTACCTGCACTGGTCTCTGTAGCTCCAGGGTTGGTCTGCGGGCTCAGGTGCTCTCGTACCATCTTCTGAAGAGAGCGCATGAAGACGGAGATGAGGCGGTCGATGTAGCTGGAGTTGTAGCTGCAGGCTGACTTCAGAATCATTAGAGTTCCTGTAAGTGGAAGTTGAGGGAGAGGGGAAAAAAAAAAAAGAGAGATGAGGGTTATGATGGTGGCTCATGGGTAGGGGGTCTCCAGTACAGGACCTTTCAATAGGGATGCTAACAACTTTAAAAGCAGCTTCTGTCTCACGCTCATTAAATTACAAGGTCATTTAAAGGAATTCGGCAGAGATGGCAGCTGAGGTGGGGGTGGAGAGGATGAGTAATGCTTTTTTTTGGGCTGGGACTCTGGGGAGCGGAGACAAATGTAAAAAGTCACCCTGGGCGAGACACATACATCATATCACTGGTGCATGTGCAACTGTATGCCTCCAGTAGGGCAGAATCAGGAGGTATTTATTGACCAGCAGTGCCATTTCGGGCCTGGATCAAATACCACTAACTATAGGATGTAACCGAATAGTGGTTTATCACCTATTGTGTGTTGGGAATTAAGAAACCTCCTGCTTTGTGGAATCTGAGAAATCCACTTCCTGTGACAGGATGTAATATTCTTGCAAAGTTCTGTGAAAGTAAAGTAAATATGCAAAAACATTTCATTACTGACACTACTGACATTAAAGTGGTCTCCTCTTACCAAACAGCTGAGTGGGGTTCGCACTGGTCGCCTTCTCATAATTGGTAAGCCCCTCATAAATCACTTTCCCTACAGCTGCATACAAGCACTCCAACTCCTCATATTTAGAGGCCACTGAAGAGGTACCTGAGGAAGACAAAGGAACAGAAAATTAACCATCAGAACCAGAAATAAGACAAGGGATTTCTTAAAATGATGTTCCCCAAACGATGCACTACAAAATGTCCCATAGGTGTTCAGCTGGACTGAGATCTGGTGACTGAAAGCCACAGAATATGATTTACATTATTTTCCATAAAAAATGTTTCATCACAGAATACAAGGGTTCAGTCAGAAGAGCTTGGGAATGATTCACAGTGACCTCTGACCCAAACCATGGCAGTAAAATATCCTCCACAGCCAAAGTTTTTCTTGTGCATTGCCACCCATCTGAATGTGAAAAGAAATGTACCAGTTCATCTTAAATACGCTCGAATACGCAAAAAGTTTAGTGCAGTGTCTCGTGGTAATAAATGGGAACCCAGGGCTATTTTTATCCTGCCAAGTATGTATGTGTTTCTCATCACATAGCTGTAGAAGTTTCTCTGTATCTGGTGGTAAGGATGGATGAAGTAGTGAAAGACTACTCAAATCGTTCACTCATAAAAGATCTCATTTGATGGAGTGAAGTTAATTGTTAATGGCAGCACAAGTCGTTACTGATACATAAACAATTCCAGCCTCATTAATCAGGATGTCTATGAGACTGTGTGTCTGAACAACTGCGTTATTTTTAGCTCTGGCTGTTGGTTTCTGTTCAGCTCGCACGGTACCTGGGCCAATTTCATCACGAGTGCTTAAATATGGTACAAATCACTCTGTGGTAGAGAAGACAACAACATGGGTGATTATGGGTCATCTGCAGAGCTGCGACACACTGCACCATCAGGTGGAAAAGCACTATATTTGTGGACAGGAAGTGCCTACTTAAACAGGACAAATCTATACGACTGATGCTGCAATCAACCAAATGCTGACTTCTGCTGATGTCGACCAGCAAACATGGAAGCTTATCTTCTGTACTGACTTCTACCTGCTTGAAAACCAACCTCTAAAAAAAAAAAAAGAACGCTGTTAACTAGTTCACAAGCCAATAATTATTTTGTTCCGAAAACCTAAATGAGTTACTATTTGTTGTTCCTGTCAAAGTTGCATATAAGTATGTGTCTACTTGCTGTTTCAAAATAATGAAGTCGTTAGCCAGAATGGAGTATAATATCAAGGTGTGTGTGTTTATCAGCTTCTTTTCCCTTTGCTCTGGGTGCTTTCGAGTGATGTAGCATGTCCGAAACCCACCACAAGAACCGTTCAATCTTGTTGGTACCGATCTTGCCTAGCATACGAAACCATACTACAGGAATCTTTGTTCTTGGACATGGAAAGGCATAGTTATATATACACCCTTCACATGGTGGAAAAAAATCTTAATAATAAATACAGCTGGCCCACAACCAGGGTCTTAACATAAGCACTTTAACTCACTGGGTTCAGTGGGGAAGATGCTCATGAGCCTGGAGAGCAGAGAGTGTACAGCTCGGAGAACTTTGGTGTTGCCGCAGGTCATGCAGGCCGCGATGCCTCGCTGCAGAGGCTTGAAGTGGGCTAGGATGGCTGGAGACTGCAGCACGGTCAGCAGGAAGCTCAGGATCTCTAGCCCTGTACAGATGTTTGAGAAGTTGGCCTGGTTGGGCTGCTCCTATACAGAAAGAAGCACATAATCTGAGATTAACAGAAGCATTCGTCTTTAAAGATTGATATCAGAAAACAAAATTGGGACGTAGCACTTTTAACCGAAAGCTCAGCTTATCAAGTTGCAACTGGGACTGACTTGTTAAAGAAGAGAGGACAGCACAAGGCTCAGATGTGTCTCCAGGAGACACACAGACAGATATGTGGTAAGCTGCCCAACCCATATGCATGTCCCTTAATCACAGACAAGGCAGCATGATAAATAAATGATAAAAATCAGACTTGTGGTTCACTTCATATATGAGAATAGGGCCGGGCATGTAGACTACTCCCTTATGAGACCCGGAGCAACCCATAACAACTAGAGAAACAATGGAAGAGCCGTCTTCCATGGGGCAAGGCCAGGACATACTGATAACCTTGCTAAGACCGGTCCGTATAAGGGCATAAGAAATAGCAGTAGAAATTCATCCAGGAAAAAAGGTCAGTTAAAACACAACTAGGTGGCTCAGAAGAAGCATAGTAATAGCTATAATAACAGCTACACATTCCACTTTGCAGTTTGGCCATACATCAATACACTGAAGGGCTTTACTCATTATCACTATTTACGGATATTAATGATGTTAACACTATATAATAATGCACATGGAAGTACGGTGTCAATAGGAGACTGAGCAGTAGATGGAAGTTTCTCTTAAACTCTCGAAACCGAGTTAAAACAAACAAGCACTACAGTCTTAAACAAATTTCAACCTCAAGTCTTTACTTTTCATATTGTGTCCAAAGGTTTGCGCAATGACGCATGTAAATACATGATCCACCAAAATAAACCAGGAATCTGGTTCATAGACATGAACCGTAACAAAACTGTAGGAAGAAACAAGTGAAACAAGACCAAAATGTTTACTGGTATTCAAGTCAAATGCCAAACTCCAGGAAGCTACAATTACAGAAAGTCCAAACAGACAGTACTGTAATTTTATTGCCGTCTGGGGAATAAGGGCCCATTTGTGCATTTCAATCAAAAACACAAGCCTGAAGAAGGGCACACGTGTCTGCTGAAAAGAATCAATAGGTTAGCGTGTCTGGAAAACAGGAAGGCCATTCCAATGGCAGGGAGAGAGGGGAAAAGACAGAAAAAGAGAGGGCAAGTGAGAGAGAGCACCAACAAGGTGAAACAAACAAAAAAAGGTGAGCGAGCTAGAGGAAGTGAGGGGAAACGGAGAACGCTCCCTGAAGGAGTGGATAGACTGCCTAATTGAGACCCAGTCTCCTAGATGACAACAGAATTAGTCACAGTGCTGAGCTCCAGAGAGTGAGAAATCAGTCATAAGCCAGAGGATATCGATTTGGCTCACATCAGAACTGCTTTTGGAACAGCAATGGAAAGAACAAGGAGGAATGGGACAGGACGAGGACAAGGAGAAAGTCTCTATCAAGATAAAGAGGGAAAAAAAAAAAAGTCAAAAGAACTAAATATTTAAACAAGCTCACAAACATAGCCGAACCTCCTGGTGTGCTAACCATCTAACCACCGTGTTTGCACTTAAATGAAATAAACATCAATAAATCGCTTATCATTTGAAGCCTGGCTGAACCGTTTTCAAGCACAGCTTCCGTCCGTACTCACCACAGTCATGAGCAGCTTGTCAAACCACTGCAGTTTCAGCTCAGCACGGGGCCACATGTCTGGCCGGAGGGCCATTTTCATCAAATTCACACAGCGACGGGAGAGCAGTTCACCAGGAGAGCCTGCCACACTAGTGCTGTCATTCACCTAGGAACAGAAGACAATTAACCTGCTGCAGAGGACAAAATGCTTCAATGCAAAAAATGGCAACTATGACGAACAGCTCAATAATGTGATCTCGCTGACAAAGTATTCCCTCTACTGACAACAAAAGCATAAGACAAGGTGGCTTATATACCTGGCAGGCGATGCGGATGAGGAAGTTGACCACAGTGTCGGTGTGCTGCTTCTCTACTGGTTTGGTGAGCAACGCCTCAGTGCCAGGCATCGACTGACTGCGGCCAAACACCTGGTGAGAGAAACAAGGTTTTCTGTTGAGACATGGCACTTCAAATCACTTAAACAGATACAGAGAGAGATAGAGGGAGAGACAGAGGGAGAGAGACAGAGGGAGAGAGACAGAGGGAGAGAGACAGAGGGAGAGACTGGGAGAGACAGAGGGAGAGAGACAGAGGGAGAGAGACAGAGGGAGAGACTGGGAGAGACTGGGAGAGACAGAGGGAGAGAGACAGAGGGAGAGACAGAGGGCTACAGTTGTGACACATCTAACACTGGGTTGAAGATTTCCTCACCGTGCCCACTGCACCGGTAGCAGAGCGGAACCTTTTGACATCCTGAGCGGAGTCCACTGATGCTCCCCGCTTCAGCGCCCCAGAGCTTGTGCCCTCACCACCAGCAGCTGCCTCTGCTTCCGACTCCGGCTGCCACCAAAACATACAATTCATCCCTGAAGCAAATTCAAAGGTCTGTAGAGGCATTTAAGTTCTATAACTCTAAATATTACACGTGTCTGACCTGCTGATCTTTGATCCGCTGAAGCTCCCATTTTATCACCACCTCAGCCAGGTCCACAGCCAGCTTCCTCTGCTCGATCGTGACACTGGGGGTGAAGCCGAGCCGCTGCATGGCGCTGATCATGTGCTGCACAAGGTGATGCCTCACAGGGTAATAAACCTGCCCACAAACAAGCAAGGTGGCATTTCAATTTGGACATAACCTTCAAAAGGTTCTGTATTCATATTCATGGTACATGGAGCTCTGTAAGTGCAATCATACCCTGAAGTGCTGCACAATGAGGTGCAGTATGTGGACAAGCTGTGGCACAGTGTGACCCTCCTCCACAATGATCTTGCGGGTCCAGTGAGTGAGCATCTGATGTCCATCCTCCATGCGGGCGGGTACAGCTGGGGTGAGGATGGCCATGGCCTGCCGCACGATGGCCCGAGCCTCCATAGTGTGAGCTTTCAACAGACTGTGGAAGACCTAAAAACAGCATTCATGGGTATTCAGGTTCAGATTTTTGGATTTGGTGCCTAATATGATGTTAGTGTTTATGGGTATACTGTATACACATGACAATGGGTTTTTTAAGGGGGAAGAAGACTTAAAAAGAGAGAAAGAGGAAGTAAAACAAACCTTCTGTGAAGTTAGAAAAAGTTGAAAAATTGAAGATTATGTAATGCAAGTATCATTTAAAAGGTTTTGTTAGTGTGATCGTCTTCTATAGATGGCTTAATATTTACCATAACAAAAAATTCTAGTACTTTTTCAATTGTATAGTTTACAAAATAATATAAAAACCATCTCTCCCACTGATCTGCAACTTGGTACTGAACAGAAGGACCCTGGAGTAGAGTGAAACATACGATCCGACTTCACATATTTTCTAACCTGCAGGACAATCTTCTTATGAATGGCAAATTTGGCGATGATGTGGGCCAGGAGCAGATGGCCGCTGTATTTGCAGGCCGGGTCCACGCAGGCTTTGGGTAGCAGACACGGCCAGGCGAAGGTCATGAGGCGCCTCAGTTTGCTGTTCCTGCTCTTGTTGTTGTCGTGGATGTGGTGGGGCGCGTGTTCTACCAGCAGTGTGGAGAACTGCAGCAGGTTGATCCTCAGAGAATCCAGGAGGTCAGATTGCTTCTCTGGGTCGAGCACCTGTTCGGCAGTTGAAAGGAAATGAACGTACAATGTTTCATCCTTCTAAAACTTCTACGACAGCGCTTAACCACAGAGATTTGAAGTGGCTACAAAGGATCAGGCTAAGAGAGTAACTGATAGGCCAGGCTCTTTGCTACGGTTAACGCCAGACTGGGGGAAGAGATAATCAATTTGAGTGTGAAACAAATGGAGGCCATTATCCCCCAGCATTCTGTCTTGGCTATAATCAGATTCGAAACACCACAAACACTATGACCTTTAACAAGGTTGTGATATTTCTCTCAGACTAATATTAGCCCCTGGACAGGAGTGGATGACAGCTTGGCTGTGGAAGCCTGCAGCATTACCTTGGTGATGAAAACACTAGTGATGCTCTCGGGGTTGTCGCCCTCTGGGTTGGGGGGTCCCAGGAGCTGCTCCCCTTCCCCTTTCTCAAAGCTGTACAAAAAGGCTGGGTGTAGGATGTGCTGCAAAACCTGAGGCAAAAAAAGAGTCACAGTAATGCAAATAAAGAACTACAATTATAATATCAATTATAATTAATACCGTGGACTAGCAGTGATGCACTGACTGCTACGCCCAGGGTGCAGGAGTGACCAAGTTGTCAAGAGCGGGCTGTAATTTATTACTTCCACAGAACCTCTGCTGCTGGGTGGCAGCTCTGATTCTGAATCATGGGTGGCAGTTCATTCTCCAGCTCTGTGATATTAATCACAGTGACGTGAGAGCACATTACAATAACGTCATTAGACTGTTTGTGTTCCCCTCTGGCTCTCCTGCTCAAATTCCAGGAAGGAGAATGAAAAATGTAGAAAAAAAAAACTAACGTGTCTAAGTGTACAATGGGGATGTGAGATAGAAGGAAACAAAGTGATGGTGGTGGTGGTGGTGTCTGAAAACAGACAAGCTGGTGGTGAAAATTAAAAGAGAAATTGTATTCTGAAAAGTCTATTTGAGCATAAACACTTAGCCAAAAAATAGACAGTTGTTGGTTGAGCTCTGCTTAGCAACGGCGTGTTTTTCTGTATAACCGTGGTGTGTTATGAACATGCTAGAGCTGGTAGCAGAGGTAGCAATGTACCGTGTTTACAGCAGTAAAGGATTATACAACCACGTTTTCCAGTGTCCATCCACCATACTGCTCCACCCTGTAGAGACAGTAGCTCATCTGTTGCTGCACAGGTTATGTTCATCAGGGCTCACAGGATGCTGCCTACAGGACTTTTTCAGCTGGTGGGCTATTTTCAGTCCAGCAGTGACACTGAGGTGTTTAAAAACTCCAGCAGCACTGCTGTGTCTGATCCACTCACACCAG
>JAOVYV010000053.1:15574154-15587319 GCA_025674545.1 Hassar affinis
ATCCACCACCCAAATAGTACCTGATCTGTGCTGGTCCTGTGGGGGTCCTGACCATTAGAGAACAGAGTAAAGGGGACGAACAGAGTGTGTAGAGAAACAGATGGAGTACAGTCTGTAATTGTAGAACTACAAAGTGCAGCTATATGGTAGGTGGAACTGAGAAAATGGACAATGAGTGTAGAAAGAAGGGGGTGGTCTTAATGTTATGGCTGATTGGTGTTTATTGATTATAGATTGGTATTTATGTGCTAAAAATAAGCTAAAAATGATCATATTTATAAGATATCACTGCTCTCAATATACCACTATCTGCACAGACCCTTTAAAAAGCAGTGAATTACTATACATAATACATAAGTAGAAAAACACATTTTGCAAACACTAACGCCATGTCTAAACTCTTACACTCTCTCTCTCTCTCTCTCTCTCTCTCTCTCATTAAGCCCTTACAGAAAAGCATCTGGCAGCACCACTTGAGCTCAGACACATCCCATTAGAGAAAGTGATCAATAATCATGTCTGCTCATCCCCCAGGGTAATTCAGTCCAGTGGGCAAACCTGGCTTTGTCTGTCTCTGCAGGTGAAACAAAACTGGCGGTGTCGCCTGGCTGCGTGGTGGTGTTTCATAGTGGCTGCCGCGTGTATGTTTTTGTTGCGTTAGCGCGTGTGTAAAATAAATGACGGCGCGCACGGTGCTGGTATCAGGCAGGCCGCAGGGCTGCAGGTGTGCCTTCATTATCCCCCTCCCTAATGAGCCCCTACGCCGTTAACGTGAGTGATGGAGCAGCCCAGACTCCATTACACACTATCTATTATGGCAGCGCATAGCCCTTAAACACAGACAGCCCCACACACCACAACCACTCCACCCCCACCCTTACCCCTACCCCTACCCATCCACAGAGAATACCACTCAAATAAGCATTGTGTTAAAATGTGTAGCTGTGTCTCCTCTTGGAAAACGTCTCTGCATGCGCTTTCAGGTGCGGACTGGCTGGAGGTGAAAAATGGTTACGATATGCACAGCTGTAGGAGTGCAGTGGTGGCTACATGACCAAAAATCATGGAAATGGGCTGTGTCTATAGAAGGGAAAGAAGACTGTCAATATTGAAAGGTGCCATTTACATTTACGTGGGTAAATCAACAGTGAAATGAGTCACTAGGACACGGTTCACTGTTTAAAACCGCTTATCAAACCATAACACCAATGTTACGCAAATCGTCTCTATATAACTGCAGCCTCTATATACGATTACTCTGCTGCCTCATTGGATATGATTTAAAGTTTTGTAATCTGTAGTGCTGCTCAGACAGCTTCAGGTGTGTAGATGCAGTGCCCCCGAGAGTAAAGTTGAGTTTGTCCGTGATAAACCATCCTCCCTGCTTTAGTCCATGTATATTCAGCAGGATTATACTCCCAGTGCTCAGGTAGCAGGATAGGAGCACAATCTCATTCCTCAGCCCTTTTGCCTCTAATAATGTACTAATAAAGCTAGTGTTTGTGATGCACAGGAGTGCTGATCCAGGTCATAAAACCTGTCATAACGCCAAATAAGTCCTAGCTAATAAAGAAAACAGGGTTACAACAAAGTTAAGCCAGACCAAAAGTTTCCCTATGTAGTAAAGGCATGTAAAATACACAACCTCTTGTCTGGTGATGTAACAGGGTTAAATTCCCAGTCCTTGGAAAATCGGTCATGTATTAAACTTAATTAAGATCTTTAAGACTTGGCTGAAATAATTTCATGATCACAGCATCATTCCACCTCACCAAAAGGTGTCTCACCTTGGCTTTGAGCTCATCGTTAAACTGCGGGTCGTTGAACTCGACGAAGCGGAAGAAGAGCGCTCTTTTGTGTGCAATGCTGTAGTTCTTTGGAATCTCTTCCTCCATGTACTCCTTTAGGAAGGTCATGTTGCACAGGAAGCGGCCAGTGAAGGCTCGCAGCAGCTGGAACAGGAGCTCGATCTCAGAGTAGTTACGTCTGGCGAAGCAACAATCCACTCAGTCAACAGCTAAATATGTTATATATAAGATTTCAGCACAGTCATGTGAATGACAACATTAAGAACGTCTTGGTCATACTTGCAATAGCTGAGCAGGCAGTAGGCCAGCAATTTAGGCTCCTTCCAGTTAGTAGCCGCCATGTTGTCTTTACGGTGGCGCTCCTGGAAAGCCTCACTGACCCAGACACGCCTTAGCTGGCTGACCAAAGAGTGCTGGCCGGCCAGCCAGCCTTCGTCATTCTTCACTATGATGCTTATGATCTGAAAGAAGTGAAATAATTACTCTGCAGTCCTGTAGTGAACAGTCACTCTTCAGATTAATGTGGAATGAAGAGAATAATGAGCCAAGACATTTGTTCACCTTAATGGCCTGGAACTGCAGGTCTAGACGGGCTGTGCTGGTGGAGGGTGAGCCGGGCCGCACTGTACCCGGAGTACCTGCAGGAACTAGCAGGGGGACAAAGCGGCTCGGGTTCGAGGCCAACACGTCTCGGAGGGGCTTGGCATCTTTGTGCTTCAAGAAACTCTGAAACAGCAGGAATATCAAGTCGAGGCAAACGATTCAAGCATATGCAGTTCCAAAAATGAATACATGTTTATAGGCAAAACACTCAAAAGGGTTTACCATGAACATGCGACTCCACTGCGGGTCATTCAGCGTGGCCTCCATCATGAACAGTTCCACTGTCTGAGAGGGATGACGTGTCAGGAACTTGATGAGAGGCTCTCGGAAAGGACTGCCCGCCTTAAGGGAGACACACAAAAGTTCATATGTCTGTTGTCCATAGGACAAAACATAACATACACAGGCCAATGGTTTGACCTTTTCTGATCATTTTCATGAAGCTCAGTCTAGAATTAAAAGAAGAAAACACTGTACCTCAATTAGCATGGCTCGCTCAGTCTTCATCACCACCTCTAGCAGGGGTTTGACCAGAGTCTGAGGAGCAGCCGGGATCAGGTGAAAGAGGTTTATGATGGCCGAGCAGATCTTCATCTCCTATATGGAACAAAAAAAACTCAATGTTAGTAATCTGTGCACAAACGTTATGGCCTATGGTACAGACTGGATAGTGAGGAACACCGGGAAAAATCCTCAAGAACAAAACAGAGGGCTTGGCATTTTCATGATCGTGAGATTTCTAAATTAAGATTTCTAGTGATTTAAAGAACTAGACAAGAAATGGGCTACTGTGCCCAGGTATTCTAGTGCTAGAGTTTCAAAAAGCTTGGTACTTTAAAGCACCTGAAGCACCTTCACCTGCAGACCCCTCAATTAAAACCAGCATGAAAATATCTTAGTACAAATATACATACAGCCCTTATGACCAATCAGTGGTCTGAATAATTGACTAGAAATGACGGGAAGAGCACAGGACAAAGATGATACTCAGAACGCAAACACGACACCACAGACACAGAGGCACAGTTACAGAGCACTCCATCAGCACGAGCACAGAAAGAACGCCTTCTAACACCAACTCAGCACCATCTCACCTCCACACCCTCCACTGCAGGCTGCTCCGGAACAAGAGATACACAATCAGCAAAGCAGTGAACGACAGGACAGCAGTGAAGAACATTAATGATGGAGGGGTGGCTGAGGTGTGTAAAAAAAAATAAATAAAAAATAATTAAAAAAAAAAAAAAAAAAGATGAGAAGAAGAAAGGACCAAATGAGTGATGAAGGCTGGTAATGAAGTACAGACTGATAGAGGGACTGAGTGGGGTCTAAAAAACTGTAACGAGAAAAAGATCTAAACTGTCTCATAAGGCAATTAAAATGACAGGATTGAAAAAAAATAATCCAAAACCATCAGTATTGTCCACCCTTTTTAACTTCTCCCAGCTGAGCATTATGAGCCCCGCCCCTAACCCTTCCCAACCTCGCCTCATTAGCATTGCTGCTCCTGAATTACAGATACAGAGGGCCAATTTGCATGTAATGACAATTTCTTTAGAGGACATGGGTGCCACAAAGAATGTCAGTTATCTATAAGGTTCCATTCTCTCACCTTTTCTTTCCTCTACAAGGTTATCTGCCTGCCAGATAACAAGCATTCATCGCTCGGAGGCTTGTTAGTAAGCCAAGCCTTGGGAGTCTGGCGCCTAATTAATCATTGATTGTAATATGGCCACTCGCACCTCATATTTGAGCGAGCCGTTGTGGGGCAGACTAGAGCGCAGACACCGCAAGTCTCTGCTACCTCGCTCATGAGGCGCAGCACTGCTGGAATGCTGACTGCAGAGGCTTAAGCTAAATCAGAAAATCACTCGGATGAATATCTGCATTTGGAAAAAATTTGACGGTCACAGTAAAGACACGGAGAGTCAGCACCGACTCCCGGTAACAAGCTCACTCAGCCCTGCTGAAGCCTAAAGCAAGCAAAAGGAAACCTGCTCGCACTTACACTGCCGTCACTGCGCTGGCCTCCTTTATGAGTAAGCACCACCACCTCCATCCATTTCCTCAAGTGTTGCTGAGAGAAACAAAAGGTTAGGCAGATGTAATATGGCCGTCGTGACATTTCAGAAGAAACGACAGAAAGAAAGATAAGTGACAATATTAACTCAAAGGTCTATGTGCTTATAACTCACCATCATCTGGTCACAGAACTTGTCGTTGAAGGAGTTGGGGAAGAGTCTTGTGACGGAGGTGAGTCTGTTTACCACATTTAGAGTCAGACTGCGATAATCCCCCAGCATCATCAGCAGAGGCCGCATGTGAGTGTGGATCTGATCCACTTCAATCGTGGCTCCCTCCAAGAACTACAGCGAGAGGGGAAAAAAATATAAAAAAAAAAAAGTTATCAGTTGTTTAAAGCACAGACATTTAGGAATGAATTAGAGATTCAATAACGATGCATTTACATACATTAATCTGGCTTTTTGTAATTTTTTAAAGACCATCAGCACACTACTTATTGCATCTGGTAAAAATCCTCCATCATTAGCCACTGTGTGTAGCGTAGCAGCTGAAGGCTTTCACAAGCATGCACTAGAATCACAGCACAGAGACCAGCCACATCACCCGGAACAGCACCTGTTTAAACTCTCACACCAAACTGAACATTTTCTTTTGCTGTCAATAAGTAGGAGATATTTCTCTGGTTGTTGAACTTAAAAATGAAAGTACAAAAAAAAACTGTTTCAATATTGACATTTCCTATAATTCAGCTCAGTCTAATACAAAATATGCAAAGAAAAAAATGCATCTTCATAATTTGATTGTTTCAGCCTGTGAAATGGACTCATGAACGCTTCATTGAGAAGCAGACATATAGAATTTGCGATATTATGATAAATTCAACACCATATCAAGTATATTAATGCGACTGATCTAACGAACGTGTTGTAATATAACAGAATTTAATATAATATGGAATATGGCAACAATATACATCATTACCCAGCCCGATGTGCGTGACTTCTCAAAAAAGGAGAAATGCGACTTTATTCTACAGCTGTGTCATGCTGTACAAAAACAGCACGCTGCCTTTCACCATCCTGTCAACAGCGGGGCTGAAAAACTCAAAGCCCAGTGTATCTCCATTAGCAGAGGAAAGGCCACTCTAATAAAGCCCAGGCCAGTCTTCCATAGCAAGATGATGCATCACAGCCACATTCATTTTCCTCACCGCCTGCCTCACTCCATCCTGTATTGATTGTTCCAGGCAGAACTCATTAGTGGCAGCACGGCAGGGAGAGATGCAGGGAAAGGCGAATAAAAGAAGACTGGCGTTGTGTGAGTACTGACCTTTCTCATGCAGGCCTCCCCGGCCTCTTGCAGCTCACTGTTGGTGGAGTTCAGGGCCTTGAAGAGCGCTGCAATAATCTTCTCCCTAGACTGAGGCAGGTAGTTACAGGCGGCCAAAGCATCTGAACAAACACACACAGAGAGAACGGTTTATGCAAGATGAATATTAATGTTCGCAGCAAGTGCACTCACACAACTCTCTTGATGTGGCCTTGGGAAAACTTTTTGGATGTCGCTGAATTCTGATAAACAGGTCAAAATGACAAAAGGAGATATGGTCATGAGGGCGTAGAATTCGTATACATTTCAGTGAAAATTTCTCAGGCTGCCACATAGAGTACAAGCAGTAGCTGTACGCAAGTGCATTTTAAATTTATTAGCAGAAAATAAGATCCTTACTGAGTGCAGCGATGCGCAAGGGCACCAGAGAAGGCAGACTCTTGTAGCAGGGCAGCTTCATAAGTGCTGCATCTTCAGCCTCACACAGATTCAACAACTGGACAAGACACAAACATTGCTAAATTTAAAAGTGGCTGTAACAAGGAATATCCTAAAAACAAAAGGACTGGAATAAAGAAATCCCAGGTTTAACTAACGCTTTGGTGACATGTATCTGCTTAATAACTGACTCAGAATGGAAAAATATATCACTGTAAACAAAAGCAAGTTTAGGGCAGTGTAGCTCAGTGGATAAGAAGTTGGACTACGGACCCAAAGGTCGCGAGTTCGAATCCCACCACAGTCAAGCTGTCACTGCTGGGCCCCTGAGCAAGGCCCTTAACCCTCAACTGCTCAGTTGTGTAAATGAGATGTAAGATGTAAGTCACTCTGGATAAGGGTGTCTGCCAAATGCCGTAAATGTAAATGTTTAGTTAACAAGACTAGTTATTGTATTTAGTCAGCAGAGATAGAGAAGAATTTTATTACAGCACTGTAAAGTTTGGTCCATGAATACCAGGTGTTAGTTACACTCAGTACGTGTGAGAGAATCCGGGCACTCTGAAGTGCACCGAGTTTACCTCAGTGTAGAAGACCTTGTGCTCGACGACGCTGAGATCCATGGTGAAAAGGCGAGGCTGCAGAGTGGTGCAGAATGTGTTGCCTTCCATCAGCCCTATCTGAGCATTGGCAGGCTGGTGACGAAGAAGGTGCTTCTTAGGAGGAACCATGTCCTGAAGTACCTGATAGCAAACAAACATCATTCTCAAACGTTTCTAGATTACATGTGAAGGCATTCAATCATTTCTGGGTTTCTCTTTGTAATAAGTTGTGAGAGGTTATATCCTAGGCTACATTTGTCTTTGGTTACGTTTATTGCTTTTACTATCTTTGGAAAACATCTGGAGGCTTTGTAATCCACAGTATAACGTTTTTTTTTTTACTTGAATTGTTTTACCAATCAGTTTCAAAGACAAACTGGATGAAAATGAAATCAATAAGAGCCAAACGCACCTCTTTGTGAGGCTCCATGATGATGGTGACGCTCTTGCCAGTAACCTGGGCCAGAACCTGCAACGAGTGCATGGCTTGCTTGCGCACAGTGGAATTGGGTGAAGTGACTTCGCGCACCAGGTCGTGGGTTACCATGTGAAAGGACTTGTCCTGTGCACTGAGCAACTCCTCCGTCTTCTCCTCCTCCTTCAGTGGAGTGGCACAGCGCACCAGCAGCTGCTCCAGGGTGGTCTTCGCCATTGCTACTGCACCATTAGATACCTGCGAGAAACAGGAGCTCAGTGCTTAGGGTTACTGTTTACCGACATGTCGATTTTCCTATAAGAGCCCTTTTCCTTTTATGAATTAAAAATATAATATATCACATCATACATTTTATAGTTACATTTAAAGTTGTGGAACATTCACAAAAACAGCAGCTATAAAAAATAAATCATACAGTGATAGGGTTAGATTATGTACAGCATCTGACATACAAGTCGCTCTGAATTACCTGTTACTATAGAAACAAAAATGCATTAGACTGAGCATATTAATATAAGCCTGAGACTTGCCTTGCAGGCAGCGCTACTGTCAGGGCCACTATTATAGAAAATTAATCTGACCAAAGAGAATTCAATAGTGCCGTGGTACAGTAAATACCACTTCTTTGTGGAAATATTTATTTGGCATTTTTCATAATCTTCAAATCCACCCACAGCTCATGTATTTTATAAAACGGTAATCAACGGTAGTCAGAAAATCTTTCAAGTTGTCATGGAAACAAATCCGTGCCACTGAGGGCAGACGTTGCCGGTTGTAGATCATCCAGTTTCGCTGGTGGCTCCGTTCGTGCACGAGTGGACACGGACACAGAACAGAAAGAGGGAGGGGCGACACTTTGACCGTGTTCCTACCTCGCCAGTGAGGTCCATCATGACGAACAGCAGAGCCTTGAGGAAGGTGAGTTGGTTCTGCAGCACCCAAATAAGTGGCAGCCTCTCCATGAGGAACTTTATAGACACCACACCACCAAGCTTGGCATACCAAGCCTGCTCATAGCAACACGCACACAGACGTTCCACGATGTAGGAAAAGAGTGGCAGCTGGCACGCCTGGAAGAAGCAGACACTACACTTTAACTCAGAAAATATTTCTTGTTAAATATAAGCAGTTGTTTGGCAGGGACAGGTCAAGTTCTGTGCTGCAGAAAGAAAGAAAGAAAGAAAGACAGACTCACCCTCTCTTTGGATCCCAAGATAATGCTGGCGACATCAAAAATGACAGCCAGTGCGACTTCGCCGATCTTGCACAGCTCTTTCTCCTCATAGGCCATGCAAATAGCAATGGCATCAATTAATACCAGAGGATCCATTCCCTTAGAGCCATTCTCCTCACTGTGGAACATAGCAGTACTTGGCTGGCTGCCCAGCTGGTAGCACGGCAGCAGGAAAGGACCTACGACATTAAAAAACCAAGTCAAAGCAAAGATGTTCATCTGCATTATGTATATTGAGCATTAGATGCAGTACTCAAATCTAGCATACACAAGTACCAGCAACGGCATTTACATAGCCCACTGTATAAGGAATATAGGGTCGTCCGTACCACACTGCTGAGCTACAGCCACCATGGTGTAATGGCGGATGAGACTGGCCACGAAAGGCAGAGCACTGGGACGCAGATCTTTAATGACCGCAGACATGAAGGCTCCGGTCAGGGCCTGTTCAAACGTCCTGCGTGCAGGTGTGTCCTGGGCTTTGTACCGGTGGGAAATGATGACGTTGGGGATCCATTTCTCTGTAAAGCTGCAAGACAAGGAATTCAGTCAGATCTACTTGACACTCGCCTATAATGGTAATCTGTGTCAATTACGCACACACTTATACATACAATACATAGATACAACATACCACAAAAATAAATTGTTTAAGAGATGAGAGGCCCTTCTCTAGGAGTACAATTTGCACACTTCATCTCACTATACTGATCAGAAATTAGATGACTGAAACTATATATTTACATTTATAGCATTTAGCAGATGATCTTATCCAGAGCGACTTACGAAAAGTGCTTAGTCAGTAAGCTGGAATACCTGAAGCTAGTGCTGGTAGACCTGAATTCAAGGTACTTTACGCTATGATACTGGTAGGAATTATAACCCAAACGTTACTCCTAAACTGCACAAAACCAGCAAAGAGCAAGTCATAGTCGATACACTAACTGCTGTAAGTGCAGAGAGAGCTCCGAGTTAGTGCTTTCAAAAGAGGTGCGCCAACAGTTGGTGTTTGAAGACAGATGTTATACGTCCACCCTGACCAGGATAAATGAAACACAGAGGAATACCTTTTTGGAAATACTCTCTATCAATTTATTATTTTGACAACATGCTTGTTAGAGCCTAACAGTAGGAGAAACTCATGTTACAGGCCTAGAGTTATGCATGAATGTATACAGATGAAATCACACAACTGCCTTTAAGTTTCCATTATAAAAATGTTTATAGAGCAGGTAGTTCTGGTCCACTAATTTGATTGGTTGAGTGATATTCCAGGAGGTCCCATATTTCCTAGAAGCACAACTGGGTCCATCACTCCGCTCATCTGTATTCTCCACGTAAAATTCTACTCCCTAGTTTGAAACAGTTACTACGTTCATGACATCACCAGCAAACATGGCAACCAATAAATTAAAGAAAAGACCTTTTTTGACTTAAAATATGAAAGCTCATGAGATGAAGATGAAAATAAAGAAGGGACTCCAATTTTACCAGAAGCAATGGCAATATACCAATCAATGCAAGCGAACAGGCAGACCGTTATTACCTATGGCCAAACCACAGCCATGTCAAAAAACTGCATGATTCGCGTTCACCCTATCATCCGGAGATCGCGAGTTCGAATCCGGGTGATGCTATAGCTGCACGTAGCCGGGAGCTCAGAGAGCAAAATTGGCCGTGCTCTCAGGGTGGGAGGGGCAGCATACCCCCCTCATGTCAATCAGCACGACACTGTCCAGTCACGGGTGTCTGTGAGTTCATGTATACAAGAGGTGGGCGGGAGCGCTCTCCTCCACGCGCGCTACACCGCTACCAAGGGTTGCATGAGCCGCAGCTCGAAAAGAGGCGGCGGTTGGCGTCACGTGTATGGGAGGAAGCACGCAAAGGCTCCGCCCTCCCGGACTGGCAGTTTGTCGTGTGACAGGGGGGAAGGAGTGATGGGTGGGAATTGGAGACGACTAAATAAGGGAGAAAAATCCGGAAAAAACCCAAAAGAAAAAAAAAACTGCATGCTTGTCCATGTGATTAGAGACTTATTCATTTTTGTTTACAGTCATGGCTGATGTGTGTGAGATGGTGGACTGAGTTTAAAAAAAAAAATCCTTCATGTCATAAGTATGACAAAACTCAAATGTAATAGAGTTTATTATTCAATGCCAAAAACGTGTTTTTATATCAGCAGCTCAGTCCTGTGGGCGCTTCTGCTTCGTACTTGACTGACATTTGGTCGGATCTTTCATTATTAACCCCCACTGATAGGAGCGTTATGATTGAGCGGCTGTTTAATCCATGCCTGAGCTTGTATTCTATAAGGCCAAATGCCAGTAGCAGCAGTGATGGATTGTGCCATTTCATTATCGCTATTTAAAAGACTTTGGCTTTGGCCTAGACAGAGCCGAGGAGCTGGCTAGCAGTGGAGGGAGTGGCGATCAATTCAAATTCATACCGCCGCCACTTGAATGGGACTCCATTATCCGGGCTGGCATTTGAGATATTAAGAGAGCATGCTGCATTCTGAAAAGGCGCTTTTCATGGTGACCGGAGCAGTCTGCCACGCTCAAAGTGGGAAAGAGAGGATGTCATGAATCAAGACGTCTGACAGCGGAGGCTGCTCTTCCCCCTTCATAACTGACACACTTCATTATCTCTGCGAGGGGTGCAGGCAGCAGGCTTTTGGGGTAAACAGACAGAGAGGAAAGTCAATTAGCCGCAGTGCAGTTCAATGCCTGGGTAATGCGACCCAGCTACCCTCTATGCACAGCCGCTCGAACTGTCTGAGTAATTAGCCCTTTTTAACAGGGCACGTGTGCTTCTAAGGAAATGCAGAGGTGAAGACAATTTAAGGACCCAACCATGTTCACGCTGTGCTCTTTAAACCAACTGAAGAAACAAAAAGGAGGGAACAAGCTTAACAGAAAACCAAAGAATGCACCACAACTCCTCAGGAACCCCGAGTTTGTATTATATATTATATTATATTTCCTGGTAAATATTTAAGGTTTAAGATAAGTGGATCTTACTTGGGATGAGCGAGGAGCTGGTACAGGGCATGTTTGTTGTCCTCTAGGCTGGTCATAGCCACCAGGAAGCATTTGATCACCTCCCAGGCCTGTCGCCTGTAATACGGCTCCGTGTTGGCGCTCTTCAGACAGTCCAGCGCTGTCTCTATGGCCTAGGAAACAGCACGAGATCTCTCATAGTTCAAAGAGAAACTGTGATGTAAACACATAAGAATGAATGAATGATAAAATAATTCGTGCAACATTCGTGACAACACTGGTAACTTATACTTTACTACAGGTCACAATGTTCTAGTGCAACTATAAAGTACACAATGTACACAATTTCCTTCAATATGTTGTGTTCCATGCCTTCCCTGGACTGTACACCTCATTATACAACCCTGCTCCACCACACTAAACACCATTAGAATTATGAACAGACACGCTTCAGTGAGGGAGGTGATGAGTTAAATAGTCTGTCTCAAGGACAGATTAGGCAGCACTGACATATGACAGCTGCTTCGTGTTACAAGGGAGAAAAAAGATTACAGAAAAAAGGTAACCAAGCTCCTTTTACCTTCTTGAAGTGCCTTTGGAAGAAATGTGAATTAAGCAGCAAAAAGAATTATTCAGATGAGGTATACAGTTTGGGTGGGGGTGGGGGTGGGGGGTGCATAATAACTGAGAGGTGTGGCTGTTCTACCTTCAGTTCTACATGCTTTTGATAGCCAAAGAACCAGCTCCTGGCCAAAACTGCTTCCACAGCAACACTTTGCTGGTCTAGGACCAATAACCGCTTGCGTCAGGGGCTGGGGACAGGATCATCATACCCCAACCAGCTGATACTTTCTGAACACCATTTAACAAAAAAAAAAAAAACAGATCTGCACTCCCCATTGGCACAATCGTCGAAAAGCCTTCACCCTATCACCCGGAGATGGTGAGTTCATGATCGGGAGTTCAAAGAGCAAATTCGGCTGTGCTCTCAGGGTGGGAGGGGTAGCATACATTCTCTCGTATCAATCAGGCAGACACTAACCAATCATGGGTGTCCGTGAGCCCATGCATACAGAAGGTAGGCGGGAATGCATTGTTACACAGATTGTTACAGTGTTACACTGCTCACTGATGTTGCATGGTGTCTCAGGCAGGAAAACTGCTTCCAGAGCGACACCAACACTTTTCTGGTCTAGGACCAAGAACCACTTGCGTCAGGGGCTGGGGACGGGACTATCATACCCCAATCAGCTAATACTTTGTGACCACCATTTATTCATCTTTGTTGCTCAACCACTCCTGGGGAGAGTAATAATAATGGTCTTGAATTTCCTCCATTTGTACACAATCTGTCAGACTGTGTGTTGGTGGAGTCCAAACTCTTTAGAGATGGATTTGTAACCTTTTCCAGCCTGATGAGCATCAACAAACTTATGATGCTCACAGAAATCTCCATTGTTTGTGCCATTATATACTGGATTGTCATCCAATTGATGGAAAACACCCAACTCTAATTTCCGAAATAATCCTAAAGGTTCACTTACACACGTGATATTTTCCTAAATAAACAGACCAAGTCTAATATCAGTCAGTCAGTCAGTCATTATCTGTACAGCTTATTCCCAGTTACGGGGTCACGGGGGAGCCGGTGCCCAGCCGGCAACTCTGAGCGCAAGGGCAGGAACCAACCC
>JAOVYV010000053.1:15645690-15655744 GCA_025674545.1 Hassar affinis
GGTGTGAGTGGATCAGACACAGCAGTGCTGCTGGAGTTTTTAAGCACCTCAGTGTCACTGCTGGACTGAAAATAGTCAACCAACCAAAAAATGTCCAGTCACCAGCATCCTGTGAGCACTGATGAAGGATTACAGGATTTTATATATAAATAAAACATTTTTCTGTGTTTTTTTTCTTCTTTTTATTTAAATTCAGGCCACTTTCAAGAGATACCAGACAGAGCACAAAAAGCGGCAAGACTCACTGGACAAAACGCATGCAGATCTGAAAAAATTGCACCGAAAAAGGCAGGGGAAGCATTTCAGCAAGTATGACATCAAACAAAATGAGGTCAGCTTTTTCATATTTTGTTTTTAATGTTTAAAGATTTGTTTCTTTGTTTCTTTGTTTTTTTTTTCCTTCGGTAGCCTCTTTCCTTGCACAGTATGACTAGCTTATACCTTCTTGAAGGAAATGTTGATGTCTTTTGTTCCTGTTCAAGTATACACCTTCTCACTAGTAATTATGTTTAGTAATTACTCTGATGACTTAATTATGCTGCTGGATTTTCATTTACCAAGCACTTTCTATTCAGTAATGTTCTCATATTTTTAAAGATTTCACTGCTTGGGATGTGACATTATGTTCACAATGCATCTGGATATTTATTACTCATTACTACTTTTCATTATAATACATAATATGTGCTCCACTCAGTAATACAGGACTTGTCATTGTGTTGAATGACACGGTGAATGACCTTGTGTTGAATTCATTGCGTTCAGTGAGTGTTGTAATTAGATGCTGTACTCATATCTGGATGAGGTGTACCTCCATCTAAAACATTACAGTTGTGTTTTAAAAAAAAACCACCCCGTGGCATGATTTGCAGTGTTACTTCAGAACCTCTGTGGCATGGGCGGTTTTGTTCTCTAAAGGAGTGCTGACTGCCCTCGGGCAACAGAAATGACGTCAGTAAAGAAGCTGACGAGATTCAGCTGTTGTAGAGTGCGCTTCTACTTTAAGTGTAAGAACTGCAGAAAGTGTTTCTAAATTTAGTAAAGACATAACTTGAGAGATTCAAGTAAAGTTTACTGTATCTCAACATTCTTTTAGCCCTCTGGGCATCTGTTCTGCAAGACTGAACGTTTATTTTGAGTTTGATTATTAATAGTTTTTATACATAGCCCACCCACACCTCATTAATATTTGCAGAATGTTAAAGTATTTCTGGCTGATCAGAGCAAAGAGAGAGCAGAGGTCAATGGTGTGTGTCTCCCTCATGTATAGATGAGGTAAAAGTTTGTGACAAGGGGCTGAAATCGACACCAGAGAGAGCCCACTTGCATGGTCACTATGACAACTCAGCCACAGTAAGATAATAGGAAAGGGAATCCTGTGAACAGTGGAGGTTAGCTTTTCAGCTGCTGCTTAACTTCACTGAGTTTGTTGTTAGTCATAGTGGGTGGTGGATGTTTTCGTCAACAGACATCATTACTCACTGAGTCATGACTGTGTTGGTACGCAGTGAGAGATGCAACTTGTTAAACATACTGATGCTTATCCCTGTTAATGCCACTATTATAGATGGTCCAGTTTTTGTAATGTGTTCCACATACAACTTCCTGCCACAGCATTCTAACAGTGTGTGACTGGCAAAATGAGTAATGTTTCTTAATATGTTGGCCTTTAGTACATGGAGACGATTTCTTCGCGGCAGACAGACATGCAAGCGTTCATAGCAGAGGGCTGCAGGGAGGCCCTGCTGGAGGAGAAGAGGAGGTTCTGCTTCCTGGTGGACAAACACTGCACCTTCTCCTATCAGATGGCAGAGTTTCATGACAAAGTAACCAAGTTATGCTTTATAATGCATGTGGGGTAGATTTACATTGACTTTGGCCTTTCCTCAGATGACGAAACATTAATGGATACCGTTTTAAAACAGAGCTTTGATGTTCTGTTGAAATAACTTTAGTTTTCCATTGGAATGATTTTAGGTCTGTGTCAACAACCAGTATTGTGCTTGTCTAATAGACATTACAGTACTGTGTGTTCATCTTTGTACCAAATGTAACCATTTATATATGTTTTCCTCACAATTTTGAAATCATGAGAATATTAAACTTTAAGGAATCTAGTATTTGCCCCTTCCCAATTTCTTCTATTTCTGCTAATTTGTCATGCTGAAATGTTTCAGATCATCCAACTCATTTTAATATAAGATGACAACACGAGACAACACGAGTAAACACAATACACAGCTTTAAAATGATCATTTCATTTACTGAGGATAAAGATTGATTCAAAACCTATATCACCCATGTGAAAAAGCAATTGCCCTCCAAAACCTAATGTCTGTTTGTGGCACCCTCAGTGCCACTGCACCCTCAAACATTGCAGTCAAATGTTTACGATAACTTGTGATGAGTCTTTTACTTTGCATCTGAGGAATTTTGGCCCGCTGTTTTTTTTCAGCTACACTGGAGGGTTTGTGAGCATGAACTTCCCGTTTAAGGTCTTTCCACAGCATCTCAATGGGATTCGAGTCAGAACTTTGATCATTGTACTGCTATATAACCCAACTGTGCTTGAGCTTTAGGTCACAAACTGACAGGTGGACATTCTACTTCAGGATTTTCTGATAGAGAGAAGAATTCATGGTTCCATCAATTATGACAAGTCCTCCAGGTCCTGCAGTAGCAAAGCAGCCCTAGAACATCACACTACCACCACCACGTTTGACAGGAGGTATGGTGTTCTTATGATGGAATGCAGCATTAGGGAACCAGGAGCCATGTCTTCCAAATGAGTCCAAACGTCTTGTTGGTCATCTAGATGTTTTTTGGCAGATGTGAGACGAGCCTTTGTGTTCTTTTTGCTCAGCAGTGTTTTGAGCCTTGCAGTGCTCCCATGGATGCCATTTTTGCCCTGAGTCTTTCTTATTGTGGAGTAATGTGCATTGCCTGTAAGTGAGGTAAGTGAGGCCTGTGGGTGTTTAGATGTTGATCTGCGTTCTTTAGTGACCTCCTGGATGAGTTACTGATGGGCTCTGGGTGATATTTTGGTATGCCGGCCACTCCTGGGAAGGTTCACCACTGTTCAAACCTCATTTTCTTCTTTTGTGGATAATGGCTCACACTGTGGTTCACTGGAGTCCCAGAGCCTCAGAAATGGCTTTGTAACACTTTCCAGATTTCAGAGACTTTGTTACATCAGTATTCGAATCTCTTTAGAACGTGGCATCAAGTGCTGCTTTTAGAGACCTTCTATCCTGCTTCACATTGCCAGACAGGTTCTATTTAAGTGATGTTTAGATTCAACAGGTCTGGCAGTAATCATGCCTGGGTGTGGCTACTGAAAATAAAAACAACAGTCCATTGAATTTAGTTAACTGCTTGATTTGGAACCTAATGGGGCAATTACTTTTCACATGGGTGTTATAGGTTTTGAATAAATCTTTATCCTCAGTAAATGGAATGATCAATTAAAAAGTACATTTTGTGTTTACTCGTGTTATCTTTATCTTAGATTAAAAGTAGTGTGATGATCTGAAACATTTAACATGTTAAAAAAATTAGCAAAAATAGAAGAAATTGGGAAGGGGCAAATACTTTGTCACGGCACTGTAGCTGTTTGAATAGTGTTTTTATTTATCTAGAAAACTTGTTTCTCACAAAACCAGTTTAGCCAACAAGCTACCAAAAATTTCCAAGCATGATGTATGTCGAGTTATGGAGAAGTGGCCGTGTTATGCACCCAGTCCACTAAAACCTTTCTGTCTGGCCTGTTCCTTTGTCATGTGTCATGATTCCCAGGCAAAGGAGATCCTCTCTCTGAAGCTGCCCAGCTGGCAAAACAAGTGCAGTGATGCCCTCCAGATGCCAGACACCATAATATCCATGATCGAGGGCATGCGCACTCCGAGCTCCAACACCCCCAAGTCGTCTTCTCTGATGGAGCACTTTGACAGGGTGAGTCTGTGCGAGTTTACACTGGAGAATGATTAAGCAGGATTTTCTCGTAAAGATAGTTATCTGTTGAAAATAAAAATGGTTAGAATAACAGTATTGTGTGAAGTGGCTCTTTCAGGCATTGATCCTAAGTAAAGTTTCCTTGTGGATTTCTTCCATTGACATAATTAATGTTGCAAACTATTTTTAAAGCTCTAGCTCTGGATTTCAGAGCTGCTTCATTCTTATGGCCCTCCTCATACCATGTCATGTTCACTACACTTTTGTTAAAAGATTCATGCTTTGACCTAAAACCTGCCTGAACGATTTGCTATTCACTCAGCACTACATTTCTCCAATTCATAGTGCTTGTTTTTGTCATAGTACTTGTTTATCTGTTCAAAAGCAACCCTGGATGTTGAACCGTTTTAATGAATTTAAAAAAGTGAGGGATTTCAATTTAATGCATGTCACATTTACAGTATATGACCAAATGTTTGTGGACACCTGATCATCAAACCTATATGTTCTTTTTGAACATTCCAGTCCAGATTTAGTCCTCGGTTTGCTGTAATAATTACTTCCACACTTTTGGGACAACTTTAAGCCTAGATTTAAGGGCATGGCTGTGGGGATTTGTGCTCATTCAGCCACAATTCATGGTCATGCTGGAACAGGTTTGGTCCTCTCAGTTCCAGTAAAGGTAAATTGTAATGCTACAGCACACATTCTGTACAATTGTGTGCTTTCAACTTTGTGGCAGCAGTTTGGGGAAGACACTCGTATGGATGTCGGCTGTCTACAAACTTTAGGCCATGTTATGATATTATGTTATAATATGATGTATATAATTATCATATCAATTCTTCAGTTTTGTCACAACTTGCTCTGTTTTCTTACTTTCAGAATTCTGACTCCATGGTTCCTCCGCCAGCCCCGCCACTGAAGGCTCAGACCAGTCCACTGGCAAGCATGTTCTCACAGGAGATCCCTTCAAGCCCTGTGTCCCCAGAGCCTTACTCTGGTAAGATAGAGATACCCCTCCTATAATCCATCAGCACTGTTATGGAACATTTTATTTTTTTAGAATGAGCTTCTTTGAGTCAGCCTTATCTCTTCATTGTTTTCTGCTGTTGTTATACTTAATTATATTATTGGTATTTGAATGACAACGAACTGTTGCATGTCTTGTGATCTGAAATCAACAGACCAAGACAGTCTTGATGGCAGTGGCCTGTCCAGATCCACATCTGTGTCCAGTGATATGAACTTATTAAAGAAGCCACGAGTGCAGACCATTTTTCCACACACAGCTGGCAACAACGCGTCCCTGCTCAGCTTCGATGATGGAGAATTCATCACCTTGCTGATTCAAGAAGAGAAGGATGGTTGGCTGTATGGGGAACTGGAGAAAACTGGACAGTAAGCATAAGCTTAGTGTTTCTCTTTTAAAAAAAGGAAAAATGGAATATTGGATTTCTGTTAGCCGGTGTTTAACAAGTGTTTCTGAGATTCAGGGTTGTACCCTTTCAGATGCATTATGTTCATCATTTGTGGTTTAGGAAGTTGAAAGACCGGTTGTACTTTTTTCCTCAGCAGCTTTGCACTCCTGAAATGCGTACAGAAATCGGTGTGGTATGTGTGGTACGTCCAAGATCTGAAAGATACAAAAGACAAAAGTCTTGCCATCTTGTTAAAGCAGCTAAACCTCTTTATAATATTCAGGGCAGATACGGTTTAAAGGTATCAGCCATAGATATGGTACAGCATGACAAACAAATTTATGATAAAAGACAAAAGATTAGATAATGTCACTCTCAGGTCTTTTTCATTCTGCATGCGTTTAAGGACGAGGCACTGGTGTGGCGATGCAAAAAGCTAAAGGTTAAAGCTCAACGTTTCATTCTAATTAGCACCTCTTTAATAAAATGTCCATTTTATACCTCATGCAGAGAAAGCAGCGTCATGTGTACTTAGCTTGTTTTGTCATTCTAATTTATTCGGCTTATTCAGTAGTAACCTGTTTTTAGAAAAACTGCTAGTATGATGTACCTGATCACAGTGAGAAGGCCCCAAAACTGAAGCTCAATTAAATGAACAATGTCCCAACCAGTGTGAACTGAATGTGTGAGTCATAGGCAATGTGAATTGACAAGCTTGGCCTGCACAGCAGATAAAGTTTATAGCTCCATTTCATTCAGGTTTCTGAAAACTAAAAGAGAAATGCAAGAAAAATCCCCCAAAAAACCTGTGGTTTGTAAAATGTTGTTTATGAACCCTGAATTTGTGTGATCTCTTACTAGTTTTGGATAGACAATAGTATTGAATATTTAGTTTCTGATAGATCAAGCAGTGTGTGATTGAATAATCCTCACTCCCTGGATGAGCTGAAGATGTAGTCCTCAAGTTATGTCTAAGGCCAACCTCCAACATTTTGTATAATATGCTAATAGTGGAACTTTAGTTTAAAGTCAAAGATGATCATATTACCATACACACCTTAAGAGCATGTTTTTGCTGTGTTACATTACACTGCTTAACCAGTCTTTTTTGAAAAAGGCATGAGTGGAAATGAGCAGTGTGGCTACCACATACCTGGGCAAACTTGCCCTTTGTCATGATTTGACCACACTTTTCTCCCTGAAGCCATTATGTTGTCATTACCGTTTTGAGAAACGCAGTTTCTTTGTGTCTTGCTATTACTGACGCAGGTTTAAAGCACTCTAGTTCAAAGTTATGACTGACTTTCTCTGTATTAGACAGTTTCTAAGCAACCAAGCCTTAATGCATGTCTCCCACCGGTGGCAGAAATGCACCTCTACAGTGACTCGCACGTTCTCGATAATAATAGGAAGATTGCATCTTTCACTTTATGCAGCCATAAATTATATTTATCAAACATGATTTAAAAAAAAAACCATGTAAAATGTCAGATCTGTTTTGAGATGTCGTGGTTGTTTTTACAGGAGAGGCTGGTTTCCATCGTCATATTGCCGCCCTTACAACGAGCCTGTGATCACAAACCTGTGAGTCTTTTCTCTAAATAAGTAACAGACCATTCTTAAATAAATGTAATTATGGCAATATTTCTTTACCATTTAACATGTTACTTGGTATAAATGGCATCAGTGACTGTTACTCTTATACAACCTGCTGTATGTGTGGATCCCCTTTGTACAGCATGAATGTGGCAGATCTCTCTAAGCAGTCTGAAGAGGATGAGGAAGAAGAGGAGGAAGAGGAGCCTGTGCTTCTGCCTCCCCCTGACTATGGTGACTCATTCAGGAAGCCCTCACCACAGACCACGGTATAACCCACACCTACACTCCAGTCCATCTTTTCTCTATTAAGTCCATCTGCTTTAGAAAACGGAGGCAGGGAATGCCTTTAAAGCTAAGGCTCTTTCAGAGCTTAATGCCCTCCAAGGTCTGCATATTAAACAAAAAACTTGAGGGGACAGTCCTTCAGCAGCAGGTCAAGTTTCCCTCTGGGGATGAACCTGAAACCTGATGTCTGCTCTACAGGTGCACAGTACTGTTAAAAAACAAGCGAGCTTAAAGCAGTCAGCCTGCACTCCTGCTCCTACATGTTAGATTGCAGGTATACAGACTAACCAAACGCGAATAGAACCCATTAACAAGTAACAAGACAAACCTTTGCATGACGTTTGTTCTGTGGGAACAAGTGAAGGTTTGTGAAATCCTTTGCATTGCTGGCATTGTGCAAAATGAATAAATAAAAAAAATCAGACATGTGAAAAATGCTCCCTGCCTGGTTTTGTCTTTATCCACACACTAACGCGCACACACGTACACACACACACACACAGACACACACACAGGGGAGGAGGGAGGACAAGGAGGTGATGTTTTAGATTCCAGCACATCAACATATTCAGTGCACGTCCTGCCTATGTCTATGCTAGCACTCTTCTGAATGTCACTGTACTGTACCAGATGATATTTGTTGAACCTGACTCCCTGCCTGTGGGAGAAATGGGATAAAGCTGGAACTACGAGATGCAAGAAAGTCTGCTTTATGTTGCCAATTAGCTCGATTGTTGGTTGTTGGGTAACTAGTAGGGCTGGAATCTGGGAACATGGCCTCAGTCTGCCCCCTAATGGACACAATGTGCTCTAAAGCAGAGTTTCTCAAAGCCAGTCCTGGGGGCCAGTTGACCTTCATGTGTATTTCCTAACTTCCAGTACAGCTGATCATATTCAGACACATGAGCTTCTCAGAAGTGGTGACCATTTTTACCTGCCTGGAAACACTCCTGCGTCACTTTCAGTGATCTTACTGTAATGCTAAAGCAGTGATATTCTAAGTCAAAAAACATGTAAAGAAAAATATTCAAACTCAGTGAGGTCCTTTACTTTCTTTTACCGATTTCAAAATGCTTCACTTCTGCGGATGGAATATTGTTGTGCCTCCTGGTGTCAGTCATTCTCTACATCACTGACGGAACAATGAGCTGATATTCCAATCCAACCAGTCTGACAGGGCAGCTTTGCTTAGCCTGCACTGAGGCAGGGACCACAACTGAAGCACTGACAATAATACTAATAGTTCTGATGTTTTTATTTAACAGGCGTCATTGTCCAATGGCACATCAAAGCCTCCTTTCCTTGGGTGAGTAACACACTAAGAACATGGTTTCTGTCGAACTGACTTTGGTTTGTTCTTCTGCGTGACTAATCAGCTTTCTGTTGCTTCACAGAGGTGGGAATCCCTTTGCCACGGTTAGGCTACGGCCCACAGTTACAAACGACAGATCAGCACCAGTCATCTAACACCATCCAGATGCCTGAGCCTTGATGTCAACTTGGGCCTCATTTTTATTTTTGGTTCTTCATTTACAGCTGTCCGGGCTACAGTTTTGAAATTAAAAGGGCTTCATCATAAATGCTTTTAATTTACATTTTAATTGCACAAGCCCATGTTAACATGTGAAATTGCATGGATTTTAATTAATGATCGGTTGGTTTTACAGTTCATATAGCTTCAGCTGAATTCCTTTACACAAAAGCCAAAAGTGTTTTCTTATGTTCTATAAATTTAACACATTGTTTGACCATATTGGTCTTTGTAGCTGACAGTGACGGTTCTTAGTATATCTGTCTGGCCTTGTTTGTTAGAAGCCACAGCTTGACGAAGATCAAGTTCAAATAGCAAACTGCGGATATGACGATTTATGTAGAAAGCTAGATGAATATAATATACAATATTCTGTATGATGTGCAGTAACATCTGTTCCTGTTAACTTTGAGTTGTATTAAAAGAAAATATTTTTTTTCTAGTATGTTAGTGTCTTCGAGGTTGGAACGAGGTAACTATAAAAGCACATTAGTATAACATGGTAGTTTATTTCTCTTCAATTTAAAAGAGAGCTGTGAGAGCCTGGTGTTGACCGTGTACCGAGGAAAATAACAGCGTAGCTCAATGTACAACGTAAAAACGGGCTGCCTGTGATGCCTAGTTAAGCCGACGTTTGTTCCTAGTTTTTATTTAACTAAATGTCATTAATATAGGGAAGTGTCTTAATCATTGTTAGATATATTTTATTTACTCCTATTTTAACATTTGTGGGGTACGTTTTTATTCTATTATTGTATCATTGTTTTTGTGCTATTTTCTTTCAAACAGCACTGGAATAAAAGAGAGGATTTCATAGAGCTTTTTGTCAACATTTACTCTGTGTTCAGGGTTACTGGTGCATAACTAGCCATTACCTGTTCCATGATTATAAATCTGATGCATGATATTAATTATGAACATACAGACATGTGACGAATTGAAGGAAAAACCAGACATACTGTAAGTTGCATTAGGAAAGTGTTGGGTTACCGGAACAGCTTCAGTGCAGGGTGGCATGGATGCTACACTTCTGTGGAACTGTACTGGAGCAATGAGCATCAAATTCCTTGTTTATTAGTCTGTTCCAGCTCATAAAAACAGGATTTAAAAAAATTTTAATACTGTGGAGGAATCAGCCCAAACTACTACTCAGTTTTTGCATGGGATCTCCTGGATCCCATCTCCTGGATGCGTCTGAATGTGGTGGTTTTTGAAGCTGTGACTCCTGCCTCGTTCCACTCTTTCTGGATCTCTGCCAGATTCTTGA
>JAOVYV010000053.1:15730568-15742683 GCA_025674545.1 Hassar affinis
TCTGGGTCTAAAGAGAAAGCTAACAGGCTTTACAGCTGACTTGTGCTCGGTTTTTAGCAGCTAGACAGTTAAATACACGTGACATATTACAGTACGACAAAAATAGCATTTATTGTGTTTGCTTGTAGACTATTAAAATATTAAATGCATTAAGCTCACAATCATTTATATTATAGTTTTAGGTCATTTCATTAATTCATGTTTTGCTGTAATTTTACCTCTTGTATTTTAACTTTTTTTTGGCATCAGTGTGTTCACCCCTTAGACATAACACACTCTATGAAGTGCATGTACTTGAGACTTGAGATTAGTCGCAGTTGTTTCTTGGATTTTCACATTAATAACAGTGATCTGCTGCAGTACTTATGAAGCACTCCTTTCGTCCTTTAAACTCGGAGAAAGATCACTGAACTGTATTGTTCTGCATCCTTTGCAGTATGGATTCTCGCTTTTCACATCTTTACAAGCGAGACAGCAGCGTCTCCATGATTCGAGTGAAAATGTCCAGACGACGCTCCCAAACACAGAAAGAGAGCCGGGAAAAGATGCAAAACCTCCGCAGACACCTGGACCGACTTCCAGAGCTGGAGCTCTCTTTGGATGTTTCCACGCTTGAGAAATCTGTTCTTCCGTCCCAAGAGACTGGGCATAAAGCTAAAGCAGAAAGTAAGTAAGGCCATTTTCCTCTCCTACTGATCATTTTTCATAGTAGGTGGTACAGCAAATATTTTTTTTAACTAGGTAACAGTGCTGTAGAGGAGAGGAAAAAGATGCTGGCACGTTTTAAAGAGAATAAAGCACTGCAGAAGGAGAAAGAAAGACGAGAAAAGGAAAAGAAAGGCACCTTTAAGGTCGGCCTGTACCGTCCACAGCCACTGGGCTACTTGCCCTTGAATCCTGTTGTACCGAACATGAAAAAGGTTAGTGTAATTAAATTTTTATGCAGATTTTGACATTGTGGCTTACAGCTGTAATACTCAGTCACTTGATTGCTCTTATTTCAGACAACAGAAGCTGTGCAATCCACCAGAGTGACCCGTTCTATGAAGCAGCATCTACAGCCAAAGGTACTTCAGTGTTCTCCACTAGTTTTTAAACACCAGTCAGCCATACCATTAAAACCACTGTCAGGTGAAGTAAACAACATTGATTATGTCATTACAATAACACCTGTCAATGGGGTGTGTAAATTAGGCAGCAAGTGAACAGTCAGTTCTCAAAGTTGACGGCCAACCATAAGGTTCTGAGTGACTATGACAGACCACATTGTAAGATGATTTGGTCAGAACATCTCCAAAATGGTAGGTATCATGGGGTGTTCTAGTTATGCAGTCATTGGTACCTACTAAAAGTGCTCCAAGGAAGGGCAACCGGTAGTATCATGGATGCCCAAGGATCATTGATGCGTGGGGTAGCAAAGGCTATCAGTCTGGTCCAATCTCACAGAAGTGCTACTGTGGCTCAGATTGCTGATAAAGTGTTCATCACAGCTTGCTGAGTATGGGGCTGTGTAGCCACAGACCTGTCAGAGTGCCCAGGCTGACCTTTGTATACCAGAACTAGACTGTGGAATAATGGGAAAAAAATGGCCTGGACCGATGAATCGTGTTTTCTTTTACGTTGTGGACAGCTGGGTGTGTGTGGGCCACTTGCCTAGAGAAGACATGGCACCAGAATGCTCTATGGGAAGATGGTTAGCTGGCAGAGGCAGTGTAATGCTCTGGGCAATGTTCTGCTGGGAAACCTTGGGCCCTAACATTCATCTGGATGTTACTAACACATACCACCTGTTTTGGCAGCAAAGGGGGGGCCTGTTAAGCAGGTGTTTTTAATGTTATGGCTGATCAGTGTATTTTCGAACTCGCTACACATCTATTACATGTGCATGTAAATGGAAACTTGGACTTACGGCAGGTTTGTTTCTGTTTTTCACTCAGCAGCCAGCTGAAAAACAGCCTACAGCAAAGAAGGGTATGAGACAATTTTTAACAATAATATTTTAATTCATGATCACTGTTCATTTGAAAGCACCGTGTTGCAATGTCCTGTCGCAGTAAATCAGGTTTCATCTTTTGGTCATCAGCTGAGCCACCCAGCACCAGAGCTAACAAGTCGTCAGGGGCAGCAATCACCAGAGGCAGAACCACTGCAGGTAAACTGTTGACAGGTTGCCCACACGGTCCCTCATGAGTCTGAAAGCTGATGAAATCTTTGTTAGATATCGTTCGGGATTTAATTCCTTTTGTCTCTGATAGCTGAACCCGTTGTCAGAGCTCCAATTACTCAATCAGCCGCTAAAACCGTGCCAGCCGCTGTAACGACCAAATCTGTGGCTAAACCTGCTGCAGGTACTTTTGACTACTTTTATTTATCTGATTTCCTCAAAATGCCTTGTCACTACAGCTATGTGCATTAATTCTGTCATTTACTCCTTCTTTTCTATTGCTAGATCTCAGGCTGCCCAAAACAAAGTCTGCTAATAGGCAACCTGCAGCACCCTCCTCAGGTAGAGGAAAATCAGTGCAGGGTGAGGGCAATGCACAATGCACATTTTCAACCTTTCCGACAGGACACACACAGTCTGTGGTAGCTGAAAAGAAGGAAACTAAGGTAAATGAACCTGCAGAGGTTTACAGTCTTGGTCATGAATATCTCTATAACTATATAAGATTTGATAGCCCAGGCTATAAGTCAGTTTTGTTAAATGTTCCACCAGGTTGCTGATGAGGTGGTTGCTGCAGTGAATTCCTCCCCTCCTAAAGAGGAAAAGATGGTGGAAGAAACTAAAGTGACTCCAGTTTCATTTGCTCCCCAAGGATTTGTGTTCCAGCCCCCTTCCGGTCTGAGAACCTTCCAGCCTACACCCCTTTCTCCTCGCTCTGCTGAGGCTTTCCTCTCACCCAGGTACATCGTTCATGTGAGAGTGTTCTTTTGTAACATGGACATTTTTCAAGCTACAATTTAATGGTGCATCATGTTTGCATTTTGCACTACACTAAATTTTGGTCTTGCTTTCTGCAGCTTCTCACATGAACCCCAGATGGAGTCTACAAGGCCAAGTTCTCCACCACCTGACTCTTCCTCTGCTCCTCCTCTTTCTACATCTCCGCCCTGCATGTCAGAACATCGTCCTGCTTCTCAATCTGCTCTTTCTCACCTACCCATTGTCGTGGCTGCCTCTCCTCCTGCCTCTCTTTCCCCACCTCCTGCCTCTCTTTCCCCACCTCCTGCCTCTCCTCCTGCCTCTCTTTCTCACCCACCTCCTACCTCTCCTCCACCTCCTGCCTCTACTTCTGTTCCAGCCCATTCTTTGCCTCCTGCCTCTCCTCCTGCTTCTCTTTCTCACCCACCTCCTGCCTCTACTTCTGTTCCAGCCCATTCTTTGCCTCCTGCCTCTGCATCATCAGAGCCTCAGCATGATGTGCCCTATTTCAGGTGAGAGCAGTTTCTGTGTTGTGTACATATACATGTATTCCTGAGTGTATGCTGTGTGCTCTACATGTGCTTGTATTTCTTCTATAGGGCAGTAATGGCTAGTGAGACAGAAAGGTTGTCTGGGTTGTCTGAATTTTGGGAATTGCGATTTGACGATTCCTCCATCCCAGAAGAGAGTGAGTGAGCAGTTAAACCTGTTTTTCTAAAAGAACTGAAATTCAGTCTTCACCTGGCAAATTCCTATACAGTCTTGAAGTTCACGTGTTCTGCTTTCTGTCTCTTCAGTGCGGGACCGAATGCGCACGGCTGTCGGCCAAGCCAGGCTCCTGATGAAAGAACGCTTTGGCCAGTTCAGTGGCCTGGTGGATGACTGTGATTTTGGTCGAGGGGAGAAGATCACAACCTGCACAGACTTGCAGGGCTTCTGGGACATGGTGTACTTTCAGGTAATTACTCGTGAAGTTGTTGTTAGAACAAGTGTTTTCAACTGATAATTGCTTCAGTTAGCTCTATCACCTTGCCTTTTGTGTTAGGTGGAAGATGTTGATAAGAAGTTTAATGCATTGAAAGAAGCTGAAGCCAGGGGGTGGCAAGAGGAGATCAAGCCTGTCATCAGGCAGAAAAAAGTGGTCAAGGTATATATAGACTATTTTTAACATATTTCCTGTGTTCAAACTGAATTTTTAGAGAATTTCATAATAGATTCACCAGTTTGTAAAATGGTTCCAAAAATTAAATATTCCAAATAAACCATACTGTGGTTTTACCTCTCATTTCTGTGCCTGCCATTCACAGTCCTTCCCCCTCCTCAGAACTAACCTTTCCTTCTTCTAAAACAATTCTGTTGTTGATACAACCGTACATTAAATTACGGTACATCACACTGAAACAGATGAGGGTGCCGCAATGTATAGCGCAGTCACCTCACAGCAAGACGTGCCCGGGTACAAGGGCCAGGGTCCTCTCTGTGTGGAGTTTGCATGTTCTTCCCATGTCTGCATGGGTTTCCTATGAGAGCTCCTGTTACCTCCTATAGTCTGAAGACATGTAGTGAAGCAAACTGGAGATACTAGTTTGTAGTATCTACAAGGTGTTTGTATGAATGCGTTTGTGTGTCTGCCCTGCGATGGACTGGTGACCTGTCCAGGATGTGTCCCTGCCTTACACCCCATGAGATCAATAGGCTCCAGCACCCCATAGATAACCTTAGATAATGAATGAAACAGATGAGACATGTGCCCAGGGAGTTTTGTTGTTTTTTTTACACCCAATTTCAACAGAAATTGTGACTAAAATTGCTTCTGCAGGTATTTAGTTTATACCCATCAATAATATTTTATTGAACTTAGTTAAACAAATAATAATTCAACAAATTAATAATGTAAATCACATTAAACCTGACCAAGATTAAAAGTACTAACGATGAATGAATGAATGAACTGATGATACCCAATAAACATGTTAGTAATGAGCGCCACACCTTATACACTGTAATACACTCCTGTGTTTGTTTTTTTTTCCTGCCTCCAAAATCTATATCTACGAAATGTACTTTTTGTATGTTGGATTGTTGATCATTTTGAGCAGATGAGTGATAGTGTTAGTAGAGTGTTACTAATGCCTGTGTTCTGTTGTGCATGATCTCACAGAAGCCCTCTGCTGTAGGAGGTAAGACTGGAGCAGGTGTGGGAGCCAGTGCAGCTGCCAAGAGTCGTCTGGCTGCAGTGAAGGCTGCCATGAAGGCCAAGCAGGCTGCAGCAGCAAAAGCTTCTGAGGCTTCAGACACAGCTCCAGATGACTCTGCTCCTGCTCCTGCTCCTGCTCCTGCTCCTGCTTCAGATGCCCCGGCTAACACTCTGACAGCCCAGACAGTCGTTTTTAACGGAGGCTTCTTCCAGGTGGAAAGTCCGATCAAACCCGTTGGTATGAGTTCACTACAGCCTTAATTATGATCTCTGTACACATTGTGATGTTTTGTAACGGTGTCATCTGTGTAACGGTATGAATTCGATTATCTCCAGGTACTGTAAGAAGATCATCTCGGTTGAGTGCGGCTCCCTTTACCCACTGTTCCCCACGTGGGTCTAAATTCAGTACACCAGGCAGGCAGCAGAGATCCACTGCATTCGCACATCCATCTCCTCTTCCATGCATTCTCACTCCTTCTAAAAGTGCACCTCCTCCTGCATCCCCTCCTACCTCTCCAGCTGCAGCTCCTGTCTGTACTCCTAAACAGCATGCTCATCCCCTTCCCTGCTCCCCCAAACCCCTTCACATCAGCCCTGAGCAGCACAGGTCTGCCAGCTGTGCGTCACCTAATGGAGAATCACGCGTACAACTCAGCCAGCCTGATCATAACCCAAGTCTCGATAATATCCAATCAGAGCTCGTGAATACACCAGTAGATCAACAAATGAACCAGTCACCAAAGATCAAGCCACATAATTCTCCATGTCAGTCAGAGGAAGAACTGCCTCTTCATCTTCCTGTGCATACGGGCAGCAGTACAGAACCTGAGGAACCTGGTCAAGAGTCTGCCATGACGGCATCATCGCAGGAGCAAACTGAAGAGACTGTGTGTGCTGAAGTGGACACATTCGACTCAAACAGTCAAGCTCGCACTATGAGTTTCACTCGCTCACCTTCAGAACACAAGAAAACACCACATGCAGAGCCTGTGGAGAAATGTGTCTCAGCCCATTCTTCCCCCTGTATGATGTCCACCACACCGCAAGTCCAAGTCCTCTCTCCAGCGCCATCAGACAAAATCAACACATGCGTCAATGAAAGGTAAGCACCACTGATAAATTCCAGCTGCAAATTTGTACATATTTCTTAAGTACTCTTCAAGAACATGACTGAACTACATGGGAATCCAGGTTTGGAAAGACATGAATCTGATGCATGTAATGAAAATGGACATAATTACTATGAGACTTTGGCAGTAAGCCAAAGCATTTAGCATTTATCAAATTTGTGCATCATATGCTTTCCTTTATTTTCTTATTGTATTTGTAGATATGTAAGTGTTGATATTTTTCCCAGTGATGATGGTTTCTAAATTTTAATAGTGCCTAGGCCTTTCTACTCTTCTTAGAATGATGTTCAAGAAAACCAGATCCACTTCAGCTTTATATCTGTCAAGTATAAGTCACCATTGGTAGATTGGGCCATTGGTTTTCCTATGAGCAAAATGTAATTAGGTGCAGGTTTTTATACTATTTTTTACTTTGCAGAACTCCTGTCAGTGCAGACTGTACAGTGACTGAAAATCAAGACCACGAGGTAATGATAAGACATCCTCTATTAATACTTTTGGGGAAATTCATGCTAACTGACTAATGTTTATATTATTCTTATTATTTTAGAGTATTGCAGGTTTGGACTTTGAGCGATATCTGCAACCCACAGCCCGATGCAGCTTATCTCCTGAGCAGAGCATGGCAGTAGACAGGTTCTCACTTGGCCCAGAAGATGCTGAAATGGAGAGCCCTCAGGCCCAGGCAGAGGAGCCTGAGCAGGATGCACTGATGACTCCTACAGGTACTCTAGTTGCTCACACTGCTGGTGGTGTTTTCACCTTGGTGTTTCTTGTGGCACTCACCACTCACTCTCTTCCCCACACTTTTTAATTCAGCTTTCCCCAGAATGGCACCATTGGTGGTCACTCCCTGGACTGAAGAGGTGGATTTGACTTCTATTGCACTCTCACATATAACAGCACTATAGCTCTGACACAGTTTTATTTCAGCAGTATTTAAGCATTAAGCAATTTTATATTCTAACAGTTGTGCTGTTACAACAGCCCTTTTCTCAAACTTTCTGTTATGTTTCAGATGATTGTGGATCAGCTACTGTTCACCCCCGAGCAGAGGGAGAGAGTGAGACCGTCAGTGTGTGAGCGTGACCTCATGATGTTTACACCACCTTCTGATATTTAATTTGAGCAGAGATGTGGGATGAACATTGTGTGGGGTTTATTTACTTTTCACAGTAAGCTTGATGTTAAAGGAACTTACATTGCCAAATTTATATATACCTTTAAACATTTTCAAATTTAAAACAATTAAAACAAGACTTTTTGGAAGACCTTGGTGTCATTTCCTCTTTTTCTTCTTCTTGTTGGTGGGTGCTTGCTTTAAATCCACAGAGTTGGAGGAGGCCACTGGGGTTGACAGAGCTGTAGATGAATTGTTCACGTCATCTAAAACAAGGCCTCTCTCTTCAGCTTCCTCCATTTTTTCTTTAAATCTCTTCTCCTTTTCTTTGGATCTCTCCTCTTCTTCTGCCCTCTGCTGCTCTCTTAGTCTAAAACCAACATATCTGATCAATAACATATCCTCAATTCTATTACCACCAATCTTTGAGCAGGAGTTACTTAAATATTTGCATTATAATGTAAATGAGACTTATCAAAATGAGATCAGTAAGTCAAAAGGTGAAGTACTTAGCATTAGCCTTGGCCTTTTCTATCTTGAGTCTGTTGTCTGTGGTTCGTCTTTGGTGTTCCTCTTGCATCTCCTTTTTCCACACCAGGTTGTGTTCATATGCTGGGAAGAATGTGTGTGTAAAGAACTGATGAATACAGCTGCTCCAGTTCTCCAGCTGCTTCTCCAGTTGCTGCTCTTTAGTAAGCTCTAGCCAATAATGCACAAACCACAGGCAGAGACATGTGATGATGGAGACTAGCACTGCATAGCAGCATTTGTTTGTCTAGCAGAGATTGTTTTGGTTGGGGAAAACTTTTAAATGTTTAAAATGTCAGTTCATTTAGCTGCATATTAAACCCAGTGATGGCTGATGTTCAATGTAGAGAAACTTTTATAAACTAGTTTGTACCTGTGTCCATACTTAGTGGCTTGGTCACTTGTGTGTCATGGACTAACACGCTGCTCGTCGTTAGTTTGTTCAAGCCCGTCTCGGATGTGTTTGTAACAGCCAGCTTGGACAAGTCACATCCCTGGTCTAGAAAGTAATAAAAAAGCCAAAGAAATATCCACACTCTAAGGTTGTTTACAACCCAAAGCTTATTTACATGTGCACATGAAACTGCATAGTACCTTTATATTTAATTTCTTCAGATAGGGATGAATGTGGTGTTGCCTTGGATTTAAATTCCTAGGAGAAGACATGCTTGTTAGTGGGGTTTTTCTGCAAGCAGAAATGTAAGGAAATTTCCACTTAATAAGCTTAATGAAGCAGAAGCAACCTCAATGGATTTTACACTTGTGGTAGCAGATGAAATGATGGTGCTTGAGGACAGAACTGTTGACTCATACTGCTGGAGATCAAAAAATGAAACGTGTACAACTGAATATACAAATAAAATTTCATTTAAGTTAAAGATAATGACACTCGAAATATTCACGTTTCACGTTTCTGGAATGTGCCATAGTGAAGCTGTGAGAGCTGTATGTTTTCCTGCACATTGACACTAACCTGAGGAGAAGCCACCTGGCTGAGAACAGTGCTGTCTCTCATCTGATGTCTTGATGAACTGTCATCCGGATAACCCAAGTCACACTGTCTGTGTTGTGCAGTTCCAACTCCATGTACATTCTTCACTTCAGCACAATCCAGCAACGCCTCAAAGAACTCAAGAAAAGTGATCTGCAATACAGTTCTCATATTCAACAAGATCCCATCCAAAAGCCTTTAATTATATTATTTCCTTTTTTTCACTTGAAAATGAGAGCAAGGTTTTCCCAAACTGGTCATTGACTCCAGACAGTCCACATTCTGCTCACATCCAGTTCCTGGTTAATGAATTAATCTCTCTGGATTGCTTGGTTTAAGCATGTTGGGAGCAAAAATGTTGTGTCTGGAGGTTTCAAAGACCTGGTTGCACCATTATTCAAGGCAATTAGCTTTGAAATGTGATGTTAGCAGAGAACCCAACCTCTAAATCCAGGTTACTGTGGGTAGAACTGTAGATTGCAGGGTTTTCTTGTGAAAGGACCTCCAGTAATCTTCTTGTGGTTAGTGTATGGTCAAAGAGACCAAGACCCTGTACATAAACAATTGCTACGGTAATTTGTTAAATCAGGTTTCATGTACAATTGGTAGTAGTGATAACTTATTTACCTTAAACATCCAGATGAAGTGCCTGGCAGTCATGCTGCTGTCACAGAAGGCATCTGAGCTGACTTTAGGCACAGCCTGGTATATCTCCCAGCATCTGTCTGTATAGTTGTTGCCAATCACAGCACGGAGAGGGTGGCAGTAAAGAGGTCCTGTATTATATAGCATACATCATGTGGGTTTTTAACTGATTACATTTTGATGTACTTAAATGAAACTTAAAATACGAGGGTGATTCAAAAATGATCTGCACTCTAGCTGTAGAACTTATTTTAATCAACTTTTAGAAGACAAATACATAATATTTTCAAGTTGCCAACAAGATTTTGTATTCACTTATTAAAAATGTTTTAGACTGAGCTGTGAGCCACAAATGGCCCTATATAATGAATATCAGATTACCTTTTACATTCTTGGCATTTGGAATGATGTTCTGCTTCATGAACTTGGAAAAACACTCTGCAAGTACATAGCTAGAGGACCTAAACCATTAAAAATATATACGATTTTAGCCTTCACAATGTTATCGCTGAACAATTGTCCACTTAGGAGAAAGCAGAACTTACTCGATATCTCTGTGGTAAATATGGAATGCCGCAGTGACAATACAACTCATCCACTTTCTCAGCAATATTGTACTAAAAGGTGAACGAGCCTCCCCTGGAGAGACATCCTCTATATGAGGACGAAGAGAAAAATGTCATCAGTTAACCTAGAAAATAGGTTTTTGATGTTATACATCATTCTACCAAAACAAATAAAACTATCAGGTGTGAAATTATGCAGCAGGTTTTTACTAAGATGTATTTACTTTTAATAAGGTGGTCCAGCTGTGCCAGTGTTAATCCATGCTGATGGACACTGCAGTCCTTAAGAAAGCGCCAGAACTGTAGATGATTGAGCAGGAAAGTGTTGTCTGGAGAGTTCTCATATCCTAGGCTGCTATATAGGCTGTATATTGACCTCAGCAATGCAATATGTCTCATAATAGCAAATTCCACCTGAAAACATATGAACACACTGAGGTTCATCACAGTAATATTACAACACTGCATCCTGTCAAGGCTACTGGTGATTAAAAAGTAAGAACTTTAGGACATAATGCACCAAATTCTGCAGACTTAATGTCAATAAGCCTCTGTTTCCTGAACCATAAAAAATGGTTTTACAACTTACACCACACTGACCTGTCTGAGCTCCTGCCTTCTTCGTGCTTCAGGAACTCGGTTTAAAAGAGTCTCTATGTTCAAAGCCATGTCAGGTCCAAGTATTGAGGCACTACGGCCTGACTCTTTGGCTCTACCAGGTAAGCCACCTAGTGTACACAGTGAAATAGTGGAGGATGCTGGGAATTCCACCATATGGTCATCGATAAACTCCCCGTCATATACGTGGCCATTTTTGAAAATGAATTTTCCCTGAAACAAAACATTTCCAATAATGGAAAAAAATTACCACAGAACACCTTGAACACCTTACCTTAGAGAAAGAATGATTTAAGCATTAAGCAATGATTTACAAAATAATTTACCTGACCGTGTTTTTTGTTATCCTTCCAACATCCAGAGTAAACTGCTCCACTTGCATAGACGAATGTGCCCTGACCATGCCTCAGGCCTTGAGCAAATTCCCCTTTATACTCATTCCTGAGGGGGTACTGAGAGCCAGAAACACGCCGCAGAAACCACGTGTGTGTCCCGTGTCCATGCTGCAGAGAATGTGCAGATCTATTTACAACATAGTTGGCAATGAGGACTAAAGTGAATCGCCTAAACATAGAAACCAGAGAAACTCACAGACCTGAACACCATTTAGCCACTGCCCCCTGTATTTCTGACCCAGCTGAACCCATTTCATTGTTCCTTCCCCATGCCTGACACTGTTCTTCCACTGGCCTTCATATGTGTCTCCTGATGGATAGCTAGTGTGAAAGAGAAGTCTATCAATCATTCTGATGTGTTACTATGGGAGCACTGACTGAAATTCTGAACTGGGAGTCAGCACATACCAGCGCATACCCCAGCCTTCTCTTTGGTTGTTTTTCCAATCACCCTTGTACCACGATGACGCCTCTTGATTGTAGTACATTGTCCCCTATCACAATCGATTCATGTATTACATCAGGAAAAGTACATTTACTCAGAAATCTCATATTAGACATATTCTTTCCTACCTTGCCATGTCTTTTTCCATTGTGCCATTGCCCTCTGTATACGGTGTACATTTTGGCAGCTTTGTAAGTTCCAGTGCCATGGCAGATGCCATTGCATACCTCTCCCTCATAGGTGCTACAGTCTAACCATGTGAATGTCCCTTGTCCCATAGGAGTATTTGATTCAAAGTCCCCCTGTCAAATGCAATTGGTGTTAGAACGTTAGAGTTGTACTATTACTGAAGTCTTCCTAGCCTGCAGAGTTTAGTGTTAACACTTCTGACTCCTGAGGGTAAACTGGAATTAGGAGATGGAGGACCTACTTCGATCAAGGATGTGGAAACTGTACTGTGTTAGTAGACAGGGAAATTATCAGTCAGTCAGTCAGTCATTTTCTGTACCGCTTATTCCCAGTTACGGGGTCACGGGGGAGCCGGTGCCCAGCCG
>JAOVYV010000053.1:15772671-15789511 GCA_025674545.1 Hassar affinis
GCCCTACACCATACTAATAAATTATTGTGGTCTAAAATGACAGGTGTTTCAGTTTCATTGTCTAACCCCTGTAGATCCACTAGTAGTGAGTTTTTGTTGAGAACACTGGTGTCTTTTGCATTTCAAGTACCATAGAGTTTATAATCTTGTTTTTCAGAGTCCTCTCACACTACAGGCGTGGGCACTTTTGTTTACGCTTCTCCAGAACAGCTGCAGGGGTCTCATTATGACTCAAAGGTAATTAAATCTACTCAGCTTGATAAACATATTGAAACACTGCTTTAGTTTATAAGTGTAATCAGTTATATAGAACAGTTCATTATATCACCTGATAGAAGACACCAAGTTCTGCTGTTTTCTCTGAACTTTCTCTGAACTCAAAAGTATCTCCGCTGCGTTCGCAGTCGGATATGTATAGTGTCGGAGTGATCGCTGTCGAGTTGTTCCAGCCGTTTGGGACGGAGATGGAACGTGTGCAAACACTCGGAGACCTGAGAAAGGGGAAGGTTCCAGATGACCTGTATAAAAACTGGCCAGTCCTAGCCAAGCAAATTAAACTGCTGACCAGCCTGGACACCTCACTACGACCGAGTGCATCCCAACTACTGCAAAGTGACCTCTTTAACAACAAAGACATGGTATGTGTGCCTGAAATGGTTTTTAAATCTGCAGATTAAGTAAAAAAGTATTAAAGTTGTCACAATCAAGGTCAAGATAGCGGTCATGTACTTGAGTCAAGTGAAGTTCTTGGTGGCTACAGCCCGAATGTTTAGAGAATAGAACACTTTACTGAAATCAGATGAGAAATTTAAGATTATAAACCAAAAGAGGCCATATATTCTCAATTCTCATACCACAAGCACCTCATAACTGAATAACTCATGTTTAAGACAATATCTTGTCTTAATGTATGGATTTGTTTTCTTCAAGTCATTAATATGACACTGTATAATTTCACAAATTATATATATTTGTGCAGGCAAATGAAATAAATAAATAAATAAATAAATAGCTTGAGGTAATTTATATATAAAATTGCAGTAACTGTTAGATTTGAAACCAGTCAGTGGAGGTTCTCATTACAGAATATTCATATACCTACATTTACACACACACAAAAGGATTTTCCTTAGAATATGACTGTTCTTCTGCAAACTAGATTTTCATGAATACCAAATGTTTTGTGTAAATGCTCCTGTGAATGATTTCTGAAAAGAGTTGCTTGGATCCTGTTTGATAAATGACACCCAGTGTGTTTTATTGAAATATTCAGTTATTGGCAATGACCTAATCAACATGCCACCAGATTGAGGATAGAAACTGTCCTTCAGTGACGACTTCTGCTGCTCATGCTCCTGAGGAGGGAAATGATATATAACCAGGGTTGTTTGGATCCTGTCCTGTAGCTCTGGCCTTGTTGTAATGCTTTGTTTTTCGAATTGTATCTCTATAGTCAGCTTCATTTTAATTTATACCATATTGTCTCTAGATTCATGGGACTCAAGTATGCAGTTATGCTTATGCTAATCATCAGTGACAATTAGGTAGTGATAACTTTTTATTTATATACTTTATGTATAAGACATTAGAATTAGACAATTATGCTGGGGTCCTTGACTGTGCCTGGAAGGTTTTAGAAAGATGTGCTGCTGAGGTTCTCTGTCACATTCATGGTGATGACATGTGATAAGAATTAGGATAAATTTATGAATGTCCATATAATATTCATGTGTGTTTCAATTTACAGGTCATCCACAATTTACAACAGAGGATTTCTGAGCAAGAAGAGGAAATCATTCAACTCAGAAGACAGATCAGTGAGCTACAAACCTCACAAAATGGACCAGAGAAGGCGTCGTATTATAACTAGTGACTATTCTCTACCAAGTGAGACTGTGGAAAATTCTGTGTATAGTTTAATTTTATTTATTTATGTGACATGTTCCTGTGTATGAGTCAGCTTTGGATGTATAAAGACAGGATGTATAAAGACAAATAAATGAATAGATGAACAATCAGATGAATATTAGACAGACTCAGAACGTGGATTTCTGGGCACAGTTTGAAGTTTTGTCTTGTAAGTCTTCTGTCTTTAGAAAATTAAAGTGTTTTATATTTCTGTGACAGATTTGTGTGTGTGTGTGTTGTGCATATGTTACATTTACTCAGGGTCAGTGTGATCAGATTGTTTAACTGTAAAAAGGATGAAAAGATGTAAAATAGGGGAGATGTACTACCTCTGTAGTTGTTCGTTCTAACAGCAGGCTAAGGAAATGAAGTTAATTGGCAAATTTTGGTAGCCATCAACATGTATAGCTGTGACTCTCCCATTCTCCCACACCACCAAAGGTGTTCTACTGGATTCAGGTGACTGGGAAGGCCACTGAAGAACACTGAGCTCATTGTCATGTTCATGAAACCAGGTTGAGATGATTTTTGCTTTATGACATGATGCGTGCTGCATACCATTTACCCCGGAAGTATAGGGGCTGGCTATAACTGCACACCTGAGTTGATGGCATTCCAGTACAATATATTGGAATACCAGTAAGCTATTCTTAGCGATACCAGTTGATTATGTGGTGTGCAGATATAAATAGGTGTACGACTTATGTAATGAGACAAGGCAGAAGTGCTGAACTATATATTACTATAGTTTTCACTACTGTGTAGCCATTTTGGATTCTGATGGTTGATGCGAAACATGACTCAAATCTGCATGACTTTGTGCATTATACTGCTGACACATAATTAGCTTATTAGATAAATGTATGAGTGAGTAGGTGTTCCTAATAAACATGGGCAGTGAATATCGTGTGGTCCGACACCGGAAGTAGGGAGCGGGTTGGAGGAGGCGGTGTTATGCATGGCTCCCGGCATGCACTGCGGCTGGGACTTATACTGTGACTGTGCATATATGCGGTGTGTTGGTGTGTGTGAGAGTGACAGAGTGTTTGAGAGAAACTCTCTTCTCCTCTCCTTTCCTTTTCCACATCAGTGTTTTTGTGCGGTGTGTGTTTGTGTGTGTGTTTTTGTGTAAAACTGTTTGTTTTGCGTTACCATGGTGATCGGTTCCATGTTGACTTTCAAACTGCTGTATAAGTGCGAGTTTGAAGCGTTCGCTCTAGTTCAGTGTTTCTGCTTAGAAAACATCTTATAAGCGACGGTACAACGTTTCGAGTGTGTAGTGATACTTGGAGAGCATTTGATCAGTTAGAAAACCAAAGCCGCGTGTATACGACTGATAAAAAAAGCCTTATCTAGTGACGCCTAGCTGTTTCCACACGCCGAGCTGCTCGACAATGTAAGTAGCCGAGAAAGCAGGTGACGGATGGATGGATAGATAGATACATATATAGATACATACTTTATTGATCCCCTGGGGGAAATTCAAGACATTGCCTATAGAGATGCTGTAAGGACTTTGCTTGTAATAGGGTTTCCGGTTACCAGACATTTTTAAGATGCATTACTGCGTGTCGAGACTGTGGACAAACCTGGGATGTGTGTTTAGGTGCTTAAACCTTTAGGTTTCTAAAAGTGGAGCTAGCTAGTTAGAGACCAGCTCCAGCTTCTGTAAAGTGCAGCTCTGCAGCGGCTCTCCCCTTAATCTGTCCTTTATAATCATGTTCCCCCCAACAAAGGACATGTATCCGGTTGTCACACACACATACACATATATACACACACATATACACACACATACACATATACACACATACATATATACACATATACACACACATACACACATATACACACATACACACACACACATATACACACACACCACATTTACACACTAGATTTAAACCTATGTGCAGGGGATTCTCTCTCTGTCTCCTTCTGTCCCTCTATCTCTCACTGTCATTTTTTTCTTTCTTCCTGCCTTTTCTCTTCTCTGTCTGTTCACCTCTTTTTTCTTCTTATTCTCATAAACTTATTGATCTATGTATTGATGTATAGCTATTTTTTGCTTTCTTTTCATATTATTGCTGTATTTTAGTACTAAGGATGACTAGATCATAATAAGAGTGTTAAGTCTCTCTCTCTCTGTCTCTCTCTTTCTCTCTACCTCCCTGTCTCTGTGTGTGTGTGTGTGTCTCTCCCTCTCACTCTGTCTCTCTGTGTGTGTCTCCCTCTCACTCTGTCTCCCTCTCACTCACTCTGTCTCTCCCTCTCTCTACCTCCCTGCAGCTCTGCAGCGGCTCTCCCCTTAATCTGTCCTTTATAATCATGTTCCCCCCAAAAAAGGACATGTATCCGGTTGTCACACACACACACACATATACACACACACACACACATATACACACCACATTTACACACTAGATTTAAACCTATGTGCAGGGGATTTTCTCTCTGTCTCTCTCCTTCTGTCCCTCTATCTCTCACTGTCATTTTTTTTCTTTCTTCCTGCCTTTTCTCTTCTCTGTCTGTTCACCTCCCTTTTTCTTCTTATTCTCATAAACTTATTGATCTATGTATTGATGTATATCTATTTTTATGCTTTCTTTTCATATTATTGCCGTATTTTAGTACTAAGGATGACTAGATCATAATAAAAGAGTGTTAAGTCTCTCTCTCTCTCTCTACCTCCCTGTCTCTGTGTGTGTCTCTCTCTCCCTCTCACTCTGTCTCTCTCTCACTCTATCTGTCTCTCTCTCTCACTGTCTCTCTCTCTCTGTCTTTCTCACTCTGTCTCTCTGTGTCTCTCTGTCTCTCACTCTGTCTCTCTCATTCTGTCTCTCCCTCTCTCTACCTCCCTGTCTCTCTCTGTGTCTCTATCTCACTCTGTGTCTCACTCTCTCTCTCCATTTTTTGCTTTCAGTATAATTGATTACAATTAATTACATATCATTGATTACTACTCAGCGTCTAACAAAGTGAATATTACATATAGTATGTATTTATGACAATTTCTGTACTCTTTACTCTAAATATTTCTTTTTTAGCCTGCTAATGTATCCTGAGTGTGCAGTGTTAAATAAATACAATAAAAATAAAAGTAAATAAACCCTCACAAATGTTATGTGAACTCAAATGTTTTTTTGTCCTCTTGCCCTCGGATTGTGATTTTAAATTATTGATTTTTAAAAAATATATATATTTATTGCTATTATTATTATGAAACTCGTTTGAATGCAATAAGTTATTTATTTCACATATTTATTCAGAATTTGATTTTGGTCTCACTAAATCAGTTCAAGCCATTGAGTCATGGTCTGATGTGTTAAAAGAGGACAATGTGGTAAGCAGTAACCGGAAACCTTTAGCTACAGGTATTGTGTGCTATGCGAGCGTCTTTATTAATGTTTATGATAAAATCATATCCCATAGCCTACAGCTGTTACCTACAGCAGTGAGGAATGTCAGGAGAGGCTGGTATAAAAGTTCAGATAATTTACTCATAGCAATGACTGTCTATCATAAACTGTCTATAATTTTAATCATAATTTTACTTTGTCTATAAATTAATGCACCTTTTTAATAGCTGTCTTTCATTTTAATACTGATAACAGTTTTTGTTCATATAATGCAAAATTATGTGAGCCTAATGGGCCTAATATTTGTTTTAATAGTTGAATTTGATAAAAAAAACTAAACTATAGGCTTTAATGATATTTTAAGGGTTTGGAGTAAAACCCAGGGGACAGGGGTACACAGTTGATGTATCAGTGTATCAGCTGTGTATCCTAACAAGAGCACTGCACTTCGGGTGTCCTAGGATAAACTTGATTAAAACTTGATGAGGCCATTGTTAATAGATAAATGAAGAACACAAGCGCTTTCTCGGTTTAAGTAAACAAATGCAAATGTAATTATCCGTGTGATCTACCCACTGTCACTGGCATCCGAACAGGCACTGAAGGAATAACGCGTTAACTCGTTTAAACACTTTTATCACAAAAGCGTTTCGTTTCACTTTAGACACCGAAACAATGATCTGGTCTATAGTACAACACAGTGTCGGACATTTTGGAGGCTCGTGCTGCCAGGCGCAGACCGCAGGCCCGGTGCTGGTTGGTTAAAACCTGCTGCCTGTTACCCGGATGTAGCAGTGGGGAAACTACGTCATTGTTCACCGCCGGACGCTCTATGGATATTATAATGGACGAACACAACTAGATAATTATTAATAAAATCACAGGTAATGTTCAGTATTGGATTTTAATATTATACATGATCGTTGTGGGGACCACTGTAGGCGCTGTGAAACTCTAACGTGCCTGCGGGAGAACAGTAAGGGCCGATGGTGCGGTGAGTTTTTGATGTCGGTGCGGAGTACGCTAGCTAGGCTAATGTTCCTGGGCTAAAGCGCACCGGCGAATTTTAAATCTCGTGCCCCTCCTATTCTGAAGTCCACCAGCTTCCCCGCGCACACGTTCAACAACGATGCGCTGAGATAAGCGCCGCTTTTTGACCGTACATTTGCATGTGTAGTCGCTGTCGTTGGCTGGGGTTTGTGGCAGCCAGGCGCTGGGGCAGCTGTCTCGTGTTCAGCCGCGCTGTTCCACACGTCCAGGGCGGCATAATACCGTCCTGAACACGGCGGCAGGAATCCGAGGCCACCAGATGGCGTACTGTTTATGACCCCCTGTGTAGTACAGCAGTACGATGTCAGCTGGGTCCTATGATAGTACAGTAATACACGCCGGGTTGTGTAACACACACGTTTTTGTTTCGCCGTCACCATGGCGTTCACAGCACACCGAAATCGCGCGTGCCAAGAGGCACGTGGCCCAGTTTATCGCGCATGTGCCCTTTTCTTTGGTTTTTCATCAAGAATACAAAACGTGCGGGTGACTACGGGGGACACGGAGCTGTTTTCAGCACGAGGCCTGGGCCCTTCAGGAAAGCCGGAGCTAGCTTAGCTGCCTGGAGCCGCCGGGCTGTAATCGGAGGCGTTTCGCTTCTTGCACTGCGCGGCTCCACCACTGCACTGCGTCCTCGTGTTAAAACACCAGTTAGCTGTCAGGTAGCTAGTCGGCAAATCCAAAATGTAGATAGCCATGTGCTGCTCTGTGGCCTCGTTACAGTCCGAGGCCGTGACAGAACGGCGCAGGTTCATAATCATGGCTAATGCTAGCCTGCCCGGATACTGTCATATAGCCAAGCACTTCTATAGGTCACAAACCAGCCGTTCATTACACATTATGTACATTCAGGAATGTCTCCAGTGCTGGCTCTGTGGTTTTTTTGTCATCTACAACAGCGCCGCATGTTTGAAGTTCAAGGTTTCGCTAATGTCGACATTCCGCCTGCGTTTCCTGCTAATCACGTGGTGCCCCGGTAGCGGAGCAGGGTGCACACTGCATCAGCGCGCTCCCGAAACACGAGCACACCCCCGTTTCAGGAAACAAGCCCGCGGTTAACATGTCACACAGCTGGTTAAATCTTCAATAACGTCCGTCTTTCTTTAGGAATGACTAGTACCAGATAGCTTTTCTGCCTCCAGCTGTTAAAATGCAACCCTGCATGACATCCGTAAGACATTGCACTATTATCTGAAGACTTATCAGTGCTTGTTTATTTTACCTTCCTGGAGTTTCATTATATAATGTATGGATGTGTTGACTTTATTGATGTGTTACCTCATGATTTTGAATGTATTGCAATGTATTGCATTCCTTTAGTGTAAATCTTTCAATTCGATGAAAAGTGAATGTACGCTATATAATATGTATGCCCTTTTTACAGATATGAACGATGACTATAGTTGACAAAGCTTCAGAGAAATCTGACTTTGAGTCAGCGCAGTGCAAGCACTCCAGCTCCCTGGCTCCTGTCTCCTCCGGAGGTGTGGACGACGGCAGCTCCAGCTGGAGTGAGGACTCTTCTACAGCTGAGCTTTCCAGGACCATGGCTACCTGTGTGGCTCCCAGCCTCGAAGTTGCTGTGTACGGAGGCACCACAGCACTTCCTGCTGAGAGACCCAACGAACAAGGTGAGTACTTTCACACTTTACTTCTTGTTACAAGCTTATCCTTTAATGTGTTCAGGGAAAGCTTATAAATCCTGATTTGTCTGCTTTATCCTGCAGTGGTCATGACTTGTAGCGATGGCATTACTCTGCCCCAGAAGATCCTGTTTCCATCAGAGCGTCTCAGCTTGAAATGGACCCAAGTCCATCGCATTGGAGCAGGTCTCCAGAACCTTGGCAACACATGCTTTCTGAATTCGGCTCTTCAGTGTCTTTCATACACTGCACCTCTTGCCAACTACATGCTGTCCAGAGAACATTCCAAAACATGTGGGTGATCATGTCCTGCTGCATCAATTTCTCATGTGTGTGTTTGTTCTACGATTCTAATTGTTGCTGTGGTTTCCCTCAAAGGTCATGAGCCTGGATTTTGTATGCTGTGTACGATGCAGAATCACATCATCCAGGTGTTTGCTAATTCGGGGAATGCCATCAAGCCCCTTGGTGTTTTGCATGAACTAAAACGTGAGTACACACCTCCTGGTGAATGGAAATAATAATATACTGTTAATGTTTGTCTTGAAGCATTCTTAAACGTGTTTGCGTTTGCATGATTTAGGGATTGCAAAGCATTTCCGGTGTGGGAATCAAGAGGATGCCCATGAGTTCTTGCGGTACACAGTGGACGCTATGCAAAAGTCCTGCCTACCTACCAATAAGTAAGTCTTGCTTAAAATATAATTTAATCAGCCTGGTCCAATGTTTAGTATTAGTGATTGCACACGGGTTGACCTTTTGGGCACCTGGTATACTGCTGACTCTCTGGCCTGCAACCTGACAAATTTAGGGGGTGACATACAGTGAAAACTAGATATAGTTTAAAAATGTAAATCCACTTCGACCTGTTTGTTTTGTTTAATTAAAGCTGTTTGATTATGGTTGAGTATTGTTGAACCCAAACTGAATTTCCATAATCTCTGATCATGACATTTTCATTTTATCAGATTGGACAGGCACACGCAGGCCACCACTCTGATCCATCATATATTTGGAGGATATTTGAGATCCAGAGGTGAGTTTGCAATTATGCACTCACGTATTTATCTCCTGCCTTTTTTTTATTATTATTTTTTATGCATTACAGACAACTGCTAGATTTTAACATTTATGTCGTATGCATTTTTATTAGTCGTGCTGTTTGTAAATATAGTAAAGCAGATAGAGCGAGTAACTGGATTATCTCTGTTTCCACAGTGAAGTGTATGAACTGCAAAGCAGTATCAGACACATTTGATCCTTATTTGGATATTGCACTGGACATCAAGGTACCATTTACTGTTGGGAAAAAACAATGCTAGTCTTATTGAATGTTTACTACTGCTATAGACCTTATATTGTAGAAGTGAGCTGCCCCATATAGCATAAAAGATGTAGTTTGTCCCTAATAAAAACTGACACTAAAGTGGTGTTTACTTGTGCCGTCTTGCAGAATGCCCCAACTATTACCAAGGCTCTTGAGCAGTTTGTTAAGGCTGAACAGTTGGATTGGGAGAATGCGTACAAGTGCAGCAGGTAAGTGTCACGTGTCACACCTGAGCCCACAGATACAGGATAACAATATGGACAAGAATAAGTTACTGCTGCATAAAGTGTAAACTCTGTTATCCATTCTGTTCTACCTGTAGTTGTAAGGAAATGGTTCAAGCCTCGAAAAGATTAAGCATTCACCGTAACTCCAATGTGCTCACCATCTGTCTGAAGCGCTTTGCCAACTTCAATGGAGGCAAAATGTCCAAGGTAAGTATTTCCAGTACATATTTTAATATGGCTTGACATGTCATTGTAATGTACAAAGAAATATAAAAAAATTCTTTCTCTGCACAGGATGTGAGATATTCTGAGTATCTTGACTTGCGGCCCTACATGTCTCAGTCTCACGGAGAGCCGCAGATTTACGGGCTGTACGCTGTGCTGGTGCACTCGGGCTTCAGCTGTTATGCCGGACACTACTACTGCTATGTAAAGGTGAGACGTGCTGCACACGTTCAGCTCTCAGCCTTAATGAATTATCTGGTGGTTCTGATGGATGGACTGATGTGGAAATGCATGATACTTTGTTTCAGGCAAGTAATGGCCAGTGGTATCAGATGAATGATTCTTCAGTGACACCCAGTGACATACGAACTGTGCTGAACCAACAAGCATACCTGCTGTTCTACATCAAGCAAGGGTATGTTTTCTGTTGTACTTATTAATGCTTAGTTAGAAATATAAATATGTTTTAATTAAGTTGTAGTCTGTGGTTGTAATCCCTTCTCTGATTTATTTTTAGGTCTGCAGATCTGAAAAATGGAGATTCGAACCAGATGGGTTTTACTCCAGGCCACTCATCCCCCCGGCCAGTTGCAACATCCAAGATAAACGGGCATTCTTATACCTCCTCATCTGTAATTGGTCCACAGCTCCCTCCTCATATGGTAAAGGTAAAGCCACAGCATGATCAAAACTTTTTATTGACAAGAAAATCCCACCTTTCACATCCATCAGATCCACCTTGGGTAGCTATTTTTCTTATTTGCTTATTTTGCTTATTTGCAGAATAACGCGTATGTCAATGGCAATGGCTCCTCAAAAGAGTATCACAATGGCTCAAAGCCCAGCAGCAGTGACGTCGGTGGCGTGAACAAATCCGCCCCCAATCTGTCTTACTCCTCCACGTCATCCTCTGCTTCTCATCAACCCGTCCACCCCACGAGCATCCCAGAGCCACAGAAGAGGCCCAAGATGAGCTTTGTCGTTGGCTACGGAAAGATGGGGCGGGGTAACCGGACCCCATCAACCTCCAGCAGCTCATCATCATCAGCCAGCTATTCTTACCCACAGTCCTCATCCTCTACCTCAAAATTCCAGCGGTCCAAGCAGGTCAACGGCACATCCTCGTACCGCAATGCTACATTCCTGGTTCCCTATGATGAGGAATCATCTGAGGACTCTGACCAGGAGAGGAGAGTCTTGGACAATGGTACTGCTAAGCCTTCTGGTGTTGCCAAGGCAGACAGTGGGAATGGTGGCATGCACAGCCCCCATTCTCATAGTTCAAGCTCACTCTCACCTGAGACAAACGGACCTAGCAGCTTCTCAGAATCTCACACAGGTGCAAATGGGTCGGGACATGGGTCCCTGAATGGCCATCACAAAGTCAACGGCTTCAAACATTCTGACAAGGTATGAAACTCGCTCACTTTCTTAGGCTTCTTCTCAGTGATATTTTGCCATTCTAATGAAAACAATGGACTGGCGCCCTGTCTATTGGTTGTTGCTGCTTTGCGCACTAAGATGCCGGCTAGGCACCGGCTCTCCCGTGCCCCTGAATAGGAATAAGTGGTTAAGATAAAGGATGGTTGGATGAAACAATTGTTTTGGTTTTTTTTGTTTTACTGATGTTAGTATTTCTCTAGTTACTTAAAGCATTTGCTACATTGAAATGTCTGTTAATATCCTTTGTTTGGTGTTTTTTTTAGGCTTCAGACAGTCCAACTTCTGAATCTTCCATAAGTGACACTAACAGTTTGGGCTCCCAGAATGTGTCAATGTAAGCAAATGTTCCTAATCACCAAAACTACTTTATCTTGCTGCATTCTGTACTGGGAAATCTTACTATTTTTATTTTTGTCTGTACAGTTCAAAGTCAGAGGGTCTCCCCTCCTCATCACCCTCCACGGAAATGGCTAAACCACTCACTGACCCTCACACTCAGCATGTCTCGGACCCAGCACCGAGTGGAGACACACAGGCACTGGCTAAGCCAGCAGAAGTATTGCAGACAGCCTTAACAGAGGCATCAAGCCAAGTGAAGGCCACAGCAGAGTCAACTCTGAGCAATCACAGTCTCACCCATCAGGCAAGTGATGAACCTACATCACCAAACAGAAGCAAGGTGGAGCCAGAGACTGTCAATGGCACGAATGACAAAGAAGACACGAAAATGTGTCAGACAAGCAAACCCAGCACTTGGGAAAGAAAAAGACCGCTTGACCACCAAGAGCATGACAGAGATTTAAAACAGCCACATGTTTCTACTGCCACAAAGGACAGAGACAGAGACAAGGAGAGCCATCGTAACTACAGAGAGCCCAAGAACAGGACCAGAGAATGGTATGGACCTGGCTATCGGCCAGAGAGAGAGTATTATCCGCATAAGGAGCGCTCCTGTAGTCGCCACAGAGATAAAGAGGTAGATCGGTACTGGGACAGATATGCGTACCATCACCGAGACCACTACTACAAAAGAGATCGAGATGAACGGTCACGGGATTGGGAGCGGGACAGGAGATACCAGAACTCACACCGCTCTTCAAGCCACTATTATAGAGAGCAGACCTGGCACCGTACACACGAAAACAGTCGTGATGGATGGCACTACAATGGAGAGCAGAGCAGCAATAGAGCAAAGCCCTCCTCTCCACGTTCCACCAGCCCCTCGTCCCGGCACAATCCCAGAAAACACAGTTTGTCAAGCGAACACAGCATGTCCGACGAGCACAGTGTCAAGAAAAACAAGAGATCAAAGAAGAAAAATAAAGATAAGCACAGGTAAGCAAACGTCTTTTTCCCCGTTGTCTGATTTGCGACACACAGAAGTGTCCCTGTAGTAATTAGTTTTAACTAACATCGCTTACATTCTGCAGGAGTTCAGAAAAGGATGTGTCTGATAAGAACTGGGACAGCAGCTCCTGCCGACGCAAAAAGAAGAAGAAAAAGAAGAGGAGGCACGAGGCGGAGGACAGACCTCGCAGAGAGAAGCAGTCCACCCTCAGCTCAGACAAGCATGATTGGAACGGGAGAAATGGCGAGGAGAGGAAAAGACATAAATGCCAGCGCAGCTCTGACCAAGGTGGTTCTCCTCACCATACCAAGCAGTTATGCACTGAGGACCATCGCCAACTCAATGGTCAATCAGGTATGCAACATGATTTTATGAAGTAAGACTATTTGGTTTGATGATGTCATTTTTCCTAAAGTAAGTGTTTAGGACAGTTTCCTAAATTGTGCTGTGTCTGTGTTGCAGATGGCGCCATAAACCAGTACAAAGGATATGTCCAAGGATTCTGTCATAAAGAAATGGATGACAACAGTGAGAAGATATTCTTACGTGGAGGAGAAACTGGAGAAACAGGCCCCGTCCCATGCAGATGTAAGTGCATGTTGTTTATACCAAGCATGTTGTTCTTGGGCAATTCGTGTAGTGTTCTTGAGCTGCTGTTTCTCACAACACAAGACCACCAGATTAAAGCAGAACTCTTGTTTTTTTTTTTTTCACAGAAAACAGCTACATTTGGAGACCTGTCTCGGACCTAAGGTGAGATATTGATAGTAGTAATATGAGTATTTAGGGTTATCTAAATGGTAAAATAAACTAAGATGTATTTAGTTATTCATGGTACTTATGGTACTTGTTATCTCTCTTTCTCTCCCAAAGGATCTCTGAGGACAAGGAATAGCTAAAAGAAAGCTAAATTTTGTTAAAATTGTAAAGGTGCTTTATTCAATAAAGACATACTGTATTTTTTGCAGCAAAAATGCTTTAATTTTTTTTTAGGGTTAAGAATTTTTTTACCATGCTGTACAGCTGAACTTTGAAGAAAAACTCAGTGAAAAATGTAAAAAAAAAAAAAAAAAAAAAAAAAAAAGTAATATATACACTTAAACCGGAAGAAGAAGCCTGGAGCTTTAACATCGAAATTGCTGCTCAGACATAGACTCAGGACTTTCTCACTTGTGAAGATGACACACGTTCTCCCTTTAAGGACACATACTTGGGAGGAATGAAAAAAGTGAACTAAAATGCTGCATAAAAGTGGAAAGACTGTCTCTTGGCTGCAAGCTATGATGTCACCGTTTTCACGTTTCTGTTTAAAATCTCAACGGAACAGATTCTTTTAGTGCTTTGTGTGCACTTACACCACAGTCAACCTGGACACACTTGACATTTTCTGCCTAATTTCCACATGTTTTTTGTCATTTCTCCTAAACTCAAGACTGGCAATCTCCAGGATCCATCTAATGGCATTATACCCTCTTTTACAATTTTCTTCACATAGGAAAAATGTACATTGCATTATATCATGTATGGCTGTGGATTATTTTGTGTGTAGGTTTTTAATCTTTGTTTTCATGTTCAAATACTGTGAATTTTAAGTTCAACTGTACTATCAGTTATTCTTTTGCAATCCTGTATCAGGAGTTCAGTATAAACACTTCTTTTAGAAAAACCACTCAGCATAATGTAGGCCATGTTCTAAAATATTTCCCCCTTTTTTTGACAAAAATAAGTGAAAATGGTTATATTTAAATCTTACATTTTACTGTAGCATGTTGAAAAATTCTACGTTGTACATTCTATATTAATTGAGAGGGAATAGGCCTTAATGTCTACAATTGTAATATTTTCTCAGTATGTTTACAGATTTTTGTTTGGGGATGAATGGATGTGTGTGATGATGGGTTGAGTGTTTGGCTTTGTACAGTGAGGTCTATTCTCACCTTTTGGATAAAAAACTAAAAAAAAAATCACATTTGCCTGTCTTTGCTGTGCAACAGTTAATTCAGTGCTGTTTTTGTAAATTATTCTTTTTTCTTTTTATTTTTTTTCTCTATTTTATTTATCACTTACTGATTTATTTAGTTTTCACAGTAGATTTACCCCCCCTTTTTTTACATTTTTTACAATAATTTACATTATTATTGTTTTATTTTATTTTTATTTTATTTATTTATTTTTTGCAATTGCTGAGCCCCACTGAGACCTTGCCCTCAGATGATTTGTAAGAGCTACCCCATGGACCTTCACCAATGGATTATGGAAATGCTCATAACTCAAAACTGATATGCCATTTATTACTTTTTCACTTGGATCAGCATACCTGAAGGCTTCTCAGAAAGACACTCAGTGTATACATTTTTTCATCCCCTTAGTTGGGCTGTGGGGAAACTGGTCTGTGATATAGGGGGAAGCCAGATATAACTGGTCCTGGGACAGTGGGGGTAAAATAAATAGTTTATTATGATAAAATCCTGTAACCAAAGACCAAATTTCACTAAAAACATTTAAGGCATCACAGACAACAGAAGAATCCTTCACTTGCTTATATGACTTAAAGCAGAAAAACAAAGTATAGTAGTATTCCAAAACTACATAATCAGTCCTGCTGATTTTGAACACGATACATCTGTGACCATAAAATTTTAAATAACAGAATAATTCATTTACTGAAAGGCCCCCTGTTTAGAGGAAATTCCAGAAAATGTTGGTCCCAAAAATTAATTTAGACCAGTTTGCACTGCTTTCAGCGTCTCTGTTCTGAGGTAAATAGGTGTCAATAAGGAAATAACGTGAGAGTCCAAATATGTATTAGTAAGAATGTGTGGTAATTGCTACAGTTGAACAGTAGAGGGCAGTGTGCTACTGGTTTGCCTCAGCAGTGTCAGTGTGTTTCATTCTGCTGCTGATCGTTAATCCTTAAGGGCTTATGTTGGTGTCCACAGGAGAGGAGGGGCTGTGTTACAATCACAGCTATCCTTAAAAAAATGTATGTTCAAGAGCTGCACCACAAGCAACTTTCCATTTTATCCATTTTCCTGGCGAAAAAAGGACCAATGCTGCATCTTTTCTGCAGATTACCACATCAAAGTATGCACCAACCATGAAGTGTTTTATTGCTGAGAGTTTCTGAAGCTTAGATTGGAGGTCTCCGTGTCTTGCAGGTAACCTCCTCCAGGTTCTGGAGTGATTTAATACGCTCCCCTGTAGATGATGAGATAATGCACACTTTATTAGAGATGAGCATTCCAGCAAAGGTCATCCTGCCGTCACTTCTTAGCGGCGACTCGCCGCTTTCTGCTCGCCAGCATCTCGTAGAAAGGGTCCCTGCTTATGCTGGCCCTGCAAACCATAAAACGGACTAATCAATATAAAACCGTCTATTTTATGTATTTTTTATTTATGAAGCAATTTTAACAATGGACATTGTCCCAAAGCAGCTTTACAGAGACATAAAATCTGGACTTTGACATTAATTTTATAAATTAATTTTATCTCTTATGAGCGAGCCAGTGTTACCAACCGTTCCCATGGAAACCTCACTGATGGAGTATAAACTAGCCATAATAGGACGGTTCTTTATATCACAAGATGAATAGTAGACACTATTACCAGACACTACACACATATACCAGACACTAGACGAATACACTTTCTCCTTATTGGCAGTGAAGGGTTAAAGAGTGAAAATGGCCCAGGGTTCCCAGCAGTTGCACAGGATTTGCTGATACAGCACTTACTGTACAAACAGTCTGCATGCACAGTGGACACAGTCTCACACACACACACTATACTAACTGAGGGACCTTAATGTTTACAGGCAGATTCAGAAACGCTGCATATAAGAAACTGTAATGTGTACGTCTGTTAAGCTATGATTCAGTCTTCTTAAAAGAAGTACTTTTTGTCATAAAGGAGCCATTTTAGTTCCCACAGGAAAAGAGTGACCGAACTGGGTGTAGCTTTTAGTTAAAGTCTCTGCTGCTTTATCAGTGCTGTTTTATTCACTGGAAAAGCCACTATCATAGAGCTTTTGCTGTCATGTGCCATTACGTTTATCATTCCTACAGTGTGGGTTAGTGATCGTGTACGTCAGTACCTCTGGCGCTGAGCTACGGTCTGGCGCTTCCTTTAGTGTTATAGATACTGGGATGAGAAAGTATAAAGTTACTAGAAAATCTGACTCTGTGTATAGGAGTGTGTGTGTGTGTGTGAGTGTGAAAGAGATATATACAGGGGTTAGACAATGAAACTGAAACACCTGTCATTTTAGTGTGGGAGGTTTCCTGGCTAAATTGGATCAGCCTGGTGGCCAA
>JAOVYV010000053.1:15796708-15808331 GCA_025674545.1 Hassar affinis
AGAATCCTACATCAGACAAGAATGGGACAATGTTCTTCTCCCAAACTCCAGCAACTGGTCTCCTCAATTCCCAGACGTTTACAGACTGCTGTTCACAGAAGCAGGTGTGCTACACAATGGTAAACATGGCCCTGTCCCAACTCTTTTGAGATGCATTGTTGCAGTGTAATAGAAAATGAACAAATATTTTTCATAAAATGGTAAAATGTCTCACTTTCAACATCTGATGTATGTTCTGTGTTTTATTGTGAATAAAATATGGGTTTATGAGATTTGCAAATCATTCCATTGTGTATTTATTTACATTTTACACAATGTCCCAACTGTTTTGGAATTGGGGTTGTATGAGCAACAGTAAGGGGCGGAGGGGGAAGCAATTTTCCACCGAGTGCCAGATGACGGTAAATGTCAGGGTGGTTGGAAAGGTTGAAAGTGGCAACATCGTAATACTAGACAGAATCTGAGGAAACTATGAGCCATTAAATTACCGTAACTAAGGAAGCACAGAGGGTCACTGTCTAATGAGGTGGAAAAAAATTCTCTTGTGTCATATATTTTACACACACAGTCTGAAATGTGACAGTGATATTTTGTGGTTGATACAGTTTATTCAGGAATATGTTGTCCATCTCTCATTATGTAACAAACGCATTTGGGAAAAGAGTTAATAAATGCGGTTTCCTGCTGTTTTCTCTATCTCCTGACAACAGAAGGAAAGCAGGCCATTTAATGAAACAAAAGGTTTATCTCTGACACATGGTGATTTCATTTGATTTAACCTCCTTTAGTTTCTTTAAGAGGCTTTAATCAATCTTAATTAGAGGCCATTCGTTCATTACAGAACATAGTGTCGAGCTACCCTACATGTCTACAGCATAAAGATGGGCCACTTTATCCTTGAAATGATGCTCACTGGCTAAAACAGAAGATAACATAATCATATATCTTGGTCTACCCTGTTATACATGATAGCCTGTCTTGTGGACTGACCTTTCAGATTGTAGGAGAAGGAAATCAGTTTACCCTGTTCACCGATATTCCACCATCACTTGAATGTCACATAGGCAAATGAATGGAAGTAGATCTTCAGTATGTTGAATACGTGAAATTTAAGACAATGCCTTCTGGCTGATATTGTGATATCATACCAAAACCACAGGCAATGATGTAAGTTAGTCTGAGAAAAAGTATAACGGTAAAACTTGAGTCCCTATCTGTAAAATACATGTACATTACACAGTAATAACCACTGACTTCTACAACCACACCCTCTACTTTCTCATACTTACTTAATTTTTCTTACACCTTTCTAAATAGGTAATTATCCTGTAATAATGGGCTTGAATTTAATGTGTTGCCAGTGTAATCTGCCTGATAAAGTAATAGCATTCAGTAATAGACTATTCTGCCTAAAACTAGCCCTGAAGCACAACAGTAATTGTGTGCTACATAACATTTACCCAACAGCAACCTTCAGAGAAGAAATATACCCGGTACAGAACGATAAAATCACAAATGCTTTACAATGAAGATATAAATGAAGGTATAAAATGCAGAAATGCAGTGTTAATGAATTACTTGACTAAAATGAATGAAGGAATGGTTGGATGAATGAATGAATGAAGAAAGGAAGGAAGGAAGGAAGGAAGGAACTTCCCTGAAATGTAGTACAATGAGATAAACAGGGTTGGTTTAACATCTTGCCATGAAATGCAAAGTGATTCTAGCATGAGTTATAATCTTATAAACAGTGAATCGATGCCTTTAACAATCTTTGCTGCATGTCCTTAATCCCGCTACCCCATTTCTCTGCATTGTTATACACTGCCTTCAATTTTATATCCACAAAAACATCTACTGAGATAAACACAGTCCCGTGTTTGAAATGGACAGCGCCTATCCCCGAGGTATCGCAGGAATATGGAGTAATACGGTCTGTCAGTTCCGGTAAGAGATACACACTGAGTGAGGTAATTCTTGGATGACTAATGTTGGCAATGGACTGGATGGTCTCATGGGGGGCATAATTCACGGCCAAGATATGAGACCTGAGTAATTCAATATGATGTCAAATTGGATTGATGAAAGCAGCAGAGATGAATGGCTTGGAAGATTCTCCAGAGTGCTCTGCCCATATGCAAACCTGTGATTGCGTTTCATAAAACAGATTTATTGGGTCCTGAATCCTCTGTAAAATCACTAACATTTGGTGCTGTACTCATTCCAATTAATTTAGAGGTAGTTTAGCTTGTAGCATATTTGTGTTTGTTCAGCAGCACCAGTAGATGCAGTAGATGCTTGTACATACAAATAACAGTAAAAAAAAAGATACTTTATACTTGTAGTTCAGTTCCTTTGGTCCAGACCAAACAAGAGCATGATACATTGGTACATTTTTTTTTATATGAAGTATATTTTGTGAGACGGTAATCAGAACAATGCACCATGCTGGGCTTAATTCACTTATCAGGCTTGTGTATACCTGGTGGTATTTTTACCAACTGGAAACACAACAACAGGTGATAAAATGGATATATGAGTCAAAACAGTGCCATAAATTCCTCTACTGCACATACCAAAGAAGTGCACTCTGTGCACATACGCTGCAGTTCTCTCTCTGCATGTTTAATGTTGCATCTTCTGATATCATGTGCTGTGTTTGCTTCATTTATATGCCTTTGGTCCGTATTCTGTTCATACAAACCACACCAGAATTAGTTTAAAAATGGACCAAGACCCTCAGACCGCTCAGACTGTCTCAGTAGGACACCAGAGTTTGAAATGATTTGTTCACACTTAACTCTATTGAACTGCACTAACAGAGCACTTGCACCTGGGTTTGTTTTAATCGGACCAAAGCTGACACGTCTGAACGCACCTTTAGTGCCCCGTATCCATGTATTTACACTAAGGAAATACACACAATGTTCTTCACATATACTGTTGTAAAATTCTCAATGTTATGGTCCTTTGCATGAAGACTAAACTACACAAATGTGAAAAGAGTCAATTCAGAGGACAAAAGAAACCTCACTGTAATATCTACATATAAAAAGACATCATTTATATATCAAACTTTTTTCTTTTTTTAAATTTTTTAAGTTAACTGTGTAATTTCTATTATGCACTGTAAAAAAGTCTGCTTTTTTTCTGCTTTTCTTCTTTTTTTCTTTTGTCTGCTTTTGAAATAGTTAATATGTGTCCTATACTAATACATAATATCTGAGGAAAGATAAAAAAAAGATAAAAAGTTATGAGCAGAATCTGTTCTCATGAGGTGTGGAAAATGTACTGTTAAATTCAACTTAAGTAAAAGTACAGATAATGTGTCAACATCTTACAAAATTAGTACTGAATTCAAATAAAGTTGCTACTTTTAAATACAAATATTATAACATGTTTCCATATAAAACTTACTAACATAATGACTTGACGCCTGAAAACATCATTCAGCGTCTGTGTGTTTGCTGGTCATATGCATAACTGTTGCTATGCAGTTTGCTAAGCAATTAATCAGATGCCCGATATTCTGTAAATACCCCAAATTTCTCATTAGCTAGAATTGACCTGCTGTGTAGCTACTGTAACCAATATTATTTCAGCCTGCTTTAGCAAGAAAATAGGACACCTTAGTTAAATATAACTAGTTAATGTTGGCAAGTTAGTGAAACTTGTCTTTGCCAAGTCTTTGCGTCCTCCCGTATACTGACTCCTGACTTTATTTCCACGCAGTTTGGAGCATTTATAAAAACCTGTACTACAAAGTTATTAAGGCAAAATAATACAATTGATCAAAAACAGTGCTTTCATTAAAAAGCAAAGTCCCTTTCTAAAAGAGACACAGAGAAAGGCTTATTGTACCAAACAAAAATTTATTCTCGTTTTCTTTTTACAATCACCCCTTGTAAGAACCAAGCGCTATGACAGAACCTCTCAGTTTTTCCTATTCTCTGTGTCAAGAATGAAGACATTACAACCACACAAAAATGCCATCACCTCACTCATCTCCGTCTCCTGCTGGGAAAACGTCTTAAAAGCCAATGTTCCCCTAAAGCAGTTCCATATGTGGCACTCAGACAACAAAAACCTCTTCACACAATTTGCCTCTTTTTTCAAATGCAGGAAAAACACTCAACACTCACTGCCACTAAAGTCACAAACTTCAGTTGATTAATATGTCCTCAAAAGCGCAATCTGTATATTATGCATGCAAACATTGTCTTGCCATCCAAACCCATAACTCCTTATTAATTGAAGATCCTGTTATGGTTTTGGATACAGACTTCTCAAATACAAATTGCGAAGTCAGGCTGAAACGTGCCGAAGGGGCTGCATCTTTACGCAAAAATAGCTATAAAGGCTAAAAAATGCGTTTCGATTTGACAAAAATGCTTTCCTAAAGATGGATCAGTGTAAAGACAATGCAAATTGCAAACTGACTTGAGTATTAATGAAGGGATGACCCCTGCCTGGGTCTCATCTAGTGTCAGACAGCACCCTCAGGAGAGCCAGACAACAGTGGCATTGAGTTTGCAATAAAAGCATAGATCACTGCCAAACTTCACTAGACCGTGCACTGGTGCAAGCACCTAGTGGTAAAACACGGGCTACTGCTAAAGCCCTACTTTATTTACACATTTTAAAACAAAGTACGGTAGGTTGGCAGATTGCCCATGAAGAATGGCCTTAATTCAGAGCTGCTCCTTTTTCTACCTTTCAACCTCCAGCCAAAGAAAATGGAGGGAAAGCTTTTCCAGTTGGGTTTTCCCACGGCCAAATAAAACAGACTAACTCCTGCAGCGCTGAGGAAGTCAATGAAATTGTCATAATACAAGAGACTTATTCAATCTACCTTCACAATTCATTGTTGCTAATATACATAGACAGGCAATATCACACTGTCAAAGCTCAGAACTCCGGAGACACACGATCACAAGCTTAGAGGGGTTTTCAGTCACAAGAAATAGACTTATGTTTTAATAACAATTATTTGAACATCTATGTCTTCACCAATTTTTTTAATCTGTCTCATCGTAACGTTCTATGTGTCTCTATTAGCTGTACTGTAATACAAAAACTATATTAGTTGTATTGTTAAGAAAGTGCTATAAATCATCATATTACTGAAACAATGTTACTATAAGCTTTTTAGTTCACTTTAAAAAGTTGACAATAAGCATAAACTGAGTAGTGTACATTGTTTGAATTCATTCCTAGCCAAATAGAAATTTGTCTTGTTTTCTTTCTGTCTTCTGATGTTATCCTCTTTGAAAACAGGCTCCAAATGCAGATAATATACTGAAATCTGTCCATCATTATCGTTATTTTTATATTGCTTATCTGTACCTTTTCCTTCTGTTGGCTCAGATATGATGGTGGGCATCATCCCATCAAATTACAACAAACACTATATGGTCAAAAATATACGGACACCTGCGCACAGAACACCCCATTTTAAAACCACTGGCATTAATATTGAGTTATTCCCACTTTGCTGTTATAATAACACCGTATCCAGTCCACAATATCCACTCTTCTTGGAGGGATTTCCACTAGATGGATTTGGAGCATGGCTGCAGGGATTCGTCCATTCAAGCTACAGTGCACCACTGGGCACTTGTGTGATTTCAACACACAATAGATTAGGGAAGACCCAAGCATGTGTGTGGTGGTCAGGTGTCCATATACTTTTAGACAAATAGGATACACTGTACCAAAAAAACAATACATAGAAACCCCACCTATGCACATCACTGGTTGCATCCAGTGTGTATATAAATTAATAGGCATCTATGGAAGCTTCTAGAGTTGTTTCACCCATGAGAATGTCAAGTTATCATGATTTTGTGATTTTCAACACGGTTTAATAGTTGGAGCTCGTGAGATGGGTCAGAGCATTTCGGAGGTAGAAGCAAAGTTTGAATTTTCACATATGAGCATTTCAAGGGTGTACCGTGATGACAAGAATTCCGAAAAAAGGCTCAAACATTCGACAGCAGTGTGGCTGTAAAAAGACTCTGGGGAATGTGACCAGCATCACCCGGCAATAATTCAGGTTTCACTTGATAAGAACACTCAACAAACATCAGCGTGAGGACTGTGCAAAGTTCCCTCCAAAATCCCATGGTTTTTACTGGTGTACCAGTTTTTATGGTTCTTCAGTGTATTTTTCTAAGACCACATAGCCTTCTGCCATGTTTATGACCTCACAAAAGAGCTAAGCAAGTTATAATGGCCGCAGACACACAACAACTGTAATCACCTCAATGTGCCGACACCGGGCACAAGTTCTCAAACTTTTTGGCAGCCAGAGACTCTGTTATCCGTCTGTACATAAAAGAAAGAGTTTTTCCTCTGGCCCCTGAAGGCAGATTTATTCATTTTATAACTATTTTTAACTATTCAAATATTACGCTCATCAGTCAGTTGCATATAGGGATATTCTGGCTATTTACTAAACCTTTTTTCCCCTGAACTTTCCACAGGAAGACCGGGTCCAAGTTCACAATATTTATAGCTCTACTTGGTTTTTGGTTATTAAGGATTAGATTTAAAAAAATCATGACCTCAGTTTGAGAACCACTAGCCAAGCTTATTCAGAAGCTGACACAACATGCAACATTAATGAAATGTAGACATGGAAAACAGATTATTGTAGAGTGCTCCCTCAGCAGATCAGCAGAAAGCACACTGACCACACCGATGGGTCCCAACCAAGGAAACGGCATTTATATGGGTTATAAAAGAAGCTTCATTTTGTGGGTAATAATATGTTGGTATATAAGAAGTAATAATAATAATAATAATAATAATAATAATAATAATAATAATATCAACTAAAAAATTAAATATAATAATAATAATAATAATAATAATAATAATAATAATAATAATAATATCAACTAAATAATAATAATAATAATAATAATAATAATAATAATAATAATAAACAAGGAAACAGCACAGGAACTATACAGCTTAAGAAAACATTTACAGAAATAATAAAATTTTTACACAAACTACTTTAGGGGGAAATAAGCCTTCTCTTTTTTCACTATAAGAATATCCGTCAGAGCAATGTATAAATGTCTAAAATAAGATAAAACCTAGCCTTACCTCTGCTGTCCTCGTCCATGTCCATGAGCTTAAATAAACAGCTTTTCACAAACAAACAAACACAAGGTCAGTCAGCCAATTTATTGACCTGACCCCTCTTTCACATTTATGGGGACCCAACTGCAGCGCAACAGTATCCGCTTAACGCCACTGACGGTCAAAATGAGGATTTCTAGAAGCGCAAGGTCAGATCTGAGAGTACATATCGCCAAATGTTCATCCAGTCTGATCCACGGAGAAAAGCTGAAAGAGCGACAAAGCTGCTTCATTCAGCCTCGGATACAGACGGCAGGCTGCCTGACGTCACACCACTGGCCCCGCCCCCCGGGTCAGAAATGATCCTTCAATTCACTTCAGTGTTGAATCTCCTGCCATTTACCACCATTCACTTAACACTCACCTGCCTTACTCACACCTGTCTCGTGAAATGTCACTGTTTCATATTATATTTCTTATATAGTTCTATATTATTATACAATGCTGCGCCCTATTGTTTTTAGGTACAATAACTTTTGTTTTTAGTTCTGCATTACTGAGTCAGTGCAAGATTTCGTCAGTAACGAAAGCAGCACATTACATAACAGACAAAAACATAATGAAGGCTGCTGGAATTTGCATGCAAAAAAATGAAGTGTGACAGTCAACGTCTCCAGAAGAGCTGTGGCAGATTCACCAAGACGCTCAGTAAAACTTAAAAGCTAATGATTGTACAGTACAATGCAGAAGTCTTAGGCACATACAAAGACAAAGATGCCTTCACAAATAACAAAGATGCTTCTAAGTAAAAGAAAACACTCTAAAGTGCAGTAAACAGTAATAAAGTAAAGGAAGTCCATGTTTGGTGTATTCTTTTTCTTAAACTGTGTTCCCAGGTACAATGTGTGCAGGTGTATAAGGAAATTAGCTTGTAAGTTTTACTGAGCGTCTCGGAGAATCTGCCACAGCTCTTCTGGAGACTTTGACTGTCTCACTTACTTCTTTTTTTGCATGCAAACCCAGCAGCCTTCTTTATGCTTTTTTTTTTGTCTGAAAAGTGATCTGCTATGTAATGCGTTGCTTTCTTTACTGACATACAAATATTTTTGTGTAACATTTAATTTTTTTAATGTTTTGTTGAAAAAATAATATTTGGAAATAAAAAATAATATTTGGAAATATAAAATCTTTTTCTACTGGCTCAATAATGCACAACTAAAAAAAAAAACCCAACCCAATATTGTGCCTAAGACTTTTGCACAGCACTGTATATAATAGTTATATGTTATGGTGAACAAAATACCAATATATAATATATTAATATGTTCATTAGTATAGCCTAACAAAAATATTCTGTTCACATATAAGGGTTATTTTGTGTATGCCCATTGTTGTGGCTTGTGAATACAATACAAGATCCCCCTCCATACAGAAGTGTTCTAGTGTTAATCATTAACTGTGTCCTAACGGATTTCCAACTGCCTTTGAGGAACAGACAAACTGCCTTTTTGGAAATAAATGCTATTGTGAAAGGAGAAAGGCTTTCATAATTTCAGAAGGATTTGTGGGCGGTGGCCAGATTGAGAATCCATGAACATACCGATGACCAAACAATTTACAGGAATCTGTGTATTATATGGACCAGCCTGTCTAAACGGAGCAGTGATCTCATTTCTAACATCTTGTACTCTATTAGTCATACACATATGGACAGCACTCAGAAATCACCTACCACATACTTTACCTAAAGTACATCCTTCCTGCTGTAGGTTAAAATAGCATGTGTATGTTTGTCAGTTAACACTGATACATCAAATATGTTTAGAATCATGTAATTTATCAAAGGTTAAACATCAACATTACAAAATGACCAACTATTTATAATTTTGTCATAATCCCCCCCTCCACAAAGCGCAAAAGTTCGATGGGTGTCCTAAAAATGACTCCACAATAATGGGAAGTCGTTCTCCCCAAACCACACCTTTCCACCCATTCAACACACAGCAGTCTAGGAAACACTTCTGCATATGTCGTACAGAAAAAGACGCTTAAGATTATCCTTCAATATGAGTTCATTTGTGACATTTGTGAAAGCTGAGTGCTCTGTATCCTTCTAATTGATTTTCTCAAGCTCTAGTGTCTCAGCTGCGAAGGGGAAAGAAAAGCCCAGTGTAAAATGTACACTTTCAGATATGACACTGGGGTCCCCTGGCACTCCTGATGAATTGTGCCTTACCCATCTACCACTGTAGCCAGAATTTGATTCTTTTATCAGGCAAAAGCTTTGGTACACTCTTGAATGGGGATGTGTTCCATCACTTCTTTCGATTGAGGTATGACAGCATAGACTAGGCATTTCATCAGGTGGGTTTGTTGTAAGATGCAGCTTGATGTTTGGTAAGGCTGTTTTAATACCAGACTGCAGTGCATTCCCTGCGGCTGCTGAGCCCCACTCCTGCATTATTTACTGAACATCAGGACATACAGGTGGTGGGCATAAGCACCTTCTTGGCCTCATTACTCAATTTAAGAGAATCAGATATGACTCACAGTGCACCAGTTTTTTTTGTGTGTGTGAAACAGCTGTAATAAGGTCCTCCAAGCTCTGCACTTCATTATGCTTTTGTATTGGTGTTAACGGCTCTTGAATTTGGCTCAGGCCTGTTGCCAACTATTTACAAGACAGCAAATTTATGCTTTTCACTTTATGTGCTTCACTTCAAAGCTGCTCCCAAACAATTTGGGCATTGTCCATTATCCAACTCCACTGAGGCCTGGCAGACCAGTTCATCATTCATCCCTAAAATAGAAAAAATAAACTGTTCAAATAAGTTTAACAATTCACACATTATGATAATCAGTTACGCTCATTACTCTGATGCCAGGGTACAATAGATCAATTGTCTTTTTAATTAAACAGTCAACCATGCCAAGAAGAAGAGCAGTTTAACTGCCATCATGCAAGGTGTATGTCAACATATGCTCATTTAATGGTGCAAAGTGAACAACACCCAAATTAGGCTTATTATCTAGAAACAATAGATTAGAGCGCTGTATCTTTGAATGCATTTCTAAACTCCACAACAAGATGAGAACAGGAAAGAGGAATGTGATCTAGTGGAGACCCTTCACAGTTCAGGATTATGGTCATGGTCACAAGGTGACTTTGCTCTTTGTACTCTGTAAGAAAAGAGTTTCAAACAAATCTAACACATTTAAAGGAGTAGAACTAGCCTCATTCCCTTCTGCCTTGGTTTTAGTTGGCTAGTTCGAGGTGTGTAGTTAGAGGAATTAGAGGAGGAATGTTTTCTTCAGATCAGTACAAAAAACCCTTGTTACTGCATTGTTTCTTTGTACAGGAGACAAATTCCACTGACTGGTGTGTAAAGTTTCTGGGGAAAACGGAGACTCCCGGGTGGGAATGACATCCTGCATGAGGAACAAAGAACATATCCGCTGCAGCTCAGGAAGACTCTGTCGCAGTAACTTTTCCTTTTTTTATCAGGCATAGAGGAAAATAAAACAAAACAAGATGCTTTCTCTCTTCTCTCTTCTTGCTGTGTGATGTTTGTCTGTTTGGACTGACAAAAAAATATTGAACACATTTTAGAAGATTCTTTTAACATGTCAACCATAAATGCTCAGGCTTAAGTAGGCATCTTAGTGAGCCTGAAGTGTACAATGTGCTTGTTTCACACATTCACTGTGCACAATTACTCACTACTGTATATCCTAATGGCTGGTTTGTAAAGTTGAATTTGATATAACATCCTATATTAAAGCAAACCTACAATGCTTCCATAAAAGAACCAGCATTGTAGACAACACATGCCAGTTTATCTCAAATGGTAAACATTATTTGTTTTTATTTACATACAGACCACTCTCTAGCCATTCTACAATCACTAATGCAAATTACTAAAACAGTGTTTGCATGCTTCTTTTTCTCATTCCTGGCTTGTACATACACATCAATGGCCTCTGGATGTGGATACTGTTCTGTAATTTACATTCAAATCTAAATGAAAATGAATGTACAATCAAAGGTGTGGTGGTCTTGGAAACTGCACCTTCACAAGGTGTAACAAGGTTCACCAGAGTTTAAGTACATGCAGCTTTTTTTTAATTATTTATTATTTTTTATTATATACACTTACCACCTATTACAAATATCACATATGAGTGCAGATCAAAACTAATAATTTCAACATGTAAAGTTCCCACCCAAAAATAATAATAATAATAATAATAATAATAATATAATAATGATAATCATTTTTGTATTGTATATTGTATATTCTAAGTTATAAAAAAAATAAACAAACAAAATAATTAACTGAAAAATTGAAAAGATTTCCCTTTCTGAATATCATATAGATTCAGATTTTAGATTATTTTGCTTGTAATATTTTATTTATTTATTTATTTATTTACAGGCGACACGGTGCCGATCTCCGGGTGGGGCGGTCTGGGTCCTTTCTGTGTGGAGTCTGTATGTCCTCCCCGTGTCCACGTGGGTTTACTCCGGGTA
>JAOVYV010000053.1:15847144-15857442 GCA_025674545.1 Hassar affinis
ATATGTATATGTGTATATATATATATATATATATATATATATATAATGTGTGTGTTTATGTATTGGCACCTGATGTTAACCATGTTAAAAGGTTGCTTGTGGTGCAGGTCTGCATTCTTTTTATTTTGTGTGTCCTGGTTTGCTTGTGAAACAAACGAATCCTTTTCATTTCATGAAATTTCACGCGTTTCTGCTTTCCGTGACCCGTCTGCGTATATCGTGGTATCTCCGTCACCGGCTTTCTAGGTGTATCATTTCGTACCGCTTTCCAGGGTCGAAGGTGCAGTTATACATATTTTTAGCAGGATTGCTTCTTTCTCAGAGCACTTCTTTATAATCCATTACGTTTAGGCTTAGACTTGCACGATGCCTGAGCTTGCTACAGATTCCAATTCCCCATCCAGAACTAATTAGCTGCTTTTATATAAGTAAACCTATCTGCTCTCACTGCAGTAGACCAGATGGTCTTCTTGAAACTATAGGCTCTCGCAGACCACATGGTAGTACTGAACCTAAAGGCTATAGTGTTACTGTTACCAAATAATCTGTTTTTTTCTTCCTTTTTTTGAAGTGCATATGTGTGCACAGTCATCCTTTTAAAATCTGCGCTGGTTTGCCGTGTGCACAGAGAGTGCCTGGAGTTGTTTAAAGAAGCGTTCCAGCGCTCTCTCCGGCGCATTTATAGCGTATACGTGTGATTTATTTATGACGTCCGCTTTGACATTTGCCTGCACCAAAGCAGAATGGAAGATGCAAAACAGCACTAAGACGTCTAAAAGCGGTTTTGCATCCGAGTAACGGTCTCTGTACGGCGTGTGACGCGAATGCAAAGCTGTAACGTTACGCTCCTAATGCAGGGCTTAAAGGAAGTGTGTGCGACGTCCTCCCAAAGCTCTGCCTATAGCTTTATTTCATTGTCCAACAGTATTTTCTGTTACTTGGTGTCCAAAAAAACATTCGGCGTTTTACATCTTTCTCCCTTCCCCCATTGGAGCAGACTTCCGTCATCGTGGACGCATGTATCTAAAAGAAATGACGCGTTTTCACAGATATTCAAATTGAATTGTCATATTTCATAGAAGTGAAAGGTTTTTGAAGCCCGGTTCTGTCACTTGTCTCTCCTCCCTCCAATGAAATGTTCTCTAGAAGCCCTGTGTCCCACCCCCGTTAACAAACCACGCCCTCTTAGCTTCGCGTTAACATCAGACGTGGCCTTCTGGTCCTGCAGCTTCTTGCACGCCGCTACCTTTTTAAAAAATCGCCGTAAAACACGGACTTCGCGTGCCTGCGCTCTTTTCCTCGCCGAACTCAGCTCAAGCATGACCTCGGTGCTCACGCGTCAGGCGCTGTAATGGCCGGCGTGTGTCGAGATCACGTGTAGATGGTATACACGCGCGGTTATTGTGCACGTCTGATCCAGAGAACAAGTGAAGACAGAGATTTTCGAGGCTTGTTAGTAAAGCTCGTCTCTCCGGTTCTCCTGCAGAGGTACCAAACCAAGGCACAGCGGTTGGAAACCTTTGTTCTTAGGATCCTGAACAACAAAGTCGCAGTGGGTAAATTGGCAGTGAGAAATCCTGCACAGCTGAAAGCAGCAGTTAAAACTCTGTTGCTTATTTAGCTGCTTTGCTAAATAAAGGTTTCTTTCGATTGGCTGTGAGGCGGCGTGGAGCTCGTGAAAATCGCTCAAGCCTTTCGACTCTCTCTCTCTCTGTCTCTCTTTCTCTCCCTCTCTCTCCCCCCTCCTTAACTTCCTGTTTCTAAAGGAAACGCGGCTCTTAGCGCACCTCGTTTTCCAGATGGTTTTCTAGGTTCTGCGTGCGGATCCGCCGCTCTTCATTCAGGCAAGTTTTTTTTAAATATCGTTTTAGTCTTAATCATTTAGACCATGTGGTGGTGGTACCAACGTCACGTTTTAGGTGTGGTTTTGGTCTGACTTTAATCACCGTTTTAGTCAGAGTTCTCTGGGTGCCGACTCGTGATGCTGTAACGGATTTTGCTGAAGGTCTTTTCCTTGCTGAAAGAGGCGTGCACGCTAGAAACTGGAGTACAGCAAGTTAATCACTAACGCACGATCCCGAGTCCACAAAAAACGCTGAGCTGTACTAACACTGAGTTTAGTCCAAAAGGGGGATTCATAGAAATGGCTGCTCTTAACCCCACGTGTGTACACGCAAACGTTTCCACTGCCGCTTAAACGCCGCGGTCGTCCACAGCTACCCAGAGCGCGCCGCCGATGTTCTGATCTCCCTGTAACTGACTTCTGGCTAAACCGAGCGATGACTTTAGCGCCGCTCTGAGGGGACATTCACCGCGTCCCGAATGACGCCTAACCTTACGTTTGCCTGACGTTAGCAAATCAATCGATCTTCTATTTATCATGTAGCTTTTTATTTCTTTATTAATTTACTGTTTGGAGCAGTAAAAGGCAACAGCATCGCAGAAATATTCGGATTAAGACCTAAGGGTCATAAATTCACCGGTATTTGTTGGAAGGCAACACGGCCAGCGCATTTCACACTCCTACTAGCTCATAGGAGATTATAGAGTTGATGATGGAGGTTTGTGGGATTAAAATGGAGTTTTCTGCGATTTCAGCTTCACACACACTGCAGATGTATTATCTTTGTCGGACACCTTGTAGAACGGACAGACCGGTGAAGCTGTTGTAGTCCAGGCCCAGAGAACCGGCTTGTATTTTGCGTAATCTGACTGGCTCTTCCGATCAGCCTTTCTAACTATTTAGACTGAGTAGTGAACGGATAACGCTCAGCACCCCTCTATCAGAGCATCTGCCAATCAGAGCATTCCTGATTGGGAGAAGTCTCTGCTCTTGCTGTCCACCCGGTCGAGATGTAAGACTCATCAGCTAACGGTTGCGCTTGGCTTTTGAAGCTAGCTAGATTTCTTAATAGACACGGTTATCTTGATCCTGTCGGTTATACTGGTTATAGTGGGCGTTTGTGTGGACATGCACAGAGAGAGAGAAAATGGGGGAAATACTCATCCACTCAGAAAGGCAGTGAAAGGAAATGTATGGAGGCAGCCAGGCTGAATCCCAAACTGCACTATGCTCCCTAGACACGTACACTTCAGATAGTTTTATTTTTTTAACCTAGGGATGTAATGCTTTTGATAAATATTTATTAATACTGAATAATTATTGATGATTATGCAGCCTAGCTGCATTCAAAGAGCCTTTCCAGCCTTTTAACCTGCTTTATAACAGAAACGTTCAGTTGTGCATCGACACCCGCGCGGTTTAATATAATAACCGGAAGTAGCTGCGTGAGGTTACTGAGGCGATCGAGGGTTGTGCTTGCTTGCGGTGAGGAAGAGCATGGTTCCAGTCCACCATGGTGCAGAAGATACTCACAAGACGCACACGTGAGATGATCAGCGTCCTCACGAGGGCTTTCACCATCACTAGCTGTATTTTGGGGACGCGTTTTTCCCAAACGGAACAATTATATAAGCAGAGGTATAATAAACCGGACACCGTTAAACACTTATCAAGCACACTCGCTTCTACACACACTCCCACTGCTCAGCACATACTGGTTTGGATTCCAGCCTTAAAAGTTGCACTTGCTGATTTATAGCCTACTTATAAATGTTTGGTTGAAAAGTAAAACACTCGAATGCTTTCTTCGGGATGGACACCGTGATCAGCGTTATCCAGAGGAGCCAGCTCTATCATCTCGTCTTCACCCGTCAGAGCGCAGTGAGCCGAGGTTTCGCCTTCGCTTGTGTCCTTCGTTAACGCTGACCATATCGACACAGCTGTACGTGCTTTAAATAATCCTATCTATCCGAGGATGACTTCCTGATTCAGGCTGTAATTTCAATTTTGACTGAAGTATTAGCGAATCCATTTTTACAAACCGTTCTCATTCTGCCCCAACAAGTACCGCGTGACTCATACATGAGCTTCGGGTAAGCTGGAAACATGCTGAAACCGTGTCTGTGGTTAAAATACACAGACCGCCGATGTATAAATAGAGACTAGGTTGAAAACGGCTGGATTATTCCTTTAAGGCTGCGTATTAAGCATGAACTTTTTTTGATGATTTTGAGGCGTTCCGACAACGCTAGGACCGTTCGAGGGAACGGCGCTGTATTGGGGTTTTAGTCTAAACGCTGACGGATTTGTGCGACTCATTTGAACAATTGTGATGTTGACCTGCTGATTACCGACTGATTAGGAAGCCTATTTATAGTTGGGTTGCTGAAACAAACACTAGCTGAGGAAGGGCACGTTTCTGTACCAGCGCAGTGTGTGGAAACGTGTCCGCTGGCTCAGGCTACATGTGATTCAGTAGTGTGCAAAGCTCTCAACTTTTGTGAGATTTGTGCAGTGAAGCAAACCCAATAAATATCCTACACATGAGGTTGGAATGTCTTCCATATTTGTAGTAGAGGGAATCACCTGTAACTGTTTTCTCCTCCGTTTATTCTTTCTGGATTGCTCTTTTTTTTTTTTCTTTGTTCTTGAGATTTTGAAAGCGCTCTATTAAAACCCCTAGGGGAATTTTGTCGAAGGAGCATGTTTATGAGGGTAAACCAGGACCCGTCCTGGAAATAAGCGACTATTGGGTGGCGTCTTGTCCGTGCAGCTGAAGCCGATTCATAATTTACACTCTAACCACGGCTCCTTTTGGTGTCGTGCTAGTTTCATGGATCAGACTCGGATTTAATCGGATGCAACGCTGAAATCTGTGCAGCTTCTAATCATGAATAAAGAGTAAGGAGTATTGGCAGGATCGGATTAATTTCCAGAGCTTGTGTACTTGTTGGACAACTCCAGTCAAGACAGTGGAAGAAGATTAAAGACGTATCGGGAAACCGTTGGAATAGAAACCGAATGCATAAAGAGCTTCAGAGAGTTTGCCCCAAGAAGTCGGGAAGATGCTGTCCAACTACAGCACTGAGTCAGCTGTTGGTTTTAAGCACAGCGCTGTTTGTGTGAGAGGGAACGCTCTTATTGCAGGCCACTGTGTGCATCTGAAGTGCAGCGCTTAAACTGCAGGATTAAACAGTGTAGTGAGGATCTGATTCGTGGCCTGATCACGGTACTTCTTTATGACGCATACCTTTGGTTGTCTTTATGTCAACACGTATGAGGGAAGAAAGCATTGCAGACCGGTTAAATACGGTACGGAGGAACACCGCGCGCTGTCTCGCTGCTCTGTGGTAGACGTCTGACTGTAAAGTCTGTTTCGCTGTCTTTTAAAGTAGGCGTCTGTAGAGCGGAGTTTGGTTGTATGCCATATAAAGAGTTTCTGCACAGAAGGAAATGGCGGACCTCAAGCTGTTCGGTTCAGACCCTCTCGGCCCTTTTAAAAAGCGCGTCCCTCCAAACAAACCGCAGTGGCATCAGACCATAGGAAGACCTGATGTTAAGAGATAAAGTTCTGATTTTTGTATGACTTTAGTATAAAGGATGAAATAATAAGATGTGCATGATTATTGAACATAATGGAGATGCCATTGGGTGGCAGCTGGACTGTGGGTGGGTTGTGTGTGCATGCTGTTGTTGTATGACTTTTATAAATTCACACTGTACACTATTTTTATACTTGTCGGTAAAATGTTATTCCCAGAGCGTGATGATGTGTGAGCTCTACCGTTGGGTTTCATTGCTAAATCTTCCCAGGCTCTCTCTGCAGTTATCTGTACAGTAATCGTTTCAGCCGCACATGTTTACAAAATGGATCAGTTTGCCATTTGCTCTTGGTTTGTTCTTGTTTATAGTGGCCTTTACAACGATAAATACTTCCTCTTTGGCCCTCGCAGTACCGTACGTGTTATAATGAAAGGAAACTGTTCTGATATCGGAACGCTCTTTTAATAGTGTTCAGTAAGGCTCTGTCACGAAACGAACAATACATGTACGCAAAATGCAGCTGGGATCCAGGCACAGTTACACTTGTTCGGTTCCACGCGTGCTTTATGACCGATTTCTTTGGTGAAACTGTGGATTACGTGCTAAACTTTTAGTCTGGTGGGTTTTGTGAGGATATGTGTGTATGCGCAGTGGAATTAAGTCGAGAGTGCTGTGTGTGTTGATGAGGTTTAAAAACAATTCTGAAAAATGACTCGACTTACATTACACAAAGGCATTTGCTCTTCCGCGTGTCCGTCTGATTCGCTGGATGTAAATGAACGCCTCGTGTTCGAAGCGTTTCCCTTCTGCCTGAGCGGAGCGGCCGGAGCGACGGCCGACATGACAAAAATATCACCCGATTCCCGAAGGCGTTACTACAGGTTACTATAGGTTTGCTCACAAACTGCTCTGTGATGCATTGTTGCATTTTAAATCTCTTTTTTATATATATATATATAAAAATGCAGGCGAGTTCCTTTTGTGTACGTGAGCTGAGCCTTGGCGTGAAGTGCTCCTGTCGTGTCTCCAGCCCTGCGTGTGTGCTGCTTCACTGCTCCGCTTGAATGTCAGGCAGTGAGGACTGATGAGCTCTCATGGCACTTGTTATAGAAAGGTGAGGAAGGGAAGCGATTCCGGGCCGGGCCGAGGCGCAGCGTGATTTATTTAGTGCCCCTGTGTGGCCTTCTGGGTTAGAGGTCCATGCATCAGTCTCTTACAGCGAGGCCCATCTGTTGTGTATTAGCCAGGAGTCTGTTCTCTGGCTTCTCGCTGCACGCTGAAAGTAGGATGCCACATTAGATAAGTAGTTTAAGTTCTAGTTGCCTTTTGTGTGTTCTCTTCTCTACGTGTCTGAAAGGAAGTGTTTCTGTAACGTAATGTACCCCTTGGCTCACCCTTTTATGGCTCTACAGAGATGAAGTATGCTCATAAGCCATAACAGGCTGAAAATGCACGCTTGCCTTCCAGAATGTGGCGATGGCCGTTTTTGTTGGCTGCGGCGTTGTCAGCGCTCCAGAAATTTCTTTGCCGGGTTTCCTTAATTCTGCAGAACAGATATTTATCCCAACATAATTGCTATGGGCTTTCCTGCTGAGAGACTCGAGGGGGTGTACAGAAACAACATAGACGATGTTGTACGGTAAGTGGCTCACAGAAAGGCTCACACAATGTTACACTTGCTGTTGCTTTCTTGCTGTAGCATGTGTCGCAAAGATTTCTCATTTAGGGTCATTGTCCACGTTACATCAGGAACGATATATCGTCTGACCATAGTTGTGTCTAAGATCCACAGCATGCCGAGTCTGTTAGAAACAAACAAGAGTTAACAAATTCAGTGCAGGTTTTTAATGATGCTCTTATTAACGTCTAACAGGATTTCCATGTTCAGTAAAGAATTATTTGAAATGTTTACTGATGTCAGACTGTGATTATGAAAAGTGTGTATATATATATATATTTTTATATATAAAATTATAAAAACTGAGAAGTGCTTTATAATTTAACACTGTGTTGTTGTGTTATATTACCTAGTTTTAGCTGAATGTTCATTTAGGCTTAAACCTCTCTATTGACCGTGATCAACTCGGTGACATTCGGAATATATATAATGTTTGGGGCAGAAGAGAAGCATGAATGAGATGCCTGGCTCTGGCTCTGGCTCTGGCTCACTTCTGACTGATGGAATTCTGCATAGCTGCACTTACTCTGCACGTTAGACTAGTTTATCTGTAATTGGAGGTGATCTCATATAATAATGATGCAGCAGAGGAAAGCTGCTTTTACTGGGGCATAGGTCAGCACAGGAGTTCATGTACACTTTGTTTAAATATGCATTAGTAACGTGAATGTAGGGGTAAAATAGACGATATTGTAGTGACCTTTTGCCGGAGATCATTTGTAGCTCATAGAGTATATAAATGGCACCAACTTCAGGGCGTTTGACCACTCTGAAATGGTGCGAGCGTTGTAATGATCTGCTGTGTGAAGAGAGCCGCACTCAGCAGACAGTGGTTTGGACAGGAGTAGTGAGGCATGGAGACAGATGCAACTTTCTTTACACGTTGTACGTTTCTGGAAATGTACTTATCGCTTTGTCTCTGCAGGTTTCTCGATTCGAAGCATAAAAATCATTACAAGATATATAATCTGTAAGTATACATTAAATCTTATCAGTTTTTGAGTCCCTATGCCAACTGTTTTATTTGGCTATTTATCTCATAAATCGGTCCATAATTCTTCCAGCCATAAAAGACATTGCATTGTGTTTTCTTATAAAAAAAGACTTTATTTGTATCTGTGGAGTTAAAAAGTCATGATGAGATTACATGTAATCTGTTTCATTTTTGTGCTCGCCTACCTGAAAAAATCATTGCTAATACAGGCCATACTGTTATTGTTAATTTTTTTCAGATGTGCAGAGAGACATTATGATGCTGCCAAATTTAATTGCAGAGGTATGATGACAAACATACAAAGCCCATACAATCTGCCCCACCCTAACCCCAAAATAATTAGGCTTTAGCAAGAACAGTCATTGACCTTTCTCTTTCTTTCCTGTAGTTGCACAATACCCGTTTGAAGATCATAATCCTCCACAGTTGGAGCTCATCAAACCGTTCTGTGAAGACTTGGATAAGTGGCTCAGTGAAAATGACAATCATGTGGCTGCCATTCATTGTAAAGCCGGAAAGGGCCGGACAGGTGTAATGATCTGTGCGTACTTATTACACCGAGGCAAGTTTGGAAAAGCAAAAGAGGCTCTGGACTTCTACGGGGAGGTCAGGACCAGAGACAAGAAGGTACTTACAGAGTTTTATCTTTGAATGTGTTCATGCAGGATGTAAAATTGGACTTGTTAGATGTTTCACTGCACCAGATGGTTAATCAAGTTTATACCTGAAGGCTGGACCATGAAGCTCAAAAAGCTCGGCATTTCAGTATGATAACCAGCTACAGTTAACCACACGCTGGCTTAATTGGTGTAATGACGTGGGTTAACGACTCGGTAAGTTTGAGCCAGGCTCCTCTCATCGAGTCCTGTGGGCGTGCACTTTAAAAAGGGCTGCGCTCATACTGGCTCAAATGTTTGCTGGAGACGGAACAGACTAAAGCTGTTTATTTCACAGCGGAAGAGCAGCATGCCGTGTTTGCTCAACATAACGCACACACACTGTTCCAGTCAGCCATGACTTCTGCGGGTGGCATTCAAGATATAATGCTGAAGAAGCTTACCAAGATGCAGAATCCCTTCTCTAAAGGATCTGTATCTTATCTTTCACATAAATCTGCATCAGTTAAACATTAAAGGGTTCTGTATCTTTAAAAGCGCGCACTCTTCATAAAAAACCTTTCACAATACGAGCCACAAGCTCAGCTGGGTCCTCGAGGAATGGTGATGGCATTGTAATTCCTAAGTCTGCAGACAGGACAGGAAAGGGTTACCTACGTGGTGATCTACCCAGCTGAAACGCTAACCATGTTTGTGGTATGAACATGGCAGGCTTTAACTCAAAGTTAGCTCGCTTCATGGTGCAGCCCTCTGATCGAGTTGTATATAATAAATACGATGAAGGTTTAATGCTGTAGGAATACTGGGAGAGTCGTTAGCATTGTTGAAGTAATGCCTGGGTTAGACCAACTAAATTAAAAACTAAATTTAAGACATGGTTCAGCGTTATCTGTAATGTAAGGCAAACTAAGGAAGACATTTTTGGAATTTTCTGTTTACAGGGCGTGACGATTCCCAGTCAGAGGCGATACGTCTACTACTACAGCTACCTTCTGAAGCACCAGCTTGACTACAAACCGGTGGCGCTGCTCTTTCACAAGATGGTGTTTGAGACGGTGCCCATGTTCAGTAGCGGGACCTGCAGTAAGTGCTATGCTCTCTGCTATTAGTTCTTGAATTCTGACTTAACCTGTCCAGGCACTATTGGTGCTCTGATTATAGCTTCCCTCCCCCACATGCATACTTCTTTCAAGCTCTGAATGATCATATTGGGTGGCATTTGTACTGTTTTTTTTTTTTTTTAGTATTTTAGTAATTTAAGTATCCATTCAAGGAAAAGTGTGCTTTAAATGCGGGGTCTCTGATGAGTAACATGACTGCCAGGAGATCAGTACAGAATAATTCTTGTGCTTATTTTGGTTTGACAATGGAGCGCTTGTCATAACACAAAGGGACTATGCGTATCTAAGATGCGTATCTGGATCTGAGATCCAGTTGGCCATCGGTTTGGGGTGTAGTCCCTTTCCTTATAGATGACCTCTGGCCCTGAACCCATACTAGAGCTTTTTTCTTTTAAATGTTCTCTTTTTTCCATATATATATATATATTAGACAATGAAACTGAAACACCTGTCATTTTAGACCACAATAATTTATTAGTATGGTGTAGGGCCTCCTTTTGCG
>JAOVYV010000053.1:15879172-15894569 GCA_025674545.1 Hassar affinis
CGCCCCACCCGGGGATCGAACCCGGGTCCTTCTTGCTGTGAGGCGACAGCACTATCCACTGCGCCACCGTGCCGCCCGGCCATTCTATAGTCACTTAAAAATGAACCTCAACCAATAAGAAGTTTTGTATCCATTTTGTCAAGTTGGCTAGCACTGGCACATATTGTGTTGTTGATTCCCATGTTGAAAGCACAAAATAATCAGCACCTTTTGAACACACAGATATTCCTAAAACAAGAGTCCCTCAGAGTCAGTTGATCTGGCTGAGTTTATTTACCTTTTTATAGTTAACTTGTATAATGATAATATGTTATGAAGGCCTAGTCTGAAAATATACTAAAGACTCATTTGAGTTGCTATAATTGGCAGAGTTGGAGAAGCAGTGAAAACCAGAAAAAAAAAATCTCCATTTCCTGTGCATCTATGGGCTCTAATAGAGCAATGGTCTGTCTGAATATGTCTGTGATGTACACAAGCCAAAAAACCTATCTGATCTGTCAGCTCTTCATCGTGATACTGTTCTTTTGTGCCACTACACTATGAACTAATATGACCTTCCCATTACTTCTAGGAAACAAACTATCATTCAGCATTTCAGTGCTGAAACAACCCAAAGGCTGCAGGAGGAACAATGTGAAAAGTGAGCATGAGTAAAGTGCACAGCCAGATTCTTCTGTGGCACTGTGTAAATTAGGGACACACATATCACTGAAGAAACCTACTCTGTGGTGTGCCATTATTTCCTGAGCTACAGATGACACAAGTCACCTTGGCATCCTGTCATTTTGACTGGCAGGACAAAGAGCTTATTGTGTAGCTGTTGAAAGAAGGCTGAAAAATGACATGCTAATGAACAGACCTCCTTCTCCTTTTTTTTAATAACCTCTGATAAAGTGTTTGACAGGCACAACTATCAGTAAATTTGCATGGTTGCATTGCACAGTAATGACTGCATTGCCAGAAGCTATACTGTAGCCACGTGGCTAATGCTGACCCTCTCAGATCAATACCAGGCTCTTGGATATCGACTGCCGAGAATACTCTGCTGTTTGGACGGATACAGAGAAAGAGAGAGACGGAGACACAAGTCGAAGACTTCACCTCCCATTACCCATGGCACCGCCCCTCTAATTAAACAAGCCTGAGCTCCCCTGAGATCTAAAGCAGAGAGGAGTCTAAACATCCCAATCTCCTGTCTCCTTTACACACATGCACGCCCTCGTATTCCTAAACCCAGACGGTATCTTTTTATTTCCTTCCAGAAAACATCCCCTTATCAAATATGTGAGATGTAAAAAAAAAATGTCACAAATAATTAGTGATGGCCTTGAATCTAACTACAGCTCTGAGTGGAATGACAAGGCTCTTTAAGCATCTTCAGGGAGTCCAGATTAAGTGGACACACATGACTGCAATCCAGGCCCACTGGCCCCTGTGTGGGGGATGGGCCTCGTGTAACACGGCGCTGATTTTGCTGTTGAGCTTTTGTGTATACATCGTGCATGTATGCATGTTTACTTGGTAGGGATTAACCTACTATCAACCTCTGGTGCCATCTGCTCAAGACTTTGCACAAACATAAATCAACTATATGCCTAGCAGCCAATGCGCTCCAACAGAACAGCTCAGAAAAATGCGTCATGCGCCTTGCTGTCTGCGGGGGAACACCTTTTGGAGCACCGTGTCTGAGGAGAACCCGGTTTAGAGAGAACATTCAGCGTTTGTAGAGATGTTTCTGTGTATTTTAAAAGCCATGGAGCACTGCCATTCGGGTATGGTGAAATATAGAAGCTGGGGGACCATTTTAAGGGAAGATAAAAGCTTTAGTTCACCAATCTGTCCATGAGCCACAAGGTTTCAACAAGATTTTAGGGCTACCTAATGCCCTCAATACACTCGCTCTACTGAGCTCATAATGCCCATCAACCACCCGCGTCAAATGACTGATGATTTCATTCCCTTGAGTGTTCAACCATAACCCATTCTTTCTTATCAGCTGCTATAAAAAGATCAAAGAGCCGGAGCTAGTAACGCATACGCTAATGAAAGCGAGACGCAGCTGATGCAACACTGTGGCAAGGCTACTGCAATCCAGGCAGCTGAGTTCTGTTTCTCAGAGGATGACTTGTATGAATTATGCATCCATAAGAAGTAATCTCTTTCTCTCTCTCTTTCTCTCTCTCTCTCTCTCTCTCTCTCTCTCTCTCTCTGCAGCCCAGTATCTTTACACAGCAGAGACAGACAGGCAGAGATATATTCATAGTAACACATTTTTGTTCAATTTCAAAGGTTGACATGTGATGTTCTGTACATCTGTATAGTTCTAGGCTCTCAATAGGCTACAGGTCTTTCAGTCTGCATTCATTCTGAATAATAATCAACATTGCCATTGTGTTTGTGCCACAGAGTGAGAAGGTAGATCAGCCAATCATAGCAAGTGGCAATCGATGTAATGTCACAGACGTATACTCGTTGGTTACGAGTGAAATAAACCAGTGTAATCTGGGTTGGCTAGGGTGCAATTTAAAGCCGCATTAAACAAATTAGTTCCGTTCCACAAAATTTGATTGGCCGGGTTGCATTTATTGATGCATTTCTAGGTCTGTTCAATACAACCATGTATTGAATCTTGCCCATCTGATATTGCTTAAATAATCATTTAAAACTGTTTTTATGTGCACTTTATGATACAGATCACTAAACTAGATGTCCTGAAATCAGCAATCAAAATTTTAATTTTCAGCTCTTGTATCCCAAAAGCATCAAATCTATCTCGTCTATCTCGAGTGTTTGACGTAAAACAGGAAGTGAAGTACTGGTTTGATGCCCATTTATTGACATGTTTTAGAAAGGCTATGGAAGAGAAAGCTGTTACAAGTGGTGCAGGTCCAACAGGTTCTTACAGTCCAGCATCCAGAAATGAATAGAACCAAGCAAGGGAAAAGACAAGTGTGAACACTGGTGTGGGTTTTTATTATTGATAGTGTCAAAGAACTAGAACATCCAGGGCCATGCTTACCCTGCTGTTTAAGATACATATTAGAAAAATGTCCCAAATTTTCACAATATGACAAACACGACACATGGAATGTCATTTACTTGGGAGAAGTATAGAAACATTTCAGTGGGGCTGCATATTTTTGCTCCAACCAAACAGTTGAAGCACTGAAATAATTCTAGAGATCAGCACAGACATTTTAAAGTTTCTTGAATCTAGAATGAAAAGTGTATCTAAAACTGAAACCAAAAAGCATGCACCCACACCAGCACTTTCTGTGTCATGGTGCTACATCGTGATATCGTCACACTGTATGTAGTGGACTTTGGAGCTTTAGAGACTGGCTGGGATGGTTTTGGAAGTCTGGTGAAAGCTCCCAACAACAACTGCATTGCACTGTACTCATTCACATGATAATGCATACCCAAGCATTCAAAAATGTATCTCTCCTTACGTAATGCACACTGAACCAACTTCTCCATAGTGGTGAAGCAGAACAAGCAGCAGAAGACTAGAATGTGAGAGTAATATAATACTGTGTCTGATATTAGAAATGAGTGAGGGGGGATGGGAAACAGAGTGAGCACGAGACAGACAGAGAGCATGGGGTAGGCAGACCCAGCTGTGCACTGGATCTGAGGCCCACCGAGCCATAATTATGGCTGGATTAAGAGAACCTCTTTCACCATCCTGCCTGCCAAATATTTTGTCCCAGATTAAGGCCCAGCTGCAGCACCTCTAAACAGTGCACATCGGTCAATAGCTGCTCAGCAGCCTGGAAGAGTTTCCAACAAAACACACATTCATGCTCACCATGAGTCTGCTTTGCACAAATGATCTCTTAAGCTTTTTACAATGAAAAACAATGAAGAAACACTCAGATCAGATGTTATGGATTTTTTTTTTATTGTCTTCTTACATCTCAAACCCATAAATGGCAACAGGAAGGTTAGATCATTCACCATTTACAGTTTACATGTTAGGAAATGCGTGGGTCTGTTTATGCTCAACATTACTATTATATAAAACCAATATGAGGAGTACTGTTGCTATGAATGCTTCACAATTTATTCAGCCTTCTTATAGTTCTCTGAAACTCAAGCAGCAACGTAATTGGTTTTTCTGCCCAACAGTATCACTATTCTTCATACAGTACATGCGTAGGAGGTGATGTGTCTGAATCATCACTGGTAAACCCGTTCCAGTTCCTCTGCCCCCAAAAATACAGCATTCCATCCCGATGCCTGCTTTAGAGAGAGGCCTTCAGAACCTCGAAGAGCTTCAGGGACGACTCGACGCAACCGTCGAAATTGGAGTGTGTGAAGCCGTCGCCCCCGCACACCAGCAGAGGTTTGGTGAGCAGCGTCATCTGCCCCGGGCAGTCAGCCACTGGTCTTGTCACCTAACAACACAATTGAGCGTACGCTGCATTAGTGCTGCACTAATGATCTGGTTTCCAATAGCTGACGCAACCTCCATGTTGTGATGCTATTGAGTGGGATTGTACACTACTGTCCTGGATACACTGTGCCTACATACAGCCTTGAAGGCCAGTTTTATAGAGCTGACTCATGTTTGACAGTGTGTTTGTGTGCTTTTTACCATGATACAGTAGATCAATTCAGGGTGTACATTCATATAAACTGTGGAAATATGACAATAGGGGTATAAATGATAAAGAAACTGGAAAAGTAAGAGGGTATTCCGGATGAGTGATACAACAGTTCATTTGTAAAGCACATAGCACAGTCAATGAACAAGGACATGATGCAGATGTTCAGTTACTTGTTTAAGTCTACCCATATGATTACACCATAGACGTGAGAATCATAGTTTGTAATCATAGTTTTGGTACTTCTGGGTGTAAGGTGGGTCTGGCTCAGCATGACAGGGGCTGCTGACTGTGTTTTACATAGGCTTGGGAACGCACACATATTAACAGCCTGATTATAAACCTGGCCCGGCAGACTGAAGCAGACGGCACATGGCTTTGCCAACACCTGGCTGATGGGTTTGACTCATGCCTACGCTGAGGAAACATTTCAATTCAGTGATGACGAGTACATTTTCCAACAAAGAGTCATATCATCCAATCACAGGATGGTCATGTAATAAAATCCAATGCTTTAATAACAACAACACAGGGGCTTGTCTAGTAGAATTCTAACTTAAACGTGTAAAGAAGTAGGCAAGATTAAAAACCCAAGATGGAAAAGGAAAAACTTCTGACCTCCCAGGTCAAGACCCTTAAGGGACCAAGACCATCCTCTTGAAGTATTTAATGCAACCTAAAGGTGCCTGAATCCATTATTCATTCATATTCAGCAATCAATTCATCCTTGTCGAGCTGATCTGGAAACTATCCCGGGAGAAATAAAAATGCAGCGTGAATGTGATGCTCCATCGCAGGGCAACACACACACAGGCATATTTCTGGGTAGTTGGAGGAAACCAGAGAACATAGAAGAAATTCACATAAACCCAGGGAGACCATGCACAGAAATGTCACACAGACTGAGCCAGGGACCCTGGAGCTTTGAGGCAGCAACGCTACCCACTACACCATCATGCCAATCTTAAATATGCAGGTTATGTGGTAATGTGTGTTCAAATAAATATCAGAACAAATTGTAAAAACCTGTAGAAATTGATTGAAATATTGAGTGAAGTCTGTCGGAGCGATGGGAATGCATGTTCTACAGGGAAGGCTAAGCTTTCCTGTGGACACCATGCTATGTGCCAGATGTGATTATAACGCTGCAGAAACTCCCATTGAAATCCCACTCCTAATTTCTCCCTACACAACACAATACACCGGTTTACAGACTGACCTGCCTCCCTCTATGTTGTACCACGATGTGCAAACCCCATTTCCAGAAAAGTTGGGACACTTTATAAAAAATAAAACTAAAATCTGTAATTTGTTAATTCACATGAACCTTTGTAATGGTAGACAAAATGTAACACACAAAAAAAAAGTATTACAAATAATTGCCCATAGCCGGGAGCTCAGAGAGCAAGACTGGCCGTGCTCTCAGGGTGGGAGGGGCACCACATGCTCTCCCCTATGTCAATCAGAGCGACACTGTCCAATCACGGGCGTCTGTGAGCTCATGCATACAAACAGTAGGAGGGAACGCCTTCGTCCGAGTGCGTTGCACCGCTCCAGAAAGTTGCATGAGCAGCAACTCGAAAAGATGTGGCGGCTTGTGTCACGTGTTTTGGAGGAAGCACATGATGGCTTCACCCTCCCTGACTGGCAGCTCGTTGTGTGACAAGGGGGGAAGGACTGATGGGTGGGAGGGAGAAAAATCAGGGAAAAATCTGATAAATAAAAGTGTTACAGATAATAACACAGTAATAATAATACAGATAAGGCAAAATAAGACTGAAAAGTTTACACTAGTAACACTGGAAGGTTCCACAATTAGCAGTTTAACTGGTAACATCAAGTGACTGGTAACAACTTGATAACTGAAGTCATCAAGATCATCAAGTGTCATGGAGAGAATTCAAGTCAGTTCAAACACTATATTTCTCAGTGTGAGATTGCAAAGAATTGAGGTCTTTCACCATCTGCAGTTCATAATATCATGAAAAGATTCAGGGAGTCAGGGGAAATCTTGGTGCGCGAAGGACAAGGGCAGAAACTGCTGCTGCAATTGAGTGACCATCGAGCCCTCTGGCGGAATTGTTTGAGAAACCATCATGCTAACGTGCTGGACATAGCCACATGGGCTCGTACTTTGAAAAATCATTGTCACTTAAGAGAGTCCTGCACTTCATCTGAGAGGGTCCGAAAGACAGCGGAAACTTTTTGTGGTCAGACGAGTCCACATTTCAGCTTGTGTTTGGAAAAAAGTGGACATCAGATTTTATTTGGCAAACAGTGCCTGCAGCATGAAGAGGAGAACAGACAACAGTGACCACAGACTGTTAAGCAGCTTAAGTCTTGTACACAGCAAGAATGGGCAAGACTTCCACTTGCAAAACTGCAACAATTAGTACCTTCAATTCCCAAACGTTTAAAACGTACAATTAAAAAAGGCGATGTGACCCAGTGGTAAACATGCCATTTTTTTGAGTGTGTGGCATAAATTTTTAAAATTTGCTTATATATAACAAATAGAATTAATTTCATCATAGAAACACAGCAAATCTTTTCTTTGTCCAAATTTTTATTGCATTTTAACTTTTGCATGTCCTAACTTTTCTGGAAATGGGGTTTGTATATTTGAAGCATGCACTGCAAGAGCTGCTCTTATGCTATGGCTGCTTTGTAGGGAAAAGCAGTTGTTCAAAAATCCAAATTTTAAGAAAACATCAATGCACATATTGCTTCAGTGAATACTGAATAAAAAACTGCTCCTCCTATACAAAGTTTAAAGAGTGAAGTGCTAAGCTAAAGTTAAAAAAATAAAATGGAGTTTGTTAACGAGAGCTGGGAGTAAACACATTCCTCCTGAGTGTACGGCTCATTGCTGAGGCTTCTGTTGGCCCCAGAACTCCTGATAAACATCGAGGTGCAGTGCACTAAAGCCAAGGAAATAGTATCCATTTCCTGGGGCTTTTAATAGGCATCTACAGACGACATGCTATTATCACTGCCTCCAAAAAAGAGGGTTTTTTTCTGCCCCCTCCCTCTTGTAGCTTTAAACGGTAATCTGTATGTAAATCAAATGATGAATGTTCCGGCTGAAACTGTGCCAAGAACAAATTGTTTGGTTTACTCAAAGAGTAAGTTGATATTAGCAGGGCTGACCTCCTCCACCTCCTCAAATGTATTTCGCTACACTCGTTGCCAGAACTCAGCAGAAGGGAGACAGATATTCAGAAATAGCTGGAATTAGGACAACTTTACAGCTACCCAGATAGATTTCATAGTACAAAATATTTAGAAAAAAAATCATGGATGCAATACACTGTATGTAAATATAAACTACACATTTCAGATGAACATTATCTGAAATGCTGGTGCCAAAAAAAAGCTGTAATCTATTAAATATGAAATGTCCAGCTTTTCCTCTAAAGCAGTGTGTACATGGGAATCACTGTCACGTAGAGACCGTGTATACATGTAACAGCACGGAGCAGGCCACTGTGTTGGTGACATTTCTTAAACAAGTCACACTTCTGAATTGTGGTTATATAATTTTTCTCCATTCACGTCTCTGACAGCAGGCAACAGCTGAAAGAAATTCTGACATTCGGTTCCCTGCAGGAAGGACTGCAGAAGGGACTGAAAAGCATTTTCTGAAAAGCAATTAAGAGACTTTTTTTCCAGCCATTAAAACCTCTAGGCAGTGGACAACCCTTCTGACACATTCATACAAAATGTGTGTGTGTGTGTGTGTGAGTGTGTGTGTCCAATAGAGTGCGTGCAGCCCAGACAGGCCTTGGCCCATTCTCTGGCCCGCAGTGAGATGTGGGCTCCCACACAGATGTTCCATGTCCTCTGACCTTAAACCGAGGCCCAGTGCTGTGTGTATTGCAGAGCAGCCCAGCATGGGGGTGGAGAGAGAGAGAGAGAAAGTGCAAAAGAGAGAGAGAGAAACAGAGAGAGCATGCAGAAGTGTGTGAGAAAGGGCGCACAGTGAACTACTGTAAGTGTATGTGCGTGTGAGCCAACTGTGTGGGGGTGAGCATGTATTTGTGTATGTGTGTGTGTGTGTGTGTGTGTGTGTGTGTGTGTCAGTAAGAACACAACTTCGCTGTATGTCTCAGAGAAAACATCTCTGTGTATCATTAAAGTATAATAGAATGCATTTTTGGGCTTTTCTTTCTACCAGCTCCTCACCACTCTGGCCTATAGCCCTCCATTATGCTTCACTCTATTAAATATGAATGCCATTCGCTGTATAGCAGAGCAGCTTTTCATTAGCAGCACTTCAAGTGTGTTTGCAGAGAGAGCTACATGCTGTGACTTCCATCTTTCTTCCTTCCCGTCGAACGTGACCACAAAACTCCTAGAGGATTTCTATTAAAAAAAAAAAAACTTCCTTTTTTAAGAACACATGAAAAGTGAACTGGGACACTTAACAAAACATAAAAATGAAATGACAGGATGGACAACTGTAGCTTACACCTTATACACAGCCAACATCTAACCAGAAATGAAACAAAGGATGACCACATTGCTGAAATTATTTGTGGAATTGCTGGATCTTATTTAACTACAATTTTCGTAGGCCGTGCCTGAACTTTTTTCTGGATATATAACATTCATTTGCATTGAGACTTTGGTATGTTTGGTCAAGTGCGAAAGTAGTAGCAGAACCTGGCTACGATCCAAAGAACTGATTTCTGGTCCACTTAAAAATGGTGCTCTGGGGTTTGGTTCAAGTGCAGTCACCATGTGTGAAAGTCATCTGTACTCAGGGCCAGGCATTTAACAACATCGATTAAACTTGCCTTGTTACATCGTACTACAACTGAAAACTTTTAGAGTGAATTACATAAACATTATTCATATTAGTGCATTATGTATCTATTAGTGCAGGTGAAGGAACATTTCACATTGAACAAAAGTTTAAACATATCCAACCAACTAAGGCCAAAGTCCAGCATCTGGCGTAAATGTAAATAACGCTGTAACTTTGTCGATGATAAATTACCCTACTGTTAAAAGACCAAATGAAATAATGCTGATACATAAACATAAAGGATCACTGGCAGACTGTTTTCTCACCTGAGAGTATCTCCATTTCTGGCACTTGATGGTCTCAGGTTGGGGGAGGCCTGGCATCACTTTCTGCAGTTCTTGCAGGATAATGGCCTGAACCTCATCTGTTGCCGCCTCCAAGTGCTCCATGCCAAAGGATACGCTGGTGTGGACCACCAGAGAGGGGCCAAAATCTTCTGACACTGAACACACACACACAGAACCATCAAATACAGTGGTAGCTCAGTAGTTAAGACATTGGATTACTGAACTGCTGGTTCATGAGTTCAAATCCCAGTACCACCAAGCTGCCACTGCTGGGCCCCTGAGCAAGGCCCTTAACTCTCAGTTGTATAAATGAGATAAAATGTAAGTCACTCTGGATAAGGGTGTCTGCCAAATGTCATAAATTCAGCATAGTACATTTATGAGTTTTTTTTCATTTGCATCAATGAAGACCAGGCATGAGTTCAGGCAAATTCAGGTTTACAAGCATGAGCATGTGAACGGGGAAAAGAATTAAAGCTCATACATCATACTTAGTGTGGTGAAGTTGCAGACCCCAGACTCAGCCTGAGGCGAATAAGCCTGATAGCTGAGCGAATACTAGTAAGATGTTTTCCTGAGCAACAAAAAAAAATCTCACTTAGTCCTTACCCTACTCTAAAGTTGGGGGAACCGAATTAATGTAAGAAATGGCATTCTTGTTGACAAACGACATGGCCGACATTTGTTAGACAAATAAGCTAGTGGGGCGTGGTGTTCGATAGCTGTTCATGATAGCATCCAGACCGGGGTGCACACAAATATAATCCATGGACATTTGAAAAACCATATGAGCTAATGCCTTACAGATGCAGTCCCTCAGCACAGCTAGGACCCGTGCCTTTTTGCCAGTCTGATTTATTAGTCCACTGCGGCATGTAGTCATCGCTCTAATGACACCGTTTTAAAATGCACATATAACCTGATTTGAAGGAAATAAAACTTTATTGTGCTCAAAAACATGCCGGATGTTTGAGCAGCTGGAGATGCTGTGGTCTAGTCAGCACTCTGAAGTGGTAGGGGTGATGCTATAACCCACCCTTGATGACTACCTGGGGAACGAGGGACGCCACTAAATACGGACAAAGTGGCTGAGTGAATCTAAATACTGAAGCCACCGGCAGTCACAGATGTTCGTGTCATTGACTTTATATTGACCCAAGACAAAAAGCTTTTCATTTTATACCCCAGTTCAGTAAGTGTATGTATTCTGTCAAAAATGAGATCTGCTCCATGAATATTTGTGGACAGTGACAAACAAGGTGAAATCAGGAGTATTAGCACAGGAAAGCAGCGTCTTGATTGTACAGGAAGCTTCTACATGAGCTGCACAACCTCCGTGTAGTTGAAGGCGAAAGAGGAAGTGACTTTCATCTGTTAAACACAGGCAGTTATTCTAATCTGCTGTTGAACTTCATCGCAGTAGTATTGGAGCTAAATCTATCATGTCATTTCTGCATTGAAGCTTTGACATGTTGGTTAAACTTGCTACTTCAGCAAAACAGTGACTTCCAGAGAACAGGAATTAGCACAAAGGCATTTGAGCCAAGACTGGACACAAAGAACTTTTCAATAAGCTTATCACCAGGTTTGTGTGCACACTTATCAGTATGATGGCAATTACCTCTACCTTTCTGAATAAGGGAATTAATGTCAACATATTGCAGTTGCAACATGGAGGGGGAAGTCACTCGCTTAGGAACTTTGTGTCAAACAACCCAGGCATGTGGCACAAAGCCAAGTAAAGAGGAGTGGAAAGAGAGAGAGAGAATGAAAGACAGAGGGGCAGAGGGAAAAGTTAGGGAGTGTGTGTGTCTGTGTGAAAGAGAGAGAGAGAGAGAGAGAGAGAGAGAGAGAGGTCATGGTGCGTAGGCAGAAGGCTGGCATCATGCCTGCTCGTTGAGTCACTTATTTGTTGGAGTGGGCAGTGCAGGTCACAAAGTTCACAGGGTGAGGAGAAAGCAGGCATTGCATGGCAGAAAATACCCTGCCCTGTAGAATAATAAATTGTTTCATATGCTTTTAATGTGCAAGGAAAAAATAGACTTGGAACATTTAAAACTATTTTCACCTAATAAAGAATACCAGGAACATGTATGAACATTCAAAGAGAAGCAGTTCCGTGCCATCCGGCTCTCCCAGGTACCTAGCTGGCTTGATAACTAGCTCACATTTGACACAGTTTTCCACAACGGGGATTTCAGTATCAGAGTCTTGATTTGTGTCGTCATGTCCTGAATGACTGATTCATTTAAGAGTGGTCGAACTGGTCCAAACAGATCATAACCACCATTATGTTCAGTTTGCTAGCCAAGCAGCTTGACATGTTCTGTAGCTAAAAGCTTATTGTGTGAGATTACAAATCGACTGCGTACGTCCATCTCTGAATCACAGTGTTGAATCTCTGAGATACAACATTCTCTCAATCCGTTTTCTTTAAAGATTTACTCAGAAGGTTTTAAAGGCAGATCTGTGAATGTAGTTCAAACAAATACTACATCTATCAGCCATCTAAGAAGACTTTAAGTGTCCCTGAAATAAGCTTATTGTACCTGCCCCTTGTTCTTACGAACAGTGATAAGATACTTTATCTGGGAAAGGTTTTGGTGATTTTTTTATGTAATCTCTAGAATGTACATGTGTCATACCAGGAGGTGGGTTTTACTCTATGTTAGCAGTGTATTATCAGCAAACAAGGTCTGTCAGGTTTGTTTACTTTGGGCGAGGACGTGGAGTATCTGGAAAACTGCTGGCTGTTGTGTTGAACACAACGTCACTCTGACTTCCTGTTTCAGAAGAAAATATTTCAAGATATGGAATCATATGACGGCTAAGAAGCCATTTCATGGGGACCTCATTGACTTCAGTGAGTCACCTACTGGATACTGACTAGGTCTAGCATGTGCACTGGTATTGGATCAGATTCGATATAGTTTTCCATCCAGTCCACTGATACATTTAAGGTTGTGAATGTGTATAATTTTAACTGACAAAACATGAATGAGCATTGAAATACCACACAAATTGTCCTAATGCATGCCACCTTGACTTCTGTAATATTTTGCCTAAGCAGCAGTTCAGCTACTATGTAGAACTTGTAGAGGATCAGTATCAGGTATCACTAATACTCCTAACTATGAGATCAGGTATCATATTTAGAACAAAACTGGACTTGTGACAATCATGAACTGCCTTTATTCTGAGTAATACACTACTGCTAGATTTAGAGCAGCACGATCTTAAAGGCTTTTATTACACATGCTATTCTTTAGTCTGTATGTGGCAGCAATTTGAGACATTTCAAAAGAGAGTCTACTCTATGAACTCCTACCCAGCTATATTTACTGGAGCTACAAGCTAAATACATTACAGCGATGAAAGTGGTGATAAAGAGGCAGAGGAAGATTGCAGGGAGCCGTCCAGCCTGAAAGAACACTGCAGCCCAATGCCAAATTCAACAGGCCCACTAATTATGATGTGGCCTTCAAAAGCGTGGAGTGAATAAGAGGTGGCAGGTGTGGCAGTCCTACTCATGAGGCTAACTCTGTCTGGCAGTCATATGCATGTAGAGACTAACTACACACAATTTCTCTGTGTAACGTGTAACATTCACATGCACATTCTCTATTCATGTTATATACATTATGACTGATTGATTAGCAGCAGTCTGAGTTTATATTTATGTCCTAAAACAATGATGAGTTTGAGCTTAATGAAAAGGTTTAGTGTGCATGCAGGAAGTGGGTCACACAGCCAGCCAGCAGCTAAGCCAATCACAAATAGTGGAAATGTCTCCACTGTCTCCATTTTATTTCTGGCATCTTCTGCTCCTTTAGTTCTTTGTACTTACAAATGCCTGACAGAAGCCGGGTTGACAGGAAGAAGCATGAGCCCTCAATTAGACAAAGATGGTCATGTGACGCATGCATTAAACATCTCCCATTTATGGAGTTGGAACATATGAAGAGTGGAAGAGTATGAGGATTGCAGGAAAAGGAGGGAGAAACCCAAGAGAACAGGACAGAGTGGGGAAGACGGGGAAATAAAGAAGAAATCTAGAAGAAATGATCTAATATGTTCAGAAACAGAAACAGTGTTAAAACATGCTCGAGTGTATCACAGAGAGAGAGAGAGAGAGAGAGAGAGAGAGGGGAGAAAGAAAAACTGAGGCACTGACCTAAATTGCGCTTTTTATCATCTATAGCGATGTAGCGAATGCAGGGATTATTGGAGACATACTTGGCCACCCAGGGGACGCTGATCTGCACGCCGGCTTTGTAGAAAAGCCCCAAGGCATAGCGAGAGGAATAGCTGACATCCTCTAGTTTCTGCCTCTCACTCTCACTCAGCACTATATTCTCACACAGATAGACAGACAGAGACACAGACAGAAAGACAGCACAAGATCAAGACATTGGCCAGCCTTTTCCATCACATCACTTGTCCACTTATTCTGTCAGACAGCTGTGTACGAGGAGCCTCCAGGCCCTCAGTAACCAAATAAGAAGAACCATGTGAGTTCTCCCTAAGTTGAGTCTGAAATGTGTTGCAAAAGCCTTTACACAGAAATCAATATTACAGTGCCACAGGGGGTCTAATTAAATTTTAAGGACTATATAGCTATAGACTGCAGGTGCACTTGGCCACTTGAGGCTCTGACTGATGAGCTGTAGTACAAAGAAGATTTAATTCAGTGTGCTACATGGGAATCTGGAAACACTGAGGTCTATCTTTTGGATGTTTGTTGCCTCTTCTTCTTCTTCTTCTCCTTTTTTTTTTGAGAAAGCCTGTCCTTGTTTCCGGTCAGGAACATCTGTTGTTTATTGGTCCAAGCAACTCATGCTTGGCCCAGCTTTAGTCATCTACCCACGATTTCTGAGTATACTAAAGGTTAGGGTTCACTCCTGGAGGAGAGGATACTCAAAGTCTAACGCTCCCCTCCTACCACTGGCAATGTAAAAATTTGCAGAATGTGAACAAAGAGCCTCAAGGAAGGATTATTAACCAAATCGCATCCCCACCCCCCATGCCGACTTGCAGATGTTTCACAAACTTGCTAAAAATAGTGAAATACAGTCCAAACATATCATGAGGCTTACAAACATGTGTGAATGTTCAAAAGAGAAACAAAATATCCTAGTGCTGCTTCTACAATGAATCAAAGACCATATGAAACTTTTTTTTTTCTCGTTATGCTGTGGCTGAGCGGTTTTGGACAACAAAAAATAAATGCCATGTGAGCTTCTCTCATATCTTCACTACAGGAATCCAGATGAAACTGAGAACACTTTCCTCAATGTTCATTTAATTACGGCGCAAACAGTCAGACCCCAGAAGAAGATGACAGCCAAAATCGACAGGTCACATGACCTTTTAGGATTTCTTTGTGTCATTGCATCACATCTGCGGTGAATTAAGAACATGTAAATGTGCCCCTTGGTACATTGAAATCTGGTGCTGCATCTGAGCATGGGGAGTTTGGAAACAATGAAAAAACCCAAGGGCAAAATTCATAAGAATGCTTTTCTTCTCTTGTGGTGAAAGAATCTTTATGGAACATGCAGTTTTTGCACAAATGGCACAAAAGACACCAAAACACTGGACCCAATAAATATAATATATATACAGTGGAGGAAATAAGTATTTGATCCCCCACTGACTTTAAAAGTTTTATAACAAAAAAATAAATGAAA
>JAOVYV010000053.1:16057622-16068360 GCA_025674545.1 Hassar affinis
ACAAGATATTTAATGTTCAAACGGATAAACTTTATTGTTTTTTGCAAATATTCACTCATTTTGAATTTGATGCCTGCCACACGTTCCAAAACAGTTGGGACAGGGACATGTTTACCGCTGTGTTACATCACCTTCCATTTTAACATCACTCAATAAGTGTTTGGGAACTGAGGACACTAACTGTAGAAGCTTTGTAGGTGGAATTCTTTCCCATTCTTGCTTGATGTACAACTTCAGTCCGGGGTCTCCGTTCAGTCCGTTGTGGTATTTTGCACTTCATAATGCGCCACACATACCCGCACTCTTTTACTAAGAAGCCACACTGCTGTAATACGTGCAGAATGTGGCTTGGCATTGTCTTGCTGAAATAAGCAGGAACGTCCCTGAAAAAGACGTTGCTTGGTTGGCAGCATATGTTTCTCCAAAACCTGTATGTACCTTTCAGCATTAATGGTTCCTTCACAGATGTGCAAGTTACCCATGCCATGGGCACTAACACACCCCCATACCCTCAGAGATGCTGGCTTTTGAACTTGCACTGTTAACAATCTGGACAGTCCTTTTCCTCTTTAGCCTGGAGGACACAACGTCCATGATTTCTAAAAACAATTTGAAATGTGGACTTATCAGACCACAGGACACTTTTCCACTTTGCGTCAGTCCATCTCAGATGAGCTTGGGCTTATTATTATTACATAACTTATTTGTTATATAACAATCACATATTGAGAAATATTAGATGAGCTTCACTTTATTCAAGATCTCAAAAAAAAAGCCTCACTTTTTATGATAACCTTTTGCAGTGAATTATCAGAAGTGAAAGGTCAGGCTGATCTTTAGCCTTTGCTAAGGCCCAGTACAAAAGGTGTTTGAAGCTCCTCTCTATTTGTTTAATACTGAAAGTAATACTTCATCAGAATCTCTATCCAGTGCATCTGTAGTAAGAACTTGTATTCTGTCAATAAACATTTAAAATGTATACCAGTAACCTAAGGTAATGCAAAGCCACAATACTCATACTCTTATTATGAGACTTATTATGAGTCTGTCTTACCAACACTGGAGCAATGCATAAAAAATTATTCAGTTTCTGCCTGCTCATGCACAGATACCACAAACTTTTAGGGAAGGTCTGAATGTTTGTGGTATCTGTGCATGAGCATGCAGAAATTGACTGTGCTGGTTAAGCATTGCCACAAATTCTTCCTGCTGAAAAAGTAGTCCTGTTTTTGAAAGGATGAATTATAGAGATTTAGAGCTTGATTTGCAAATATCTTGTGTTCTCCAAAAAAAAAGGAAAATGCATAAACCATTACTCCCTGACCCAAAAACTTCCCTTATACCTCCATTATGCATTATGTGTTTTCTGTTCTTTACTCAGTGCAGAAAAATATGTCAAAATGATTGTCTGGTAATCACTCATACACTACAGATACACTGCAGTAAACAGAGATTTCTTTGCTGGAGTATAAAAATGTCTGAATACTTCTTTAATTCACACCCTATTTAAGAGAGAGGACTATTTGTTTTCTCTCTTAAATTCTCCTGCTTGGCTTCAGTGGCTCGTTTTTTCATGTATGATCTCAGCTTTACTCCACTAGAGACTTCCTTTGTGAATTTGTCGGTCAGACAGTAGCCACATTTGAGTGTTCTCATACATTTTCTCTCACAATAAGGATAGTGATTACATTCTAACCCTTACAGTACTTCCTCACAGCACTTTTGTACAGCACTTTAATTGGGAGACAGTCCGAAGTTTCTGTTGTGTGAAGAGCAGCTGGTAATTGTTTCAAATGGTTACTCTGACCCTTGAGTGATACCACTGTATAGTGTAATGTTGGAACAGCTGTGACAGTATGTTGTGTATTTTATTCCCTTTTCAGGGCTTAATGAAGAAATTTATTCGCTGCTCAACTCGTGTCACTGTAGGAACAATCAAGAAGTTCTTGAGTCTAAAGTTAAAGCTTCCAAGTTCGTATGAGGTAATGTGTGTGTGTGTGTGTGTCTGTGTGTGTGTGTCTGTGTGTATGTGTATATGCCAAGCTATAGTCATTACATTCTACAGTCATATCCATAAATATTTGAACATTGACTAAGATATTGCTGTTGTAACTGTCCACCACAGTATATCGGAGTTGAAATTAAAGTGTTTACATCCAAATTGAGTGAATAGTGAAGGAATTACCACCCCCCCCCCTCCCATTGTCCCCCATAACCCCATCCTCCCTTTTTTCGACAGCTGGCTGCTCAGCTGTTCCCTAGCCAGGTGTATGTTATTTTCTGTGTTATTTGCTCATTATTTCACTTAGAGGTGTGAGCAGATAACTCTATCATCTCTCAGTGTTAACTCTCAATATGCAAGCCATCACTAGAAAAAAAATCTCAACAAGCCCATCAACATTAGGTGTGGCCACATCAACTAGCTGGTGCATTTTCTAAAAGAAAGAATGCACTGGTGAACTCAGGAACACCAAAAGGTCCAGAAGACCATGGAAAACAACTGTCATGGTTGGCAGAAGAATTCTTCCCCTGGTGAAGAAAAGCCTTTTCACAGCAGTGGATGAGATGGATGAGATGAAGAACACCCTCCAGGAAGTAGACATGTCTGTGTCAAAGAACTTGAGTAAGAGGAACCTTGGCTAGAGCAAATACAGAGGCTTTACAACAAGATATAATCCACTGGTGTGCCTCCAGAAATAGGAAGACCAGATTAGAATTTACCAAAAAAATCTTTAAAAACCTGTATGTATCTGGAACAACATTAACAGATGATCATGATCACATAAACATCAGCTTGTACTAGAATGATGAGATTTATATGCAGAAGGGACTGAACTGATCCAGTGCAAGCTGCTTCACTGGGGAAGTATGGTTGATGCAAGTAGTGTTTTGGTATAAGCATGTAGATCTGCCAAGTGAAGTGGTTCCCTTGTATTTATTAATTTTCTGACTGCTAACAAAAGCAGCAGGATGAATTCTGAAGTGTATAGGACGCATTATCTGCTCAGGTCCAGCCAAAACCTATTGGACAGCACTTCACAATACAGATGGACCTGAAGCAAATTTCAAAAACCTAAGTAGACTTTTTAAGCCAAAGTAGTGCAATGTTCTGCAAATGGCCAAGTCAGTCAGCTGACCTGAATCCAAATGAGCATCTATTTTACATACTGAAGGCAAACCTGAAAGCAAAACATGCCAAGAGCAAGCAGGAACTGCACAGAACTGCAGCAGAGGTCAGGCAAAACTTCACTAGGGAACAAACATGCAACTGGTGATGCTTGTGGATTCCACACCTCAGTTAATCATTGACTAAAAAGTGATGTATTTATCATTATGCTTGTTTGTCCCTTAATGCATATTCATTATTTAATTTACTTAACTCCAATGTACTGTGGTTGACGGCTAAAATATCAAAACATATTAATGGACTTGAGTGGCATGAAACAATAGTTGTCTGCTGAATAAAGCTGGGCTTACACTGACATTTGGCTCAGATCACTGCTTAACTCATGGATGATGTTCAATTACAATTATAAAGCTTTTGTAATAGCTTGGTCAAACACTTTAATATGGCATCATTTACCCTCTCACACTGTGGGACAAATTCTACCTGATTTACAAGTGATTCATACATCATTTATTCACAAGTTAAAAAGTCGGATTGCACAGTGTAAACCCAGTTTGAGTGCAGGATATAGTATCATTCAGCTTATTAAACTAACACACAGTAGAATATTACATCTTAGCTGAAGTCCATGAGTTCCTCACACTGTGGTAATGTGTCATTCTCTGCAGCTAGACGTCCTATGCAATGGAGAGATTATGGGAAAAGATCACACCATGGAGTTCATATACATGACAAGGTGGAGGCTTCGAGGTGAAAATGTAAGCTGTATTAATGAATATTATTCTCTCCTCATGTACTAAATCTGCACCTCCACTAAGATACACAATGAGTTTACCTGTCCACACGACAACGGTGAAAACAGCATTTTTGGTTTTTTACAGTTTACAGTTTTTTTTTTACAGTTTGCAGAAAACAATGATGGTATGATCCACCTTGTGCATGGCTGTTTACATGTTTGTGCACACCATGCTTTAGAAGGAAGCCTTTGTATGCAGTAGGGATGCACAAGTTCAGCCATAAGCTTACTAGTAAATGTACTACTTACCAAGAAAAACTACAGCTGCAAGCGCATCCAGTGAGTGAGTGCTTGAAACACATTGTGTTTGTGTGAGTGTGTGAGAGAGAGAGATACAAAGCAAGAGAGAGAGAGTGAGAAAGAGAGTTCATACCTTTAAAAATGGCTTTTGTAAAACATGCACTAAATAAGAAAACATTATCTCTTGAATTTATTAGGCGTGTTGAATCAAAATGTGAAAAAAAAGTTACAGCAACAAGCATAGCCAGTGTGCACAGCTGCAGCTCAGCTGGTCATGTCCTCAAAGTGCATCGAAATGAGTTAAATCCTAGTAATGTGGACTCTGTTCTTTCACAGTGCAGCTAAAGACTCAAAAAGACAGTATAGACCTACAAACCTCCTTTACCAGAAAAGTTGGGACACTTTCTAAAAATGATAAAAGTACAAAGAAAATAGTTTCAGTGTTTTCATTGACAAGCCTAATTGTATTCTGTAAAAAAAAACTAAACAAAAAAAAACAATAGAATGTGACACGTACAAGACACTCAAAAAAGTTGGGACAGAGGCAGAGTAAGACTGAAAAGGTTATACAAGTAACACTGGAAGGTTCCGCAATTGGCACTTTAACTGGTAACAGGTGAGGTCATCAAGATTGAGTATAAAAGGAGCATCCAGCAAAGGCTTAGTCTTTACAAATGAGGATGGGTCATGATTCATCACTTTGTGCCAAACTTCATGAGAGAATTGTCAGTCAGTTCAAATACAATGCTTCTTTTTGCAAGACTGCAAAGAATTTTGGTCTTTCATCATCTACAGTTCATAATTTCATGAAAAGGTTCAGGGAGTCAGAGGAAATCTTGGTGCGTAAAGGCCAAGGGTGGAAACCGCTGCTGAATGTGTGTGACCATCGAGCCCTCGGGCAGTATTGGCTTCCAAGCTCAAAAACCTCTAGTGCTATTTAGACTGCATTCATAATTCTTTGGAGGAAACCTCTACATAATTCCTACTATTTAATTGAATAATTCTATGGTTAATCTCTTGAGAAAGTGTCACATAATGTCTTTGGGTTAGCAATAGTTTAATCAAAACCACTGGTACTGGAGCCTATGCAAAATACATAAAAATACCACCTATGCACATCATTGGTTGCATCCGCCAGTGCATATATAAAGCGATAGACATCTATGGAAGCTTCTAGAGATGTTTCCACTGTGAGAAGGGCAAGTTATCACAATTCTGTGATTTTCAAATAGTTGATTTTAATAGTTGATAGATTTTAATAGTTGAAGCTTGGGACATGGGTCATAGCATTTCAGTGGTAGAACAAAAGTTTGGATTTTTACGTGACTTTAAGAATTCTGGCAAAATCTCAAACTTACAATAGCAGTGTGGCTGTAAAAAGACTCGCAGTGACCGTGACCAGCATCGGCTGGCAAGAAGTGTTTCACGCGATAGATGTGCAACAGTGCATCAAGTAACATCGGAATTCAATACTGGGGGTTCAACAAACATCAGTGTGAGGACTGTGCAATGATCCCTCCAAGGTCCTGTGGGGGACCAGTATACCAGTATTTCTGATACTTCACTGTAGTCTTAGCCCTACCCACCAACTTTCAAACAGTCAGGACAAGGAGGCAGTTCTGTTTCACAGTTACCTACATTTTGAAAAGATCAGCCAAAATCATTGATGCTGACAAAAAGAACTCCACTACAGTAAAATTCCTAAAAACATTTGAAGTTGGTCTATTAAAAGTGTAAAAAAGGCTGCCCTTTTTTAGATTCCTGTATATTGTTTTAAAGATTCCTGTATATATTTTTATAATGTCTTTTATATGCTCTTGAATTAAAGATGAAAAATTTAAAGTAAAACTATTTTATGTTTATATTTAAATATTTGTGATGTGCTTGGTGATTCTGGGAGTAATTCATTAGTTGTGTGCTGATGTGATGATTTCTACAGTGCCTTGCGAAAGTATTCGCCCCCCTTGAACTTTTCAACCTTTTGCCACATTTCAGGGTTCAAACATAAAGATATAAATTTAAATATATAAACATTTAAATCTAAATGTTTTGTATAGAATCAACAACAAGTGCGACACCATCGTGAAGTGGAATGAAATTTATTGGATATTGTAAACTTTTTTAACAAATAAAAAACTGAAAATTGGGGCGTGCAATATTATTTGGCCCCTCTACTTTCAGTGCAGCAAACTCACTCCAGAAGTTCAGTGAGGATCTCTGAATGATCCATTGTTGTCCTAAATGACTGATGATGCCAAATAGAATCCACCTGTGTGTAATCAAGTCTCCGTATAAATGCACCTGCGCTGTGATAGTCTCAGGGTTCTGTTTAAAGTGCAGAGAGCATCATAAAGACCAAGGTACACACCAGGCAGGTCCGAGATACTGTCATGGAGAAGATTAATGCCGGATTTGGATACAAAAAAGATTTCCCAAGCTTTAAACATCTCAAGGAGCACTGTGCAAGCAATCATATTGAAATGGAGGAAGTATCAGACCACTGCAAATCTACCAAGACCCGGCCGTCCCTCTAAACTTTCATCTTGAACAAGGAGAACACTGATCAGAGATGATCAGAGAGTGGGAAGAAGAAAGCCATTTCTCAAAGATATCCATAAAAAGTCTCGTTTAAAGTTTGCCATAAGCCATCTGGGAGACACACCAAACATGTGGAAGAAGGTACTCAGGTCAGATGAAACCAAAATCTAACTTTTTGGCCACAATGCAAAACGATATGTTTGGCGTAAAAGCAACACAGCTCATCATCCTGAACACACCATCCCCACTGTCAAACATGGTGGTGGCATCATCACAGTTTGGGCCTGCTTTTCTTCTCCAGGGACAGGGAAGATGGTTAAAATTGATGGGAAGATGAATGGAGCCAAATACAGGACCATTCTGGAAGAAAACCTGTTGGAGTCTGCAGAATACCTGAGACTGGGATGGAGATTTATCTTCCAACAAGACAATGATCCAAAACATAAAGCCAAATCACAATGGAATGGTTAAAGTCAAAGTCCAGACCTGAATCCAATCGAGAATCTGTGGAAAGAGCTGAAGACTGCTGTTCACAAATGCTCTCCATCCAACCTCACTGAGCTCGAGCTGTTTTGCAAGGAAGAATGGGCAAGAATTTCAGTCTCTCGATGTGCAAAACTGATAGAGACATACCCCAAGCAAAAGGTGATGCGAATAATATTGCACGCCCCACTTTTCAGTTTTTTATTTGTTAAAAAAGTTTTAAATATCCAATAAATTTCATTCCACTTCACGATTGTGTCCCACTTGTTGTTGATTCTTCAAAAAAATGTAAAAATGATATCTTTATGTTTGAAGCCTGAAATGTGGCAAAAGGTTGAAAAGTTCAAGGGGGCTGAATACTTTCGTAAGGCACTGTACCTCTGTTACTGTAGCATTTAATAAGAGAAAATGATAGCTTTAATGGTGGCATTAGCATGAAATTAGAAGCTTTGGAGCCTGATCTGTTTAAGTAGAATATACAGATGAGCAGGTGAGAGAGCTGGACAGACTGAAGAACTAAACTGCTGCACAAAGTCTCTTATGGTTGTGTTATCTGTGGCTGCAGTTACGCCTGATAATAAGGGCGGGAATGACAGTCAGCTCATCAGACATTTTATTCATCTTAATGCCCACCAAAAAAGTAAAAAATAAAATAAGCTTTATTCACAAGCTCCAAATCTCAAATCAAATGGTGTGTCTCAAAACCTAGGCAGCTGCCTAGGTAGAGAGGATTCTAACTGCCACAGAGCCGCATAAGTCAGATTATTTAGACACTCTAGTTAGACAGCGATTACATCACCGGTTGTCTCCGCCCACTGCCACAGTTTTACCTCACCGAATCCTCTGTGTTTTTAGCATTTTTTGTGTTTTAGGATCATGGATGCTGCACTTACCACTACTTCTTCTTTACTGCCTATTTTAATTATATTTGCAATTAAACAACCTGCTTTGTGAAAGTTTTGACAGTATGTAAATGTAAGTATTGTTCTGTTTCTGTAGTAATACTTAAAACAAATTACAATGATTCTGAAGATGAGATTCACTTTCATCAAAGAGAATTTCAAACGTGTAAGATATTTAAAACTAGACAAATGACCTCAATAATTGCACAGTTTATGATCTTAAGCTTATAGTTAAGCTTATATATTAAATATACAGCATGAAGCACAGGGCCATGATTCAGTTTAAACCAGAAAACTGCTTTAAGCTCAGTGATCAGAAGAGAATGCGTAGTTTCCGTATGATTGCATTTAAATATAACATGATAAACACTTTCTGTAAATAAACAAACCCACTGTAGAACTTTTATTTACAAATAGATAACATATTGAATTTATTTTATTAATAAGCCGCCCCAGATGACAGGTGTTCAGACTACCCCGGTTGTGCTTGATCTCTCTATCCATGTCAAGTTAAAGCTTTTCCTTAAGTCTTAATAAAGGCTCCTATGGCTGATCTGCTCCCTGAAAGATCAGTCCCTGAATGCTGGGATTGCCTTCTTGACTAAGGCAACATTCAGGGCTTCCTTGAAATTCAGTCAGAATAAGGCACCTTAGTAGACAGCATTTTGAGGTGATTAAGAATTGAGACAGCCTTCTTCTTGAGACGAGGACAGGATGATGCAAAATGTGTATTTGAGACACACCCAGAGTCTCTAGTCTTTTGAGGACGAGTCTCAAGTCAAGTCTGACATCACTGTGTGTGCCACTTAAGTGTGACTCATATTGTTTTGTATTGTAAAGTAGGAAATTCAAAATAGAAATATATGCCTACTTGTTGATGTAGGAAAGTTTAAACAAAAAATCTCTTTAAAAAAACATTGCTGTGAAAGTAATTCAGGTGGATTCTTCCAAAATGGGATGAACCACCGAGACAAAGCAACAGAATTTGTAGGGTAAAGCTCATATAAGTCTGCAGATCCCTATAGATCAATATGAGAAGTAATGTTTTGAAAAGCCATATTGAAACAGTCCTCCTAAATACAGTCACTGTATGTGGACTGAGACTTGGATTTTTGTTCTGACTATGGGATTCTGTATTTGATTTGAACTTTGATTTGAAAAAGAATCAGAGGAACTAATCAGTAGCTCTTTATTTTGGACCCACCCATTTTACACCCAGTCATTTAAATGCATGCATGCAAGTGAGATCATATTTAAATTTACATTTACGGCATTTGGCAGACACCCTTATCCAGAGTGACTTACATTTATCTCATTTATACAACTGAGCAGTTGAGTGTTAAGAGCCTTGCTCAAGGGCCCAACAGTGGTAACTCAGTGGTGCTGGGGTTTGAACCCCCAACCTTCTATTCAGTAACCCAACACCTTAACCACTGAGCCACCCCTGTCCCATAAATCATTTGGCAGACACCCTTATCCAGAATGACTTTATCTGATTCATACAACTGAGCAGGTGAGGTTAAGGACCTTGCTCAAGAGCTGAACAGTGGCAGATTGGTGGTGCTGGGATTTGAACTCATGACCTTCCAAAAAGTGGGCCAGTGTCTTAAGGCAGATTTTGATGTAGAACAAATGTATTGCCTGGAGGAATGCCAGGAAGTACAGTACGTATAAATGCACAACTGTGATAAAGATTTTTATCTATAGCTAAATTTAACCACCTAGGCATGGCTGCTATAAATCACTAGTAAAGTCACTAGTCACTTTTGAGACTTTTTTGAGTGTCACTTTGAGGCTACAGTCAAAGGTCATGTCTAAAACGGCTGGAGAGAAGCACACAGGTCATGGCTGAGGTCTGTCTAACAGCTGCCCCTCTGAGATATCTCAAATATGACATCTTAATCACCTGATGAAAGCTGGGTCACCCTTTGGATATTCACCCTGCTTTCACATCATGATCTATTTTGGTCTAGTTGAATATGGATGTAGATTTTCTCAGAAGTACATAAAATTGAGCTACTACTTTCAGTTCTGTGCATGGCTGTATAGCCTGGTGCATGTGCAATTCCATTTTCTGTGGTAGAGGTGATTTTTTTTCAGGGTCAGACCAGTGTGAAATGATGCCATTTGAAATTTGCATATCGAAGTGTGTTCTGAATATCAGTTTACTAATGAGCTGTTACTACTATCACCAGTCCTCATTCATCACAGGCTTTACAGATCACCACTAAAGTGGTACAGGTGTTTCACATAACAAGGACTCGGGATGACAAATGAGTAGAACCACAAAAGTGTTATTTTCTGAACACACTGAACTGAACGTTGTGACAGCTACCTGAAATTCTCCCAGAATTCTCATTAGGCTGGAAAAGCACAGAATTGGGTCAGTGTGGGTCTGTACTTCATTTCCCCTCTTTGTAGTAACACACAGAAAACTTTTGCACTCTCTCTCTGTTTCTCTCTGTTTCTCTCTCTGTTTCTCTCTCTCTCTCTCCCTCTCTCTCTCTCTCTCTTTCTCTCTCTGTCTGTCTGTCTCTATAAAAATAGTCTGCCAGGGCTCAAAGAAGTGTGTATTTGTATATACACTCCTGATCAAAATCTTAAGACCAGCTAAAAAATTGGAAGAATTTGCATTTTGCACCACTGGATCTT
>JAOVYV010000053.1:16105395-16119933 GCA_025674545.1 Hassar affinis
TTATTTTTTATTTCTCATTTCATGTAATTTTCTCCATTTTTCTTTTGATATTCTATGTGGCACTGTTAAAATAAAGCAGGCATAAAATTATTAGATGTTTCATTTATTTTTTTGTTATAAAACTTTTAAAGTCAGTGGGGGATCAAATACTTATCTCCTCCACTGTATATATATAAAATTTCGAAATAATTAATCAGTGCAAAACAGAAGGGCAGAATGGTGGCTCCGTCGCCTCATAGCAAGAAGGTCCTGGGTTCGATCGCCAGGTGGAGTCCTTTCTGTGTGGAGTCTGCATGTCCTCCCCGTTTCTGCGTGGCTTTACTCCGGGTACCCTGGTTTCCTCCCACAGTCCAAAGACATGTTAGACAAGTTAGGTGAACTGGATATACAAAATTGCCTATGATTGTGTTTCCCCAAGCCCACTTAGTGAGAGTGTTGTGTCAGGAAGGGCATCTGGTGTAAAACGTGTGGCAGATCGAGATGCAGACCTGGCAACTCCCAAGGAATGGAAGCAGCCAAAGGAAAAAAAAATTTAAATCAATGCAAAACAAACCCCTTTCCTATATTGCTTTATTATGAAATTTATTGCTACTAGTGAAATCTGCAGATTAGCCACTGTAATTGTTTTATACTGAAAGAAATAGAACTGTTTCTAAATTTATTTGGGCTCATGTATGTTTTCTCTTGCATGTAGCTCTGTGCATGGCCTCTATATTTTAAGATGATATTTGACATCAATGGAACCTTTCTGTTTTAGGATCTTGCTCATGGCCTAGCAGAGCTACTCAGCTATGAGGGAAACGTTGAAGAGGACTTCTATACGACCTTTCAGGTGTTTCTCTCACACACAGTCTTGCTTCTGTGTAGCCCAGGTCACTGAGAATGTTTATAGGCTATAAGGCTGTTTAAGATATTCAGGGTGCCCCAGAGTGCACGGTAGTACTGATGAGCACTGACCTTTTCCTTTGGTTTAAATATGTTCAGAGAAAATCAGTGCCTTTGTTTGTCACTACAGGTTTTTCAAGAAGAACTTGGGGTTGTCAAGTCATATAACCTGAAGCCAGGTGGGGATAAAATCCCTGTGACTAACCAGAACCGAAAGGGTGAGCAAAGTTGGCACTAAAGCTCTTGCAGTTACACAATGTTATCAGCAATGTTATGTATCATTTCTCATTTATTTATACACCACTCTGCAGAGTACGTCCAGCTTTACATCGATTTCCTGCTGAATAAGTTCATCTACAGACAGTTTGCTGCCTTCTACCATGGCTTTCACAGTGTTTGTGCCTCAAATGCCTTGATGGTGAGTTGAACTTTAATTCGATGCTTGTGTTACCTATAGTCCCAATTGTTTTTGTTATTATACTCATTAAATCAATTTTTTTGGAAAAAATCCTTCCTTAAAAATGAGGATTTCTCATTCTGCATTTCCATTCAGTTTGTTAGCAGCAAAAGCGCTGTGGGCTCTGGGTGGGAGGGATGGCATTATTGTCTCTCGGCGCCGGTCAGAATGACGCTATCCAATTATAGGTAGCTCTTTTCTCTGATTGTGGTATGCTGCCCTATGAAGTTGCATAAGCACCAGTTAAAAATATACAGTAGCTGGCTTCACGTGGCGCACGTGTATGCTCACACCCTCCCAGGTTATGAGAGCTGGCTAGAGGGTAGGAGAAAAGAGGTGGGGGTGTCCTGCTGACAATCCTGTGATTTTTACATATATAAAAGTTTTGAGAAGTTTGAAATCAAACTTTTAACTTTTTTTTATATACTTTTAGTGATATGTAAATAACATATTTTTGTTAGGAAAAATCAGATAAACCCTTATAACTCCAACATTTTTTTAATCATCATTTATTTAACATCATTATTGACCTTTCTGATGGTCAGAGTTGTGGCCTGTCCTAGAAATGCTGAGTGTGTAACAGGAGTGCAACCTGTATGGGACGACTGTCCATCACAGGACACCATGCACACCCTCAGTCACTCTTTTTAGAGTAGCCAACAACATGGCAGAGAACCTGGCAGAAACCCATGTGGACACGTGAAGATTTGAAACTGCATACAGGCAGTAACCAAGCTCAAGTTTAGAGCTATGCATCACTGTGATGGAGCTACTTGTCACCATATCATGTATCATAAATGTGCTTTCAAGTATCATGATATTTTTGACTCCCCTTGGCCGATCTGCTTTTAATAAAATACTGTATATAGTCAGAAGTTTGAGAACATTGATTACTTAGGTTAGTAAGGTGCTTCTGTTGGAAAGTACAAAGCTAAGCTGCTGGTTAATATAGAAAGTTCCACCAGCTGATTTTCAGACAGTTAGTAGGAGAGTAGTGTGTGTGTGTCAATGCTGAGTTCAGTATGCTCTCCCCACCCCCTCCCTTGGCCATTCTCCAAAGAATTCAGGGGTGTTGTGCTCTGTTCCTGTATCCAGGCCAACAGGGAAAGAATATGCCAGTGAGCTCTGTAGAATTAATACAGAATGGCTACGCAAAGAAAACGGCAGCCCCAACATCCTGCCTCGCATTTCAATCAAAGGCTTCACAAAGCAGCCATTTTCATGCGGAGTTTCAGTAGCTTCGTGGCTCTTACGGCTCTTAAAGCGTAGTTGTTTCTTAATGCGTAGTGTGTTTTACTGAGTTGTCAGTACTGTTTGAGTGCTGGAAATTTCTGCGTGTGTCACGTGTTCAGACACAACACACACATGAGCATGTTGGCACTTTTGTTCTGTACATTTTCTATGTACATGCTCTAGCATGATGTTAACTATTGGGAATTTTGAAGCTGAAGGTCCTCTTCGCTTGCTATGAGACTTGAAAAGCTAAAATTGCATGTGTTTATGTTGGCTGTGTTCAGATTGAAAATTACACTTCCTGATATGGTAGGGAGTGTCTAGCTTGTGTCTAGCTTGCTCTTCCAAACATACAGCTGACCAAAAAGAGAGAGAGATAGAAAGAAAGAAAGCAAGCAATAACCGAGTAAGTTAAGACATATCCTGGCCCTTTCTGGATCTTTCCGAGTCAGTGTTTCTCTGTAACAGCACCGTGGAGATTGACTGTCGGAGGCAGTACACAGTGCCATGCAGGGAAAGAAAGGCTCTGTTGGGCTACCACATAAAATCCCTGGGTGTCTAAATTCTTATGTAAGAAACAGGAGGGAAGGTAATAACTCACTCTCGGGTGTTGCGTGAGGCTGGAACGGACTTATCATATGAGATTGCACTCTTGTGGTCTTTATGTAGGTCACTTGTTTTATCATAAGCACCGACAAAAGCATGCTTTTGCCTAGAGTTGTATGCAGATGCACAATACTATGGCAGTATCTTTATAACATTTGATAAGATATTACAGATGGTCAAATACCAAACGGTTCCATATGAGTATGTATTATGTAATTGCAGTCAGTGCTTGTCTGTATTACTCCATCTCTATCCCTGTCATAAACATTACTGCAACTCATTTTACTGTAGTTGCTGAGGCCAGAGGAGGTTGAGATCCTGGTTTGTGGGAGTCCCAATCTGGACATGAGCTCTCTGCAGAGGGTGGCGCAGTATGAGGGCTACAGCAAGACAGACCCCACCATCCGGTAACAACTGATCTGCAAGCATAACTGCACTTATTGTCCTGCTGCAAATAAAAAAACCTATCCCTTACAAACTATTCAAAGCATATTTTATGCAAAAGACAAAAAAGCGTATAATATTCTCATATGCATGTACAACGCCAATTCCAATTAATTTGGAACCCCACTGAATTGAATATGGGTTGAAAAGGATTTGCAAATCGTCGTATTCTATTTTTACTTATGTTTTACACAACGTCCCAACTTCATTGGAATTGGGTTGTACAAATGTATAGCCACCTAAAAAGAGCTACAACTTCTTAATTCTCCATTGTTCCTTTCAATCTTTTGCAATGTGTATGATAGCTAACGAGATAGGAGACCCTAACACTGAACACGAGAGATCAGAGCACTGCATGAGAAGTCCATGAGAAGAAACAACCAAAACATATATTAAAAATTTTAAATACATCACCCACAGTTCATAGACATTTCATAACATTTACAAGTGCATACAGCATGCAAAATTAGTCTAGACAGTGATTTATCATGCTAAATACAGTCAAGTGCTGACGTTGACAATATTGCAGCGCATTCCAAATAGAGCCGTTTTAGTCACCGACTTACCTAGGAAGAGCCCTTGGGATTCTGTACCCTGTGCAGTGTATAGGGAGCAGGGACACACCTTAGGGATCCTTGTGATCGGAATCTAGCCTTAGTGACACAAAACTCAATTTTGAAATGTTTGTGTTCACTGATGGTGCTGTTGGTTTGTGCAATTTAACTAATTTCAATAGGCATTAACATATTTAGTGGCATTCATTTTTTTTATTGTGGTCAATTCTTTAACACATCAGGGCATTTGTTAACACATAAATTTGACAGCACTAATATATATGTATATTATTTTAATGATTTTAATTGTGTAGTATATGTTTTTTTTGTGGTTGTAGTGCATTCTGGGACGTGGTATTAGCGTTCCCTCTGGAGCTGCAGAAGAGACTTCTTCACTTCACAACAGGAAGTGATCGTGTTCCTGTGGGAGGCATGGCAGACCTCAACTTCAAGATCTCTAAGATTGAAGTTTCTACAGACTGGTAAGCATGAAGTAATGCATCACTCTGTATGTGTGTGCATATATTTGCTTGCATTCTTTTTTTCCCAAAAAATGTAAAACTAAATGAGTTTTGATTACTGAGGTTATGCATAGAGTTAGATTTAGACGTGTCACTGAAAGTATAGTAAGATGAATGTATGTCTGTGTGTTCCATTTCCTCTCATCAGGTTACCTGTTTCGCACACATGCTTCAACCAGATCTGCCTGCCACCCTACAAGAGCAAGAAAGAATTACGGCACAAGCTAACTATAGCCATTTCCAATGCTGAAGGCTTTGGCTTGGAGTAGTGTGATGGTCTAAAGCAGGACTGGTGTGGGTGCAGGTTTTCCTTCCAACCAAGCAGGAGGCACATCTCATTCCACCTGTGTTTAATTAATGAGTCTAATCAATGGATCTTTCAGTAGTGTGTGGCTTCTGCTTGGTTGGAAAGAAAACCTGCACCCACACCGGCCCTTTGTGGATTTAGTTTGACACCTCTGGTCTAAAGGAAAAGGAATACTCAAGATCATCTTTTAATAAGTATTATTTTTGTTCAGTGGTTGCACATTAGTCCCTTTTAGTAAATGACTTACGCACTGTAGCTGTCCTTAAAGCTAGATCTGAAGCAATAGGCCATTTGATATGGCTATGATGTGTGACATTGTGTTGTGCTGTGAGTGTGGGTATGGGTGTGTGTGTTTGTGTATATACTAAGAGTTCAATTCTGTCATGAACCAGGATTCGAGAAAGAATCCAGTTAAACTGTACTGTATGCCTAGAATTGCTCAGATTTTGCATTGTGATATGTATATCAAGGATCAAACTTTGTGTTTTGATAGAATATTTTTTTATAGCTTTGACAAAGTATCAGCATGTGATATATTCACAATATATCCAACTAAATCAAAGGATAGCTACAGTAGTAAAGGTGGAGAACTAGTTAAATTAAATAACCATGTCAGGCTTAAACTTGGCAACTTTACAAGTTTGAGTCTGTTGGACTAGTGGGGATATAATGTAATGTCCCACAGTTTTGCAATGAGGGGTGCTGAAAATAGGCCAGAGTGAAGCTTGGGCCATGAAATAGCTTGGCAAACAGAGACTGCTTCTGGTCTGAGTGTTTTAAGTGACAGTGCCATGTCTCCCTGACTCCCTGGTAATAACCAAGGCTATGTAAGAGTGTAATTGATTGGTTTAGGTGTTTCCTCCAATTTTTGTCCAGTGTTGGACTGTTCTAGTTGTTAAATATTTCATAATTGAATCAGATGATTGTTTTCATGTTCAGAGATGGTTTTGTTCTGTATATATTTCTGGAAGTGTTGACGACCCTTTCGTATTCTCTGTGAAAGGAAAGGAACCTTGCAGCCTGTAAACTGACTGTAAATGTCTGTCACAGTGACTAGCCGTAAAAGACAACAATTGTGTGTCTCTTGTGGTAGTTATTGTGTCTATTTAAGTTAAGTCTATTGTGGTAGTTATTACCGGCTATTCTTGAATGGAAAGCAGACGCATCTACCAACAGGAGGTACATGTTAACAGCAAACCGTTGAGATTAATTTATTTTCCACTTACCATACATCATACAGCTACAGATAACAGTGGCCTTTTCTCTGTTCCTTCAGACAAAATGATATTATAGTTAAATGCTAATGATTATAGAACGTCCAGTAGTTCTAAACATCTCTTAGCATTTTTCCCCGTATGAACTGTTGAATTTTGGCAGCATCTTTTTTTCTTTTCGTTGATCTGTCTCACTCACTCGACTGAAATCTCACATAATGGTTTTGGCCTCAATGGACATTAGATTAATTCTCTTGTATTGATTGTCAGCTAGAATGCAAGTGTTCACTTTATTTTTTGTTCTGTTGTATGCCTGAATACAAATGTATTTGCCATGTATTTATTTTAACTTTGCTCATTCTTAATGATTAAAGTTATACAGTAACGTTGTTGTCTGAATTATTCTTGTCTTTTAGCTCCATTTCTTTTGCCTTTGTTACCGGCACTTGAGCCGCACGTACACAATGTTTTGGAATTTGACGGTCAGAGCAGCTCGACTCATCAGGAAGTTGCGTTCCATTTGTTCGAGGGGCATTTTTTATAACTGTCCGTGTGTGTGAATAATACACATAAATTGCCAATGTTGAATTCCTGCATGTGGCACTGGTTTTCTCTGTTCACACTGCCAAGGAAACAGACTGTTGGATGGACTTATAAGGTAGGTCTACCTCAGCAGTGGTTTTTGTTTAATAGTTTTATAGTTAGGATTTGACTTTGAGAAGAAGTCATTTAGAATATGGAAATAAACTCATAGTTAAAATATAAAATGGACTCTAAAAGTTACAGCCTGTGTTACTGTCTGGTAGGATTGTGGACCATTTGCATTCTAAAAATGTTAGGTCTGAAATGGTAAAAGCAGAAGATTTCCTCAGCATTCTTCAGTCCATGATGGTTTACGTGTTCCCTGCTTTTGAGTTAATGGATTGCCTGTGTAAAGATCACATGCAGAGTTAACCGGTTTGTTTACACCTTGTTTATCGCTTCTTATTACTTTTCAAACCGTCTCAGTAAAGGATAATGTTGCACATGGTCTCTTAACATGATGAGTAAAGTACAGGACATCTTGAGCCCTGTTTATAAATGAGGTTGGAGGCTTTTTTGGGAGATGACTCGGGGGGGATTGATCACCGGTACTTGGCTTCATTGCAATCACCATGACGTTCACAGTGATGTGGCTTCATTTGGACCCTTTTATCACTCCCCTCTTTCTTTACCTTAGAGTGGAACCAGATCCAGAAAAAAAATAACAGACACTAGTGACAATTGTGGTCACATTAATGCATTATATTTGAACCGTGTACACTTTTGACAATTGTCATATTAAGCATGAACAATATGAGGGTGGCATGCTGTCATTTCAGACCCACACATGGAGGGCTGTGTGCAGCTGGAGCTGAGCCAGGCTGGAGAGATTTCAGCTGTGCTGAAACAGCGTGGTCATGGACTTTGTGGGGGCGTGCAGGGTTTAAGCATGTTAAACAGCTGCTCTCTGTAGACCTCTGCAATGGGTCAAGGTTTCATTGGGAAAACAGCCAGTTCTCAATCATCAGTCCAGCCAGTCACAGTAGATGTATGTTCAACATCCTCCAGTGAGTGTGAACATTGTGTGAGCTTGTTCTATACATGGAAACTTTTTTTATATACACAGCTCCAGGGCCACGTGCTAGTACACTATATGCAAGGTGCTGTATGCGTATGACAAAATATGTATTACATGCAAAAACATGTCAAGCTATATACCTGATAAACACTCAATGGCCACTTTACTAGGAACTGCATTAAATCAAGTGACAGCTGTGCATGAACTCATGCAGACACTGTTCAAGATCTCCACATCAAACAAGATAGTGGAAAAATGTGACCTCAAGGACTGACTGACTGTAGGACTTTGACCTGGCAAGGTTATAGGTGCCAAATGGACTGAGCATTTCAGAAATTGCTGATTTCCTGAGAATTTAACAAAACAGTCTCTCTTAGTTTACAATGAATGGTGCATAAAACAAGAAAAGTTTCACCTTGTTGAATAGAGAGGTCAGAGGAGGATGGCCAGAGTGGTTCGAGCATTCCACAATTTTCTGATCAGAAGACATAATAGGAAAATAGGAGATTTTAATTAGCTCCAATATTGTCCTCCAACCTTAAGCTGTTTAAGCAGTTGTTTTACTTTAATATTTAAAAAGACTATATATTGATTTACAGGACAAAAATTGACGATTGTGGGGAAAATGAACCCAATGCTTCTGCTATCAATACTGCAAACATCCTTGACTGCAGGATTTTATTTATTTATTTAAATTTTGGTTAAAATGTGTCTCAAAAGTAGTGATGATTTTTGAAAAGAAAGACTAATAACCAGTCATCACTCACAAGGTGTCATTCTTCAGGACCACTCACACTGGGTAATTGTGAAGTGTTTGTGAGGCATACTCTGTACCCTCCATATTCCATATTCCCTCTGGATCTATATTTAGGGGCAGCGTAGACAGCTCTAGAAAGTTCTAGGACACTCACTGGCCATATTATTAATCATACACTAGCCATAGCAGTTCTATCTTTATCTTCTAAATCAAAGGAATGTAGTGTGGTGGAGTTAATGCAGCTCACAATGAACATGACAGCATGGTATATTAAAACAACATTTTGACATGTAGCTAAGTCATTGCTGAGTCGCTGTTATAACTATTCACTGCCTCTTTATTGCTCTGGACTCAACAGTGCACTGGCCTTGTTAGACATCCCAGAATTATCTGCTGAATGGCCTGATTGTGTGAACCCGGCAGTGTCGGATGACAATATCCTACTACTGCTCTGTGCATTGGTGAGCAGGCATGTGTAAGCATTTATTGCAGCAACCTTTGAGGTGTAGTAGCTTATATGAACATATAGCAGGAGAGGTCAGGTCTTATCTCAGATTAGTAAGAACTGTGAAAACTTAAAGCTGATTTTATACTATTGAGTACTGCATTTGTATGTGTAAGGTTATAAATCTTTATTTTAATATGTTTGTAAAACTACCTACTAACTCCATTTCCAAAAAAGTTGTGACACTTTCTAAAAATGCAACAAAAGCTAAAAACTGTAATTTGTTAAATCACTTGTACTTTTATTTAACTGATATTGTCAATATTGTCACTGGCAAACTGAATTGTATACTCAAAAGAAAGTTGGGACAGAGACATAAGACAAGTAATATAAGTAAAACTGTTCTGGAAGATTCCACAATTCGCAGTTTAACTGGTAACAGCTGGGCATTCAAGATTGAATACAAAAAGAGCATCCACCTAAGGCTTAGTCTTTGCAAGCAAGGATGGGTTGTGGTTCACCACTTTGTGCCAAACTTCATGAGGGAATTGTCGCTCAGTTCAAAGACAGCACTAAATTACAAAGTCTTTTATCATCTACAGTTCATAATAGCATGAAAAGATTCAGGCAGTTAGGGGAAATCTTTGTGCGTAAAGGCCAAGGGCAGAAACTGAATGTGCATGACTATCAAGCCCTCAGGTGGTATTGTTTGAGAAACTGACATGCTACAGTGATGGTCATGGCCACATGGGCTCAGTAGTACTTTGGAAAATCATTTTCACAATCCACCGCTGTGCCAAGAAATGCACCCTGAAACTGTTATACCAAGAAGAAGCCATATATTAATTTTGTGCGGAAATGATAGAGAGCTCTCTGGGCCCAAATCCACCTGAGATCAACTAAAAGACAGTGGAAACGTGTTCTGTAGTCAGAGGCATCCATGTTTCAGCTTGTTTTTGGGAAAAAAAATGGATGTTGGATTCTACACACCCAGCATCTGTGATGGCATCAGTGCCCATGGCATTGGTGATCTGCATATACAGTAATATTACTAGCATCAGATAGCTACATTAGATAGTTAGTTGTACTTTCCAGTGTAACTGGTTACTGAAGGCTAGCTGGACGATCTGTAAGAATATTTTATGTGGTTGCACAAAAGAAAGAAAATAAAAACACTAAAAACACGTTCAAATCATTTTTACAGTCATATTTGAAAGTGATACATCTTATATTGTAGATCTTGGAATGAATGCAGTAAGAAAAAAATATACTCATGGAACACTTTAATAGGAATACCTGCAGACAATAATGTGGTAGCAGTACAATACATAAAATAATGCAGATTTGAGCCAGCAGCAGCAGGTAATGTTCACATCAGCCATTAGAATGGGTGAAATCTCAGTGATTTGCATGATTGTTGCTGCCAGGCAGGCTGTTTAGAGTATTTCTATAATGGCTGATCTCCTGTGAGCAGTGCTTTTGTGGACAAAAATGCCTTGATGATGAAAGAGGTCAAGAGAGAGGGAACAGATTGGTTTGAGCTGACAGAAAGACTCGGATACTTAGAAGACAGTAACTCGGATAACCACTCTGTACAATTGTGGTGAACAGAAAAGCATCTCAGAATGTGTGACACATCAAACCTTGAGGTGGATGGGCTAAGCACAAGATGACGGCAGGTTCTACTTTGGTCAGCCCAGAACAGAAAGCTGGGGCTACAGAGGGCACAGACTCACCATAACTGGAAAGTTGAAGACTGGAAAAATGTAGCCTGGTCTGATGAATGCTGATGCACACAGATGATGGGGTCAGAATTTGGCACCAACAGCAAGACTCCATCGATCCAACCTGCCTTGGGCCAACAGTCCAGGCTAGTGGAGGTGGTGTAATAATGTGAGAAATGTTTTCTTGGTAGACCATGGACCTGTTAATACCAATCAATCATTGCTTGAATGCCACAGCCTATTTGAGTATTACTGCTGTCTATGCGCATTCTAATTTTTTTAATTCCTATTTTCATGGGTTTTTTGAGCTGGGAGCCCAAATTATGTTTAACTCTTTGAATGGAATTATGGAAATTAATCAACTTTTCCATGATATTCTAATTTTCTAGAATGGGTCTGTAGTTCCTAACAAGGTGCTCTGTGAGTGTATCTGATCATAATGTGGTCTTAGTATGCTTGTAATGTCTTCCTTCCTTTGATGAGTTGTTCCTTTTATTAGTTACTTTAGAGGTTTAGAGGTTTAATACAGCCAGATAGAACCTTATAAACTGAAGAGTACTTCACTTTAGAGAACAGCAAGCTTCTGTGTTTGGACAGTGTTCAAAATTTGATTCTAAATGTCTCAGACTTTCTACAATTTAAAATGAAAAACCTTAAAATGTAAGCCTTGTTTAGCTGTAAATGAAACTTTCATTACTTTACAGTTTAGCTAGCTGGAATGTCAGAAATGTAATACAGTATGTCATATCTGAAAACGGTTCCTCACCTTATAATACCAAGGTCATGATTTGCAAATCAGGTATCAAAGCGCACTCCAGCAATCCTCACTGGGGAATTATACATAAAGGATGGCCTTTACAACACTGTGCATGTACGTGCCATACTTCTAGAGCACCCTGGATTCCATTTTGTTCTATATTAAGGAGAGCTTAGACAGCTTGGGAAAGGTCACTGGCTGCTGTCATGATATACTGTAAAGTGGCTTAGCTAGGTGAGAGAAACACACGAATGGCTCATGACACCATGGAAATAGAAAGTAGTGTCCTCTAGATGCCCTCGGTCAGGAACATTTTTTCTTCTGTCAGATTTCTTGCAGAAGGTTTCATTTCCGTTGTGTAAGCCATGGTTTTGGAATAGACACTCACACACACACACACACACACACACACACACACACACACACATAGACAGATAAACTGATTACAGAACTCAGTCTAAGGTATGTGTGGTGCATTACCAATTATTGTGGTTATCTGGATTTATCTGTAATTTGGGAGGGAGTGAGTGAGAGTTAATGTATAGAACCTACACCTAACTTTTGCTATTTAAATTAGTAACTTATTAAAAAGAATGTTAAAACAGTTTATACGTGCATTGCCTTGTGCAGTCATGGTATTTTTAGCCACATTCCTAAAGTCAGTTAAGCCCTTGTGAGTATGATATGAAGGAAGCATTAAGCCAGCCACTTCAGTGTATAAATGTTCCATGTCACATATACAACAAGAGTCATCACTGATACAGACTGCATTCCATCAAAACCCTAGATATATAAGCAGTGACCTTCCATAGGGACCCTCTCTCTTATCCAATGGCTGCAGACTTCAGCTTCTGCTGCACTTCTGACCACCAGTTTACCCTCAGATATGAACAGTGAGTCACTGAGCTGCTAAGGAAACAGGAAGGTTGCAGAATATACACATTGTAGCAGTGTGTCTGTTTGTCAGCATATTACAATGGGTGCTTGATTAGAAACCTGGCCTAAGATTCTCTGAATACAGAACAGTGCTGTGAGGGGTGATGCAATAGTAAGTCTTTATGATGTTACCTGCCTGGCCACCTGTTTGTTCAGCCATCAGTCCATACAGTCAACATTTCAAAGTTAAGTTAAATTACATTCACACAGACACATACTCACACCTAGGAGCAGAATTTCGACTGTTGCTGGACTGCAGGAGGAGCTCCCTGAGGAAACATAGGCAAACATATGGAGAACATACAATCTCCACACAGAAAAGACCCTGGACTCACCAGCCAGAAAATCAAACATAGGCCCTTCTGTGAGGCAACAGTGATACTCACTGTGCCACTGTGTTGCCTCAAATATTAAAAAATGAAAAAATGTTAAAAGAAAAACACAAACCAAGGTACACACAAAATAATGCTATACTGAAGGCTGTGATAGCTGGAAAGCAAAGCCTGGATGCATGATCATAGCTCTAAGGAATGCTCTCATATCCTCATATGTTAACTGATGCAGTTTATTTTGCATTAGTAAATCAGCCACAGCTTGCCATTGATGCCTTACTGGAGTTAGGAAAAAAAGAAAAGATTCTCACATGCAAGATTTTTGTGATTTCACATCCTCAAAAGATTACTCCGGCCTTCTTGTGTTTTTGTTTGACAAACCCCATTTCCAGAAAAGTTGGGACACTTTCTTAAAATGCAATAAATACTCATGAAAATAGTGAAAATAGCGCAGTAAGCAGCAAAGGGAAACCTGTGAAGGCAGAGAGCAGTGCGGACAGAGACTGAAACACCGCCGTAGCGGTTTACAGGAAAAGGGAAAGATCGCCGTTGCTCAGGGGACAGAGGAAAAGATAGGAGAGTGATCCTACTAGATTACCTCAGACCTACCCCATACTCTCTACTCTACAAAGAGGAGACCGATTTCCTCACGCCGAAGCGTCAGAAACAGTGGAGCTGCTGGAGCAGCAGAGAGCGCAGTGTCGATTAGAATGCAGAGGTAAAGATAGGAAAGTGTCCCTACAATATTACCTCAGACTGAAGCCCTACCCCTGTAGTCTCCTCGATACAAAAAAAGGAGACAGATTACCTCATTGTCTCTCAGTGTCTCTCATTGTGCTAAATTACCCCGGGGGCTGCTGGGAGATGGAGTTCTCCTGTCAGAACTACACTGCTGGGGATCCCTAGTGTCAGACCGCGGCACAGCATGACACCTTATACATGTGGTTGGACATCACACAGAAATGCACTCCAACAATGTTTTCTTTATATGGGAATGTGTAAATATCCAGTTCATGAGGAGTTAACAAAGCTTTTCTGTAAGAACTTAACACTGATCTTTAACTCAGTACACAGTGGGAGGTCATTGTTCCCTGGCCAGCTATGGGGCCGGATTATTTTTGTAAGCATGAAAAGATCTATCCTAACCATCAGTATTGAACCAGCTGAATCCCAGGCATAATACTAAAGTATGTAAGCAGTCAATATGTAAGGAATAAATAAAAAACCTTTATAAAAAGCACAAAAAGGTAAGTTGTTTTGATGATGGGATCAACCGTGACAGACCTAGTTTATTTTTGCTCACAAAAATGTAATGGGTTATTCCTTGACTCATGTCATACCCTTCCACCAAATTTCATAACAATTGTATGTTCAGTTTTTCCATAATTCTACTAACAGGCAAACCAACAAGCCAACAAACACCACACCAAAAGCATAACTTCTGGCAGAGGTGACAATTCAGTGAACCATGTCTTTCAGTGAATTTTTAGGAAGTTCCTGCTGTCATTTCAGCCTCTTTTCAAAATAGACAAAAAAGGAACTTGCCATGATAGAGACCGCAAAGCCTTCTTTTCTGAAAAGTACTCTATAGTGGAAAACGTTTCTGTTTCAGACTGTTTTAAAGCAGTGACACTCATGACTCTTTCCCTAAATATTAAATAAACATGTTCTTACAGAAAACTGCACTATAGTCAGTCAGTCAGTCATTTTCTGTACCGCTTATTCCCAGTTATGGGGTCACGGGGGAGCCGGTGCCCAGCCGGCAA